>JAPDNY010000010.1:126195284-126650284 GCA_029375565.1 Gekko gecko | reverse complement strand
CACATTCCTATTGGCGGGTTTGAATCACCCGCCAATGCTGCCATTGGCTCTTATTGGCGAGCTCAGGAGCCTAGTCCCTATTGTTCTCAGAGGCGGAGCTCGGCTGCATTTGCCAGCTCAGGCTCCTGATCCTAGGACATAACATAAAGCTTAGCCAGTAACAAACTAAAGTCTGAATGGTCTTCGCTGGATTTGTAATGTGTCCTCTTGGAGAGGAAAACTGCCCATTCTCTCTTCCCCTCAGCAGACAGAGCAGATCTGGCCAAGCAGCACCTTCAGCACTCGGCTGGAGTCTCTTCTGTGGGATAACAATTTCTGCAACAGGGACAGATTTTGACCCCCCCCCCAATGATGGTTTAGCCGGGGGCCTCCTTGCAGCAGCTGGGAAGGATCGAATGAAATACATGCCTGTAAGAAGCCTCTGGTGTCACAACGTTCAGCCAAAGGGATTTCTGCTCTTTACATAACAAGTTCAGGAGGCGGCTTTTAAACGTGAAAAGAACCATGCAGGGCACCCAGAGTTCAGCACGGCAAAAAAACGAGAGAAGGCGGACCTTGCATCTCAGGACCAATCCGCACATTAATTAGTTGGAGGGAGGTTCCGATTGGGTGCTTCCAGATGTTGCCCGCATGTCTGCACTTTGAGGGACAGATGAGCAACGGACTTTGGCAGTGGATGGTCAAGAATGTGCGCTCTGCTCGTGAGCTCGGCTGTGTTCATTTCAAGAGCATTTCCCACCAAGCTGCACGGTCACTCTCAAAACTGAGGGCACTTTCACACACACTAAGGGATGCACTTTCGATCCACTTTCAATGCACTTTCCAACCGGATTTTACTGTGTGAAATGGCAAAATCTCCCTGCAAACAGTCACTGAAGCGGATTGAAACGGCATTGTTCAGCGTGTTTTAGAACCTTAAATGTTCTGATTTAAGTCTCACAGACTGTCCCTGATTTGGGGTTAGTGCTCTCCCACTTGGGTGAAGCTGAGCACTGAGTCCAAAAGGCTGCTTTAAAGCACAACTATCTGTATAGGCAGACAGAGGAACTCAGAGGATGTATCTAAATGCCAAAGGGAATTTCAGCCCATCAGGAAAAAAGGGGAAGGTCTCCGGGGGCAAAAATGGGGAACTGCAAGAGGTTAATGAAGCTAATTCCCTGGAAGAAGAAGAAGAAGAAGAAGAAGAAGAAGAAGAAGAAGAAGAAGAAGAAGAAGAAGAAGAAGAAGAAGAAGAAGAAGAAGGAGAAGGAGAAGAAGGAGGAGGAGGAGGAGAAGAAGGAGGAGAAGAAGGAGGAGGAGGAGAAGGAGAAGGAGAAGAAGAAGGAGAAGGAGAAGGAGGAGGAGAAGGAGAAGAAGAAGAAGGAGGAGGAGGAGAAGGAGAAGGAGAAGAAGAAGAAGGAGAAGGAGAAGAAGGAGGAGAAGGAGAAGAAGGAGGAGGAGGAGGAGGAGGAGGAGAAGGAGAAGGAGAAGGAGAAGAAGAGTGCTACCTCCTGAAGCATCCCGGGGGGGGGGAACCCCTGTCCATGGAAGGGTGAGATTTGGCTTCTGCAGAAGAATTTTAGGCCTGACCGGGATGGCCCAGTCTGGCTCCATGTCATCAGATCTCAGAAGCTCTGGTTAGTAACTGACAGGGAGACCAGCAAGGAAGTCCAGGGTTGCTATGCAGAGGCAGGCAAGGGCAAACCACCTCTGCTTGTCTCTTGCCTTGAAAACTCAACAGGGTCACCATAAATTGGCTGCAACTCGATGGCACTTTCCACCACCACCAATTGTAGATTTTCCAGGTTGTCCGGCCGTGGTCTTGGCACTGTGGTCCCTGACGTTTCATCAGCAGCTGTGACTGACAACCTCAGAGGCAGAACACAGAAAGATGGAGTACTCTCTGTATTAATGAATTTGTCGGGCTTCCCAGTCAAGACTCTCAACAAGGTTCCTTCAGAAGTTTCAGTTGATTGAAAGCTAGTACTTAGGACACCATGAACTCTTGTGTCAGGAATGGCGGGCTCAGATACAGAATATCAAACATGACCCCCTGATACAATGAGGCCAATAGGCAGGCACCTGAAGACGCGGGCAAAAGGCAACGGTTACATTCCCAGGGAAGATGAGCGGGAAGGCAGGAGCAGGCAAAGCAGAGCTTCAAGGACACTTGGTAGATAACATGAGTTGGCTGCCGAGCTGGGAGGGGGAGAGGGAGGAGAATGAAGAAGAGGGAGGAGAGTGAAGAGGCTACTCACACATTCCAGACCATGGCAGTGTTAGCTGACAGAATTAACAACAGCACACTAAAGGGATCCACAGAACAATTTTCCTGTACTCTAAATTATTTTTGGAGAGGGATTCACACATCCTTTCTAAATCGCCTGAGTAATGCTATAAGAACCAGCCTAGAAAAAAGAGGCAAAATGTCTGTTGCCTGATATTTCAGAGCACCTTTTGGTAGCCAGAGATGGAGGGGATTCTTCACCTGTTTACTGTGGGCATGAGAAGACATGCTGGACTGGAACGGGAAGGAGTCAGATGCTGGAAGGGCTTCCTAGTGGCAAGACCATTTCCCCAGTGGGATCTATTTCCTGGGCAGCAGGTGGAAGTTCATTCCCTCAGAGGTTTTCAGTGCAAGGATTGGGTAGGGTGCTTTCAGGAAGGCTTTTGTTCCCTAAGGGTTTGTCTTACACTGAACTAGGAATAAGGCCCGTTGTGGGAATACATACGATGAGCTCAAGAAAGAGGCTCTGGGCAGGTGCCCTGGTCTTGGGCACTCAGCGTCAATTTGCTGTGGTGACCTCAGCAGGGTATAATGATACAGACTCCACCATTTTCTCCAGGGGAACTGATCTCTGCCATCTGAACAGCAGTTGTAATTCTCAGTGATCTCCAGCCCTCCTCTGGAGATTGGCAGCAATGGTTCCCCAGGAGGGAATGGCTGGTTTGGAGGGTGGCGTCTATGGCATTGTACCTGTATGAGGTCCCACCCCTCCTCAAACCCCACCCTCTCCAGGCTCCACCCCTCAAATCTCCAGGAATTCTCAAGCCTGGAGTTGGCAACCCTATCTCCTTCCCAGCCAACCATCAACCTACCTTTATCTCCCCTTCTGACTTCAGCTTTCCATCTCCTCCCCCTCCCTCCTGGATAGCAGTTGTATTTCTAAGTGATCTCCAGCCCTCCCCTGGAGATTGGCAACAATAGTTCTCCAGGAGGAAAGGGCTCATTTGGAGGGAGGAGTCTATGGCACTGTACTTGTCTGAGATCCCACCCCTCCTCAAACCTCACCCTCTCCAGGCTCCACCCCTCAAATCTCCAGGAATTTCCATACCTAAAGTTGGCAACTTTATCTCCTTCCCTCTCAGCAGCCTCTTCCTAGGCAACGTTCTGTCTTTCTTGTTAGTGGGGAGAAAAGCAGCTTACTTCATTCTCCTCTTCCACTTTGTGATCTGTACAGCAATCCGGCAAGGTAAGTTAGGCAGAAAGTCTGTGGCTGGTCCAAAATTACCCAGGCAGCTTCCATAGGGAGTCTCCTGCTGAACAGGAGCAAGTAGCCAGGGCTAGTGATGTAATGCCAGTCAGGAGGCATGAAGTCACCCTGAGAGTGCTGGCAGGCCTAGGGTTGCCAACTAAGACAGATTGATGCACTGCTCAATCACTCTTACAGTTAGGTAGTTTCTCCTGATATTTAGCCAGTATTAGCTCCCTTGTAATTTCCACCCCTTAGATCTAGTCTTGCAATCTGGAGCAAGAGAGAAGAAATCTGCTCCATCTTTTACATGCCAGCCCTTCAAATACTTGAAGACTATAATCATATCCCCTCTAAGCCTTCTCTTTCCCAGGCTAAACATACCCAACTCTTCCAGCCTTTCCTCGTAAGACTTGGATTCCAACCCTCTCACCATTCTGGTCGCCCTCTTCTGGACACGCTCGAGCTTGTCGACATCCTTCCTAAAATGTGGTGCCCAAAACTGGACACAGGACTCCAGGTGAGGCCTGAGTGTAGCAGAATAGAGCGGAACGACCACCTCCCGTGATCTGGACACAATGCTTCTGCTAATGCATCCCAAGACTGCATTAGCTTTCTTTGCAGTCACATCACACTGCAGGCTCATAGAATCGGTGGCGCCTTCTGCAGGTTAAGCAGATGCTCTACCACTGAGCCACACTCCCTCCCTCTTCAGCTGTACCTTTCTCCAGCCACAGGCAAAATCCTCTGCTGGGAAATGCCAGAGGTAGAGCTCGCTGGCTCACCCCGCCTGCAACATATCATTGACAAACAGCAGCGTCTGGCCAGAATGTTTTCAATAAAAGATTCTGTTTTAGGGAGAGAATCCAGGAAGATGTTTACACTAGCAGCAGTAACAAGAAATTACCTCCAAATGGTGTCTTGTGTGTGAGCCGTATATCCTGGGAGCTCTGTTCCCGGGGCATCTGAGGCGAGAGAGAGGCAAGGGGGAAAGCAATCAGGAGTTGTTTGGACACAGCAAGGCTGCTGCTATAAACAGATATCTCCTCTAAAGTGCCTTGGGAAGGTCTTTCTGCACCGTCGATTGGAAGCAGGACGGCTTGGAAGCCTGTGAATGAACCTCAAGGTGAACTGGAGGGCTCGGGAAGCTCGGAATGAGTCCCGGACAAGGTTCTGTGAGCCACATCAGTGGCTCTGCAATGCAGCTGGGCCGTCGTTCGTCCAGGGCACCCCTTTGGGACAGCTTCGACTCGAGGACATCTCAAAGGTCGCCACAGATGGGCGTGATCCGAAGTTCCCTTCTGCCGCTTTGATGGCGGATACTTCTGGAACCCTCACCTGGACGGCCCAGGCTCATCAGATCCCAGAAGCTAAGCAGGGTCGGCCCTGGTCGGGACTTGGGCGGGAGACAGTCAAGGAAGTCCAGGGTCACTGTGCAGAGGCAGGGAGTGGCGCCGGCAAACCACCTCTGTTCCTCTGCTGCCTTGGAAACCCCGCGAGGGGCTGCCGTGCACACGTTTCCCCAACATCGTCTTGGCATGAGAATATTCGCCAACTGCTGAGTACTCAGTTTGGCGTCGTGGTTAAGTGCGCGGACTTTTATCTGGGAGAACCAGGTTTGATTCCCCCACTCCTCCACTTGCACCTGCTGATGTGACCTTGGGTCAGTCACAAGCTCTGGCACAGCTGTTCTCTCAAGGACAGTTTTTGTCAGAAGTTCTCTCAGCCCCACCTACCTCACAGGGTGGCTGTTGTGGGGAGGGGAAGGGAAAGGAGTTTGTAAACTGCTCTGAGACGCCTTTGGGCAGTGAAGGGTGGGGTATAAATCCAAACTCTTCTTCTTCTTCTTCTTCTTCTTCTTCTTCTTCTTCTTCTTCTTCTTCTTCTTCTTCTTCTTCTTCTTCTTCTTCTTCTTCTTCTTCTTCTTCTTCTTACTACTACTACTACTACTACTACTACTACTACTACTACTACTACTACTACTACTCTGCAGCGACTTTTGGCAAGCAAAGATTTTGCCATTCTTGCCAGCATTTGGCAGTGAATTGGACCCTCCCTCCGGTCCACTCTGTGACTGGAGATGCTCTCTTTTGGCCAAGACGCCGAAGGCTGGAGTCTCCTTGTGCTGGAGAAGAAGAGCATTGCCCTTAGTGGGATGGGTTTACGGAATCCATCTGAGGTTGCCAGCCTCCAGGTCAGGCCTGGCATTCTCCTGATCGTAGAACTGGACTCCAGGCTAAAGAGATCAGTTCCATTGGAGAACATGGTAGCTTTGGAAGGTTAACTCTACACGGGCCTGTAGTCACTGGGAGGGGGGCATTTGGGGGCAATGCCCCCCACGGATGAGCACCACCTCATGGGGAATTTTTTTTTAATTATTATTTTTTTAAAAATGTAAGGTGCATGTGGGCTTTCCAAAATGACCCTGGGTGTAGTCAGGGAAGCTTCAGCCTCATTTTCTTTTTTCCAGGCCGAAGAATAAATAGGTTTTAAAAAATACAGAAGAAGAGATTGGATTGGATAAAGATATACAAATGAATATGGCAATATAAATCTTGTAGGAATGTCCGCAGCTACAGAGACGAATATGCAGACAGGATTCAATGTTGTAGGCTGTCCTGCTTTCAGAAAAGAGCTTCAGTAAACGTCATGCAACACGCCTCCCAGGCAAAAGCGTGTTTCGAGAAATTCTTCTTCAGGCAAATTATTCCTCCTTGAACCAAAGCTCACAATACTGCAGTGCACAGGTCAAGAAATTCTGTAGAAGGCTTCTCCAGTTCTCCAGTTTGGTGTACTGGTTAAATGTGCGGACTCTAATATGGGAGAACCAGGTTGGATTCCCCACTCCTCCACTCGCAGCTGCTGGATGACCTTGGGCAAGCCATAGTTCTGTCAGAGCTGTTCTCTCAGGAGCACTTCTCGAGAGAGCTCTCTCAGCCCCACCTACCTCACAGGGTGTCTGTTGTGGGGAGGGGAAGGGAAAGGGATTGTAAGCTGCTCTGAGACTCCTTTGGGTAGTGAAGGGTGGGGTATAAATCCAATCTCTTCCTCCTCCTCTTTCTCCTCCTCCTCTTCTCCTCCTCCTCCTCCATAATGAAGAAGAAGAAAAGAGATTGGATTTATACCCCGCCCTTCACTTGGAGTCTCAGAGAGGCTTGCAATCTGCTTTCATTCCCCTCCCCACAACAGACACCCTGTGAGGGAGGTGGAGCTGAGAGAGCTCTGAGAGAAACTGCTCTTTTTCAAGGACAGCTCTGACAGAACTATAGCTTGCCCAAGGTCATCCAGCAGCTGCAAGTGGAGGAGTGGGGAATCAAACCGGGTTCTCCCAGATTAGAGTCCACGCACTTAACCACGACACCAAACTGGCTCTTGTCCCAGATCAGAACAGGAAGGATCAAAAACAGACATGAAAAATTTTGAGGAAAGCAGGCATTAGGAAAATGAGATGCTAGAAACAGAAACACTGTCCTGCTTGAACCTTGACAAGCCATCTCTGTACCCTGACAGAAACAGCAATGAGAACAAAACTGAAACATCGTTTTTCAAGTGGAGCAGATGAACTTGGGAACTTCCTTTGCACCCCTGTTCCTGGGATGCAGTGCCGGTTTTCAAATGTCCTGCAGTGCCTTTCTTCCATTACGTTTAAACAGCTAGGTTTACAAATAAGAAACGGAATCCGGAAATAATTAACTACACAGACAAGATGAAATCATACGGAGTGGGCTGCTTGCAAGTGTAGAATTATTTTCTACTCTATTTATTATTTTCTCTTCTGTTTGTAGGCCACAGTGGAAAAGTACCACCTACAGGCTATCTTTTCTTTTCTTTTTAAAGGAAAAGGTAGGATTGCAAAGAGGAAATGAGGCCAGGAAATGATTAATCAAAGGGCCGGAGAGACCTCCAGGTCACAGCCAGGGTGGTGAAGGGCTTGGTGAGCTGGACTATATAACATAACTGGGTTCCAGACGCATTGGTGGTGAATCAGCTCATAGTTTATTCGGTTAGAGAAAACTGAGACAACGAAGCAGGACTGGAGGCCTGCTCAAATCCCCATTGCAAACCACACCCAAACACACACCCGCACCCGTGATAGGATTATTTACAGTGTCCCTAAATCCCATAGGTTGTTCCTTGGATCCTGGCTCCCTGATAGGTCCCTTCTAGGATCCGTGCTGGCTATTGTCTTGCAAGACCACGTGCTGACCCAACGAGTGATTAACATATGGAATTCACTGCCACAGGAGGTGGTGGCAGCTGTAAGCATGGACAGTTTCAAGAGGGAATTAGATAAACATATGGAGCAGAAGTCCATCAGTGGCTATTAGCCACAGGGTATAGATGGGAATTCTCAGTCTGGGGCAGGTGATGCACTCTATTCTTGGTGCTGGAGGGGGCAGCCGTGGGAGGGCTTCTAGTGTCCTGGCCCCACTGCTGGACCTCCTGATGGCACCTGGTATATTTTGGCCGCTGTGTGACAGAGTGTTGGACTAGATGGGCCATTGGCTTGGTTCAACATTGGCTTCTCTTATGTTCTTATGACCATGTGTGCGGTCCTCAGTTGGTACACAACAGACTAGGACACAGACTCGGGTCCCTTCATATCTTTCCTTGCCATGGAACTTGGTAGGTGGACCTCGGCCCCCTGTCCTCTCAGCCTAACCTACATCACAGCAGTGCTGCGAGGAGAAAATGGAAGAAGGAGGATAGGGTGGCCAGGTATAGTTTGTGAAATTCCTGGAGTTTTGAAGATGGTGGAGCCTGGAGAGAGTGGGGTTTGAGGAGGGGAGGGAACAGAAGAGAACAGAAGAGAAGCCAATGTTGGATCAGGCCAACGGCCCATCCAATCCAACACTCTGTCACACATTGGTCAAAAATACCAGGGGCCATCAGGAGGTCCAGCAGTGGGGCCAGGACACTAGAAGCCCTCCCACTGCTGCCCTCCCCCCAAGCACCAAGAATACAGAGCGTCACTTGCCCCAGACTGAGAGTCCCTATTCATACCTTGTGGCTAATAGCCACTGATGGACCTCTGCTCTGTATGTTTATCGAATTCCCTCTTGAAGCCATCCATGCTTGTAGCTGCCACCACCTCCTGTGGCAGTGAATTCCATGTGTTAATCACTCTTTGGGTAAAGAAGGACTTCCTTTTATCTGTTCTAACCCGACTGCTCAGCAATTTCATTGAGTGTCCACGAGTTCTTGTATTGAGAGGGACCTCAGCAGGGTACGATGCCCTGCCTCTAGGGGAACTAGCAGGCATGTTTCTAGGAATTCCTTTCTCTGATCGGCTATGTGACTGCAAATCCAGTGTTTTAGATATTATCTGGCACTTTTTAAATTAGTTGTCGTAGATTTCCCAGGCTGTGTGGCCATAGTCTTGGCACTGTAGGACCTGACATTTCACCAGCAGCTGTGACTGGCATCTTCAGAGGTATATCACAGAAAGATGGAGCACTCTCTGTGTCAAGGTGAGAAGGAAAATGGTAGGCAGGTAATTTATATCTACTCAGGAAGGTGGAGTAGGGCTGAGTCATTGTCTTTTAGGAGTTCCCCAGGCTGTGAACATGCTAATGGAGGAGCTTTCCTGAGGAGGTTCTTTTGCATATGGATTGGCTGTTGAGATTCTAATCTTGTCTGTAGTGCTATTGTAAGATCATACATGACATACTTTTTTTAATTGATTGAAATAAATACAATTTGGCCCAGGACAAATGGGTCACACAACCTATATCCAAAAACAGAGCTTTGTTACAAAACAAGAGGCTGTAGCTATGTTACTAGCAGGTATCAATCCAAAAGTGACTCTCGTAGTTGCAAAATTTCTGTCTATGGCACTCAAGGGCATCACTTCTGAATGTTGAAAAAAAATGTATGCTTATGTCTCTCCTTTTGTCTGCTTATTCTTCTTACATTTTCTGTATATCAATATAATTTCCCCTGTTTGCTTATGACCTGTTGGTCTACGAGTATTAATAAAAGACGGGAAGAGATGATACGATGCCCCCCACTGGCTCCAGAGGAACTGATCTCAGTAGTCTGGGGATCAGCTGTAAAACTGGGAGGTTTCCAGGAGCCACCTGGGGGTTGGGAACCCCAAGGGAGAGCCACACAAGCTGTGCTGAGCACTTTGCAGGGAGGGGGTGAAAATGTGCTCAGTAAAATAAACCCAGAGAAGCATCCCTGTTTGTCCCTCTGTCGAATCAAGAAGGAGTGAGAACTTCTGCAGACTCCTCTCACATCCCTGTCAGACAGAACGATCCCGTCCGCGTCATTTATCGTCATTTTTATCCCCAGCCTTTGGACCTTTTCTTGCCTCTAAGAAAGTGACGCCAACGTGATTTATGGGCCATGGCTCCCGAGCAGGCAGGCGAATGTCCCATCACGCTAACGGCCCACCCCCAAGATGCCAGAGGAGAGTGTGGGACCCTCTGAGCATTGTCGTGCCAGTGACATAATGTCTGGGTATCATTTCCCCTGCTTCTAAATCTTCATGATTGAGCATGGTTCATGTGCTCCTCGGAGACCGCACTGAGATGGTGCTTCTCTCCTTACAGGTCAAATAGAAGCCCTTTGCGATGCAGGTTGTGGGGATTTTGTGTTTTAGGGAGGGGGGGGACAGGCTGCAGCTCCCGCCGTGTCCCAAATAAATGAGTGCCATCAGGGCTCCAGTTCTGTGCACGTCTCTCTGAGCACCACTGTGCTGTCCAGACTGAAATCGCACAATGGTGTTTGTATCAGGGAGAGTGTACCATTGCATTGAGCTGTGCGCACCTGGGAGAGGCAGGGTACGTGCCTGTGGATTTGGAGCGTTAGAGAAGTAGCCACAAGACGGATGAAGGGGCCTCCTTCCCAAGCACGGTTTTAATCATCTCCTTGGGAGACTTTGCTTCTCCCTCCTTCCGGAGTTTATCTGCAAGGATGGGGATGACGACATTTCATAGAATCCTAGAGGAGGAGGAGGAGAAGTAGAAGAAGAAGTAGAAGAAGATGAAGAGAAGAAGAAGATTGGATTTATACCCCGCCCTTCAGTACCCAAAGGAGACTCAGAGCGGCTTACAAACTCCTTTCCCTTCCCCTCCCCACAACAGACACCCTGTGAGATAGGCGGGGCTGAGAGAGCTCTGACAGAAACTGCTCTTTTTCAAGAACAGCTCTGACAGAGCTACGGCTTGCCCAAGGTCATCCAGCAGGTGCAAGTACAGGAGTGGGGAATCAAACCCAGTTCTCCCAGATCAGAGTCCGCACACTTAACCACCACACCAAACTGGCTCATCTGTCCCAACTTTCGGAATGAAGGCTGGAAATCCAAAACTTATTTATTTATATATTTAATTTGATTTATATCCTGCTTGCCCTGCCGGGCAGGCTCAGTGCAGTAACATCCAGTGCCCACTCCTGCATTCTGGGCTCTATCCTTCCTCCCTTGAGCATCCACAGCTGATGCCTTCTGCTTGAAGATCTTATTTTTTCCTCCCCGAGAGGGACCCAAAGCAGCCTATCATATCATTCTCCCCTTCATCCTCACAATGACAGCCCTCTGAGGTAGGTTAGGCTGAGAGACTGTGAAGGCCCCATGATGTCCTGGTGAGCTTCTGTGGCAGAGTGGGGATTTGCCCTAGATCCTATTTGGACTCTCCATTTGCTACGCCATACCAGCTCTCAGTAAGGGAAAGCCCAGCCTAGCCCCAGGTAACTCTGACCATCAGTGGGGGAAGGTCAGGGTCCCTCTTGGGGTGACATGCATGGACAACCAGGCTCGCCTCTACCAGGGCCAGGGCCTTGTCAGTGGTGGCTCCTTGCTGGTCAAATGAGCTTCTGGAAGAGATCAGGGCCCTGCGGGACCTCTTACAGTTCCGCAGGGCCTGCAAGACAGAGCTCTTCCACCAGGCTCTCGACTAGGAGCCGCCCTGATCATCACCATCAACGGGCCCAGCCTTTAGCCTAACATCTGGCCTAGACCATCGTGTGACTCAAGAAGACCATGAGCTGGATTGTCTGCTTGCAACACTCTTTGGTGTAGTGGTTAAGTGTACGGACTCTGGGAGAACCGGGTTTGATTCCCCACTCCTCCACTTGCACCTGCTGATGTGACCTTGGGTCAGCCACAAGCTCTGGCACAGCTGTTCCTGAAAGAGCAGTTTCTGTCAGAAGTTCTCTCAGCCCTACCTACCTCCCAGGGTGTCTGTTGTGGGGAGGGGAAGGGAAAAGGAGTTTGTAAACCACTCTGAAACTCCAAGTGAAGGGCGGGGTATAAATCCAATCTCCTCCTCCTCCTCCTCCTCCTCCTCCTCCTCCTCCTCTTCTTCTTCTTCTTCTTCTTCTTCTTCTTCTTCTTCTTCTTCTTCTTCTTCTTCTTCTTCTTCTTCTTCTTCTTCTTCTTCTTCTTCTTCTTCTTCTTCTTCTTCGTACGCCACCTCAATTAACTAATGATGGACAACTAGCACCTATGATTTTATGATACATTTATATCTGAATTGTTTTAATGTGATTTAATATTTTATGTGGTTTTATTGGTATTTTGTACCAACTGTGTGAGCCGCTCTGGGCCTGCGCGCAGGGAGGGCGGGGTACAAATTGAATGAATGAATAAATGAAGGAAGGAATGATTGATTGAATGAATGAATGAATTGGCGCTGGGAGGCACCCAGACTCCTCCTGAGTCGGTCTTGCTGACTCACGTCTTACCCAGGAGGAATGTCAATGGGATCATCTTGCTGGATTAAGCTTCTGATCAAGTTTCTGAGTGCGTCTGCCCTGTGAGGGGTTTTGAGCAGTATGGAATGCCATATTACTTTGATGGAAACATCAGTTGTTATTATTCACAGCCTGATTGTGCACAGTCTTGGGACGCCACAGAGAGAAGTCTTGATTAGGGTGTGACCGCATTCCCAGGGGAATTGGATTGTTTCCTTCTGTAATCTCGTGTCATTACAGGGAACCTGACCATGCTTGTCTGGTCTGATATCATCCATTAGAACACAAGAACATAAGAGAAGCCATGTTGGATCAGGCCAATGGCCCATCTAGTCCAACAGTCTGTGTGACACAGTAGCCCAAACCCAGGTGCCATCAGGAGGTTGAGAAGCCCTCCCACTGTTGCCCTCCAAGCACCAAGAATACAGAGCATCACTGCCCCAGATCCATGGAGTCTCTCTGTTCCTCTGGTGGTGTGGGGCCCCCAAGATAGTGGAGCATGGATCCTGATAGGGAGGGGTCTCGAGGACCATTGCTCTTACCATGGTTGTTAGTGGTGACTTACCATGGTTGTTAGTGGTGACTTACCATGGTTGTTAGCAGCAAGGCTGACCAAAGAACTGTAACCATTCTACATTCTACCCGCAACATCGCAGGCCCGTAGCCAGGATTTTTTAACTTGGAGGGCTTTTAAATTTCTTAGGGGGCACTGGCTAATCGATACCTGGCTCCTTCCCCATGCCTGCCGCCACTCAGGGGCCCTGGGCTGGATGGGAAGTCATGGGGCCTTGCCAGTAAGTCAGGGGGGCTCAGCCCCGAGATGTCCCACTGTAGCGACAGGCCTGCCACATCGTCATCAGTAATAGCATCCCCACCATAGGCCTTGCAACACACAGAGTCATTCACGGGGTACAGAAGAAACAAAACTCTTCACCAAGCCGTGAGGTTGGCGCTGGGAGGCACTCGGAGAGAATTGCCCCAACTTCTCCACCTTCACCTGAATGGCAGAGAGGCTGGCCCAGCATAAGTACCCGTGGATGTTCAGCCATGCAGGGACCAGGCAAAGGAGATAACGAGACGCTACAAAGTCCATAAAGATGAACAGTGCCAACTCTGAAGCTGCCTGCTATGATGTGCCCTTTCTTGAACTGCTGGACGGGGTTCTCTGTGTGCAGGAAGACTGGGTTGCCATCTCTCTCCAGGGTTCTGGTCCCCAAAGGCCCACAACCTTAGGGTGCAGAGAGGCATGGGGTGTTGGTGGCCATTGGTGCAGGATGGTGCCCAAGCAACAGCCAAAGCACTTCCAGGCACTGGGACTATGCAAACATTTCTTCAGGGAGTGACCCCCTTGCAGGGGGACCACTGCGAATTGGCAGCAACAGCTGCCCAACCAAGTTGTCCATGCCCTGCGTACTCAGCAGAAGCCCCCTTGAAAAGAGTGCCTCAATGCTCCCGTCACAGCCCTGGTTGACCTGTGTAAGGCTGAGATGACCTGGGTGGTGGGCATGGCTGCTCCCGCCTCCCAAGTGCCCTCTTGCTTCCGGCAGAGCCTGGAATGCCCCTTGGTTTACTGAGGACCTTGGGGCAGTCAACAAAAAGCAAATGGGCAAAAATTTGAAGCCAAGGTGACCAAATATGGGTGAGAGTGTATTATCATGGCGAGGGCTGTTTTTGTAGCAGGAACTCCTTTGCATATTAGGCAACACACCCCTAATGTAACCAATCCTCCAAGAGCTTACAGAGCTCTTCCTACAGGGGCCTACTGTAAGCTCTTGGAGGATTGGCTACATTAGGGGTGTGTCGCCTAATATGCAAAGGAGTTCCTGCTACAAAAAGAGCCCTGATCATGGCTACTCCATGGCAGTGATGGCACCAACGTGAGCGCTCTTCTTTGCCACCAGTGCATCTACACAGTGCTCTCCTGTGGAACTTTTGTTGTTGTTGTTGTTGTTGTGGGGGGGGGCTTTTATTGAGTGCCCCTGAGGAGGTAGGCTGGGAAAACACGCAGGCCCACCACCGTGACACTTTTCCGGTGCATCTTACAGATAAAATGGCTTGCATTCCATTCTCTGGCAAGGTGCTTGAGCGGGTGGTGTTCTATGCAACTTGAGTCAGTCTTGGAGAAGACAGGAGACCTAGAGTCCCACCGCAGTTCAGATTCAGACCTGGGTTTAGGGTGGAAACGACCTCGATTGGCCTGATGGATGGTCTTTGCAAAGGGAGGGTCTTGATGTGTTCCTGTTGATTCTCCTGGAGCTCTTGGCAGTTTTCGATACCATCAGTCATGGCAGTGGGGAGGAAACATATTCAGTGGGTCCACCCTTGCGTGGATGGCTGATTCCAGAAGGTGGTTCTGGGGACTGCTTCTCCTCCCCGTGGCACTTATGATATGAGGTCCTAAGGATCGGTCTTGTTCCTCATGATGTGCCATATCTACACGAAACTGCTAGGAAAGGTTTGTCTGGGACTGAAGAGATTTATCCTATGGTCATTGGCAGGGGTTTGGCTGGTGACTCCAGATCTCAACCTAACATCTGTGGTGATTTGCATTGACTGCCATTTGGTTGCCCCATGCTCAAATTGGTGTCCAGTATTAAGCAAAACGGAGCTGAGGTGGCTCAAGTGTTTAAGACGCTGAACTGCAGGCTGTGGAAGGTCAGTAGTTCAGCAGTTCAAGACCCGAGAGTGCCACATGACGGAGTGAGCTCCCGTCTCTAGTTCCAGATCCTGCCAACCTAGCAGTTCGAAAGCAAGAAATTGCAAGTAAATAAATAGGTACCACTTTGGTGGGAAGGTAACAGCGTTCCAGGCACCTTGGTGTTTAGTCATGCTGGCCACATGACCATGGAAACGTCTTTGGACACGGCTGGCTCTTCGGCTTTGAAACGGAGATGAGCACCGCAACCCTAGAGTCGGATTCGACTGGCTTTCGAGCAAGGGAACCTTTACCTTTTTTATTAAGCAAAACAAAAACTCAGGTATGCACGAGCTACCTGGAAGAATAAATGTGTCTTACATGACATCTTATTTGAGTTTGTGTTCTCCTCTGCTTGCAGGTAGTCTGGGTAGGGCCAAAGGTGCAAGCCATGCTGCGAGAACCAGGTTTGATTCCACACTCCTCCACTTGCAGCTGCTGGATGGCCTTGGGCAAGTCATAGTTTTGTCAGAGCTGTTCTCTCAAGGGCAGTTCTGGAAAGAGCTCTCTCAGCCCCACCTACCTCACAGGGTGTCTGTTGTGGGGAGGAGAAGGGAAAGGAGTTTATAAGCCACTCTGAGACTCCGAGTGAAGTGCGGGGTATAAATCCAATCTCTTCTTCTTGTGCCTGGTGGCCTGAAGCTTATGTTAGCCAGTCCATTGAATCAGGAGTTGCGTTTTATAAAAATGGCATAGAAATGGCCTAATAAATAAATATAGAAATAAATTGTGCATAATTCAGAGGGTAGGGTTTCTCCCAAAAAATTTGAATTCAAAGTTTAGGGTTCAGAATTTGTTTCTGGATAGTAGATATTGTGGTGGGGGGAGAAGGAGATCCTGCAACTGCACTCCAGGATATACATTTTTAAAGCTAAGATATTGTCTTGACTTTCAAATTAAGCCATTAACATTAGGGACGGGCACGAACCGACTCACGAACAAAAGTTTGTGGTGAATTTTGGCTGATTCGTGGTTCACAAACTGAAGTTCGCAAACTGAAGGGCTGCCACAGACTTCCATGAATTTTAAGGCAGTTCATGGAGGTCTGTGAAGAGCAGAAAGTGGGGTTTAAAAACCCCCGTATTTTGCTCTTCACTAAAACAGCCGCGCTGTGGGGATCAGAAAGCAGGGTTTTAAATGGCTACAAACCAGGAACCGGAACAAACCACAAAAATGCAGTTTGTGCCCATCCCTAATTAACCTTTTTCCTTTAAAAATCCAGTTCAGTTCATGGATCTTGTTAAAAAAAAAAACAAACCAAATCAAGACAAATCTAAAATAAAATATTTTTGAAATGCTTTTGGTTTCAGAACTGAGTTGAAAAGTTTTAGCTCTACTAAAAACGGCTGAAGCCAGATTCCAGCTCGAACAGACCTGACCCCTCCCCCGGTCATTCCTAAACCCCTTCTGCTCTCTCGGGGTAGAGCAGCACGTCCCACTTCCAGCCATGCTCTCGAATCTGATACTAGCTCAAGGGTTTCTTTTCCAGCTCATTTGTTTGTTACACATTTTTCATGCTTAGCAGTTCAGAAATTGTGATTCCGGAAGATGGATGAGTCTTCAGGGAATATTTCCAGGGTGATTATTTTAACTAGCACTTTTGTACAAGGAAATCAGCGAGTTTAACCTAACAAGCAACTAACATGCTACGGGGACAAATAAATCTCATTCCCACCTATTAATTTTACAGCCTATATAAAGCAGCACTGAAGTCAAAAGAATACACGACCCCAAAAGACATTGCTCATTTTGACACATAGATGACTTGCCCCTAACTTGAACCCTGGCCCTTAGCCTGAAACCGGGAAGTTGACTCCCGAGTTGAAACAGATTGCAGGACTGTGACCGAAGCAGGTTCTACCGAAAACAGGTTTTGCAGAAGAAAAGCAAAGGGGCTACAGTGAGTGTGGAATTCAAAACGAACAGGATGTTGGGTCTGCCAGAAGGACTCATATCAAGGTTTTGTCCCCCTATCTATCAGGAAACTTTACTCCCTGAGAACTTTTCATTCTGCCCAATAAACCAGATGAGTTCCATTTCATCTCTTTATGCCTTTAAGAAGCCTAACCACCCCCATCCTAGGGTTGCCAACCTCCAGGTGGGGTCTGGAGATCTCCCAGCATCCTGACGGCTCTCCAGCCTACAGAGATCCATCAGTTCCCCAGGAGGAAATGGCCACTTTGGAGAGCGGGCCACGAAGGCATGAGACACTGCTGAGGTGCCTCCACTCCCCAAATCTCCAGCATTTTTGCAACCCAGAGTTGGCAACCCTACCTCGTGTTCAGGGACTGCAGCCGCAGAAATATCAATATCAAAATAATGAACGGAAACACAGACAAGAGTTTTTTAGCATTTCGGCAGATAAAAACTTAACATAAGAACATAAGAGAAGCCAAGGTTGGATCAGGCCAACGGCCCATCCAGTCCAACATTCTGTCACACAGCAGCCAAAAATACCAGGGGCCATCAGGAGGTCCAGCAGTGGGTCCAGGACACTAGAAGCCCTCCCACTGTTGACCCCCCCAAACACCAAGAATACAAAGCATCACTTGCCCCAGGCCGAGAGTTCCTATCTATACCTTGTGGCTAATAGCCACTGATGGGCCTCTACTCCAGATGCTTATCCAATTCCCTCTTGAAGCCAGTCCATGCTTGTAGCCTCCACTACCACCTGTGGGAGTGAATTCCACTCTTTGGGTGAAGAAGGACTTCCTTTTATCCGTTCTAACCCGACCGCTCAGCAATTCCATGGAGTGCCCATAAGTTCTTGTACTGTGAGAAAGGGAGAAAAGGACTTCTTTCAGTTGGCAATCCTACCTCGTGTTCAGGGACTGCAGCCACAGAAATATTAATATCAAAATAATGAACAGAAACACAGACAAGAGTTTTTTAGCATTTCAGCAGATAGGAACATAAGATAAGAACATAAGAGAAGCCAATGTTGGATCATGCCAATGGCCCATCCAGTCCAACACACTGTTACACAGTGGCCAAAAATACCAGGTGCCATCAGGAGGTCCAGCAGTGGGGCCAGGACACTAGAAGCCCTCCCGCTATTGACCCCCAGCACCAAGAATACATTGCATCCCTTGCCCCAGACAGAGAGTTCCTATCTACACCTTGTGGCTAATAGCCACTGATGGACCTCTGCTCCATATGTTTATCTAATTCCCTCCTGAAGTCAGTCCGTGCTTGTAGCCGCCACCATCTCCTGTGGCAGTGAATTCCAAGTGTTAATCACTCTTTGGGTGAAGAAGGACTTCCTTTTATCCGTTCTAACCTGACTGCTCAGCAACTTCATGGAGTGCCCAGGAGCTCTTGTGTTGTGAGAAAGGGAGAAAAGGACTTCTTTCAGTTGACAACCTACCTCATGTTCAGGGAGTGCACCTGAAGAAATATGAATATCAAAGTAATGAACAGAAACACAGACAAGAGGGGTTTTTTTTTTTTTAGTTTCAGCAGATACATCCCCTTTTGGTGTGTCATCGTGGGGTGTTGTGAAAAGGGGCCAAGGTTCTCCCCCCACACCTTGAATGGAGGCAGTGATGTTCTGGAGGAGTTATCAAGGCAACCGGGCCGATACTCCTTACCTCCTGTATCCTTGTGCTGCAGGGACACAAGATCATGAGGGCAGGAAATGATGTAGCTGACATGAAGCACACCAAGAAAGGGAGACTCGGCCCTGTTTGGTGTCGTGGTTAAGTGCGCGGAATCTAATCTGGGAGAACTGAGTTTGATTCCCCACTCCTCCACTTGCATCTGGCTGGATGATCTTGGGCAAGCTGTAGTTCTAATAACAGCAGTCCTTGAAAAAGAGCAGTTTCTGTCAAGAGCTCTCTCAGCCCCACCTACCTCACAGGGTGTCTGTTGTGGGGAGGGGAAGGGAAGGGAGTTTGTAAGCTGCTCTGAGACTCCAAGTGAAGGGCGGGATATAAATCCAATCTCTTCTTCTAGTTGCCCCGGCAGTGTGCATCCTGCCATCCCTCCAACTGACTTCAGCATCCATTCAGAACAGAGGCACTATGGCTTCATTGGCCCCTAGTGACACTGCTATGTAGTCAACGTGACTTTCTGAATAATGAAGCTCAAGACAATGCATCCTCCTGGACTGAATCTAGACCTAGGTCTCCTGTCTCATCACCAATGCTGATTTCTCCAGATCTGCTGCCCCTCTGCATATCAGACCTAATCCAATCACGCCTACTACTGTCATTTGGCACCTGAAATCATTCCGCTCTCCAAGGTATAAGGACAGATGGACTTGTATTCTGGTTGTATCTGAAGAAGTGAGCCCTGACTCACCAAAGTTCCTACCCAGCCACAAATTCTGTTAGTCTTTAAGGAGCTACTAGACTCTGGCTCTGGTCTTCTGCTGCAGGCAGACTAACACAGTGACCCATCTTGACTTGGCTATGAGACATTGCCATATTCTTGATGTGACTCCTGGCTGATTGTAATCATGTAGTGAGCATGGGCGAAGCCCTTAATCAAGTTGGATGAAATGGCCTCAGAGTGCCAGCAGGTCAGGAGGACCAAACTGTTAAGAACATAAGAACATAAGAGAAGCCAATGTTGAATCAGGCCAATGGCCCATCTAGTCCAACACTCTGTCACACAGCGGCCAAAATATACCAGGTGCCATCAGGAGGTCCAGCAGTGGGGCCAGGGCACCAGAAGCCCTCCCACTGCTGCCCCTTCAGCACCAAGAATAGAGTGCATCACCTGCCCCAGACTGAGAGTTCTCATTCTATACCCTGTGGCTAATAGCCACTGGTGGACTTCTGCTCCATATGTTTATCTAATTTCCTCTTGAAACTGTCCATGCTTGCAGCTGCCACGACCTCCTGTGGCAGTGAATTCCATATGTTAATCACTCTTTGGGTGAAGAAGTATTTCCTTTTATCTGTTCTAACCCGACTGCTCAGCAATTTCATAGAGTGCCCACGAGTTCTTGTATTGTGAGAAAGGGAGAAAAGTACTTCTTTCTCAACCTGCTCAATCCCATTCATAATCTTATAAACCTCGATCATGTCACCCCTCAGCCGTCGTTTCTCCAAGCTAAAGAGCCCCAAGCATTTTAACCTTTCTTCATAGGGAAGGTGTTCCAACCCTTTTATCATTCTAGTTGCCCTTCTCTGCACTTTTTCCAATGCTATAATATCCTTTTTGAGATGTGGTGACCAGAACTGTACACAGTATTCCAAATGAGGTCGCACCAATGATTTATACAGGGGCATGATGATACTGGCTGATTTGTTATCAATTCCCTTCCTAATAATCCCCAGCATAGCGTTGGCCTTCTTTATTGCAGCTACACATTGTGTAGACATTTTCAGCAGAGTTATCCACTACGACTCCAAGATCTCTCTCTTGGTCAGTCTCTGCCAGATCAGACCCCATCAACGTGTATTTATATTTAGGATTTTTGGCTCCAATGTGCATCACTTTGCACTTGGCCACATTGAACCCCATTTGCCACGTTGACGCCCACTCACCCATCCTCAACAGATCCCTTTGGAGTGCCTCACAATCCTCCCTGGTTTTCACCACCCTGAACAACTTCGTGTCATCTGCAAATTTAGCCACATCACTGCTTACTCCCAATTCCAAATCGTTAATAAACAAGTTAAAAAGCATGGGACCGAGTACTGATCCCTGTGGTACCCCACTGCTTACCACCCTCCACTGAGAAAGTTTCCCATTTATACTCACTCTCTGTTTCCTATTTATAAGCCAGTTTTTGATCCACAAGAGGACTTGTCCTTTTATCCCATGACTATTGAGCGTACTTAGGAGCCTTTGATGAGGAACTGTATCAAAAGCTTTCCGGAAGTCAAGGTAAATAATATCTATTGGGTCCCCCTTGTCCACATGTTTGTTCACTCCCTCAAAAAACACTAACAGGTTAGTGAGACAAGATCTTCCCTTACAGAACCCATGCTGAGTCTGCCTCAATAGTTTTTGTTCATCAATGTGCCTACTAATTCTTTCCTTAATAACAGTTTCCACCAACTTACCCGGTATCGATGTCAGACTGACTGGCCTGTAATTTCCTGGATCTCCCCTGGAGCCCTTTTTAAAGATGGGAGTGACATTAGCTACCTTCCAGTCATCAGGAATGGAGGCAGATTTTAAAGAAAGATTACATATTTTTGTCAGGAGATCCACAAGTTCACATTTGAGTTCTTTCAGAACTCTCGGATGAATGCCATCCGGGCCTGGTGATTTATTAGTTTTTAAATTGTCCATCAGTCGGAGGACTTCCTCTCTTGTCACCGCAATCTGATTCAGGTCACAGATCCTACCAGGGGAGAGGCGATCCTGGATTTGGTCCTAAGTAACACCCAAGACCTGGTGAGAGATGTAAAACCTCCCGCTGCTGGGAAGCTTCAGGAACAAGCAATGACCCCAGCTTGCAAGATACAGGGATGCCTGCTATACTAATGGTGGGAAACCATGGCTCAGAACTGTTAGGTTAGGTCCTCCCCTAGGCTGAGGTGCTGTGATCACTCCCACAAACAAGGAGTTTGAACTCTTTTTCCGCTGGGTGAGGGTCTGTTTCCACCCGCACACCTTTGCGAAATGACTTTGTGCTCCACATTTGTAGCAAGTAGTTCCAAAAGCAGGGCAGGCTTTGGGCATCTGACCGCAGCCACACCTCTTGCAGGATGATTGCTGTGCAGACGAGCTATCTCTTGAGGCTGGAGTGTTGTTTGGAGACTGTGGTGGGATGGGCCTGCTCTGGCCTGCAGGCCATATTTCACCCCACCTTCCAAGGTTTGCCCAACACCTGGAGAGGCTTTTCTTTCTCTCTTGGGTAAACCACTGCCACCACATGACCTTTGTAGGAATTGCCCACTGGGAGGGTCAGGACTCTCAGCTTCCCTTCCAAGTTCTGAGGTCTTGCCTCTGTGTCTCCCACTGCCCAGTGCCTGTGCAGCCTTGTGCAGCCCTGGATGAATAGACATTTGCCAACTGCTTGCTTTTCCCCTGGTGCTCCTTTTAAAATACTGTGTCCAAGACAGTGGAGGTCTATGTGTTACAGAGAACTACTGACAGCCTCAAAAGTTATAAAGTATTTATTAAAAAGAAATTGTTCACAAGCATACTTTTAGCACAGCACCAGACTGAGCAAGGGATCCAAAAGAAATGGGTAAAACACAATTCCTCTGTTTTGCTCTCTATATATGCCCTATCGGATGTTAAAAATATAGGATAGCCTAGGATGTTAGAGATCTCTACAGAGTTTCAATTCCCTTGAAGCTTCCTCCAGCTCTCCAAGCCAGCACATGGTTAAATGGTTGCCCCCTCCAGACCTCAGTTTTCTGTCTGCTCTGATGGACTCAGCAAAAAAAGAGACCTTCTTTTTTGCTCCCCTGAGTTTTACCTTCTCCCTTTCCCCTCCCACATATGCTGTCAGGCCAGGTCAGAGAGGTTTTTCTTGATTGATTGATTGATTTTATTAGATTTATATAACGCCCTCCCCATGGGCGGGTTCAGGGTGGTTCATAACAATCTCAATATAATCCTATTAAAACAAGAATTAAAACAGTTTCCAGAAGTTTCCTTCCTGACATCTCTCTAGTACTTCATTCCTCCCAATCTCTGTTCCTTGCTTGGAGGGGGAGGGGGAACTGGACCCTCCTATTGTCTCTAGGTAGAGCTATTAATATTTCTTAAGAGGTAGCTGAGGTGAATCTGGAAAGCCACTGACTGACTTCCTCCCCCTTGCCTGTTCTCTGCCCAGAGAGGGGGGGAAAAACTTTTAAAAACACAAAGTGAAGGTTTTGCTCATTTCACCTCCAAAGAAACAATGCATTTCTTCCCAGAGACTTGGTTACTTTGTCTTTTGACTGCTTTTGTTTCTTTGTTAGTGCATGCAAAGTCACTGGAGCCTCTGCAGCTATTGCTAGGGCTGGTGCAAGAGCTAAGGTTTGAGCTCTGCAAACATCCATGGCTTTTGCAAGGGTGAGAGCAGCATGTTCCAGCAGCTTCTCCTTTAGCTTATGATCAGCAGTGCTAAAAGACAATTTTGTCCCTTGTCGTAATGTCCTCTGCTGCTCCAAAATACCACAGTCTTCAGCTTTGCACCTCACTCGTGTGACAAAACTATCAATGACCTCTGCTTCATTGAACCCGCGCTGCCAAAACTGGTTATGTTCAAAAACAGGGTGTTTTTTTTTCCTGGCCTCACAGTAATTTTTAAAGGCTGTTAGGACTTCTTCCAGGGTTTTCCTGGCTGGATCTGCAAACACACTCTGCGTGTTGTACATTTCCAAGGCTTTATCGTCGATGCAATGCAGCGGGACTGCAATCGGGTTTATTTATTGCATTGGATATACTGTGAGGTAAAGGCGAAGCTTTCGCTCCCATCTACTCCAGTTCTTCCCCAGATTGCCAGTCAAGACCGACTGTCGTGATCATGGGCCTGTTGTGGTGCAGCCGGTGGGGAGGCCTAGTGGCTCCAGGGAAGCCTGCGTGGGAGTAGTCATCGAGGCCTACATTTCCCAGGTTCCCCCTGGACCCTGCGATTGGGTAACTGGAGATTTTGGAGGGGAAACTACACCAGTGGAGGGACAGAGGGTGGTGCCTGGGAGGAGTTGATAAAAGGCCTTGCCCAGAGTGGGAGGGGGTTCACTCTGCTCAGGGAGCAGGGCTGGTGGGAGCTGCTGCAGATGGAGGGATCCCTCTTCCAAGGAGCCAGTGAGTTAGACCGTGGACAGGCCTCCAGGGAAGGCGAGGACTGTGTACAGTAGACAGACCCATTAGGATTTATGATTCTACTGATCTGTTGTATATTTACTTTCCTCATTTTTCCTACTTGTTATTAATCTAAAGTTGTTGTTAAATAGAACTGGTTGCTACTCTGCCTGGGTCCTCATGCCCAGTGGCAGATTAACCATTCAGCAGACTTAAGCATGGAGAAAGGGAGTGGTGGCGCAAGGCGTTAAAGCCTACAAGGTTATTTAACCGAACAAGCCAAAAGCTGTTCGAGTCCCACCGTGGCCAGGGTGAGCTCCCGGTCCATTGTCCCAGCTCCCGCCCACCCAGCAGTTCAGAAGCCCATATGGGTAAGTAGATAAATGGGTACCTGCTCCTTACGAGTGGGGGGCACCCTTCCCTCCCTCCCTCCCTCCCTTGGGATCGGTGTTAGCAGTGGCTGAAGCAGTGGTGACGGGCTGGCGAAGATGGCGGCAGCAAAAGCAGCGAACGATGAGCGGCGAGCGCGGGCACGGAGACTGGTCCTGGAGAGGCGTGGTGGCACAGCGAGGCTGGAGCTGATTGGACGAGAAGCCGAGTTCTGCAATAACGCGCTGAGGGGGCCGTTTCCAGAAGAAGTTGCCATCGCAAGAAGATCTGTGCCTTGGCATCGAGATGTCTTCACCCAAAGAGAGAGAGAATCTACCACTGAATCCAATAGATCCTGCTGTGGGGTTCGTGTTAGGCATACACCTCCTCTTATCACTGTGCCCCTAGTATAGATCAAACTATGTGTTCTGTAAACCGCTCTGAGCTGTATGGAGTGAGTGGTATATAAATCGCAAATGTAACATAACATAATGTAAAAGAAAAAAAAAGAATGAAGATTTGTAAAAAAAAAAAATTTGATAAAACTAGTGCAAGTTGATCATGGCGCATCCTTGGGGTTATCTTCTATTTTTTGTTGGCGAGGTGCAGCGTCATAGGTTATGTTTAAAAATAAAATGCACGTGTTTAAAATTGAAATGATGGAGCCAAATTCAGTTGTCATGACAGTCATTTCAATGAGGGGGGCACCAAGATTGGTCAGTGCTGAAGGCACCAGTGAGCCTTAATCTGCCCCTGCTCATGCCTCATTTGGTCATGTGTAAAAGGTAATAAGCTTATTTAACTTATATGCAGAGTACATCATGCGAAATGCTGGCCTGGATGAATCACAAGCTGGAGTTAAGATTGCTGGGGAAAAGATCAATAACCTCAGATATGCAGACGATACCACTCTGATGGCAGAAAGTGAAGAGGACCTAAAGAGCCTCTTGCTCAGGGTGAAAGACGAGAGCGCAAAAGTGGGCTTGAAGCTCAACATCAAAAAAACTAAGATCATGGCATCTGGCTCCATCACTCCTTGGCAAATAGAAGGGGAAGTCGTAGAAGTAGTGACAGACTTCATGTTCCTGGGATCCCAGATCACTGCAGATGGTGACTGCAGCCATGAAATTAAAAGACGCCTGCTCCTTGGGAGGAAAGTGAAGGCAAACCTAAACAGCATGATCAAAAGCAGAGACATCACCTTGCCAACAAAAGTCCGCATGGTCAAAGCAATGGTATTCCCCGTAGTAATGTATGGCTGCGAGAATTGGACTATAAGGAAGGCCGAGCGCCGAAGAATAGATTCTTTTGAACTATGGTGCTGGAGAAGACTCTTGAGAGTCCCTTGGACTGCCAGGAGATCAAATCAGTCAATCCTAAAAGAAATCAACCCTGATTGCTCCCTGGAAGGCCAGATCCTGAAGCTGAAGCTCAAATACTTTGGCCTCCAAATGAGAAGGGAGCCCTCACTGGAGAAGACCCTGATGCTGGGAAAGATTGAAGGTCAAAGAAGAAGGGGACGGCAAAGGATGAGATGGTTAGACCAGTGTTTTTCAACCTTTTTGTGCAAAGGCACACTTTTTTCATGAAAAAAATCACGAGGCACACCACCATTAGAAAATGTTTAAAAAATTTAACTCTGTGCCTATATTGACTATATATAAAGTAATTCTCTTGAATAGGAATCAAATAAACACAAAGAAATTATTTTATAATTACTTTATTATGAAATAATAATACTTTATTTTATAATTGTTCATGTGTTACGGATGAAATTGGAATTTTTCCCACAGCACACCAGACAATATCTCACGGCACACTAGTGTGCCACGGCACAGTGGTTGAAAAACACTGGGTTAGACAGTGTCATCGATGCAACGAACATGAAATTGAGCAAACTTCAGTGGACAGCGGAAGACAGGAGGGCCTGGCGTAAACTGGTCCACGGGGTCGCGAAGAGTCGGACTCGACTGTGTGACTGAACAACAACAACAACACAAAAGGGGAAACCTGTTGTAAAAGTCCTGTCACAAGGAGCAGGGTGGGTGATTCGGGTCCTCTCAAGGAGACCTATACCAGAGTGGTGGCAGCTGGTAGTGAACCTTCCTAGCCGCTGCCCGCAACACCAACTCAGACGGTGGCTTGAAAGACTGCATCATACAGGTTTGATCAGAAACCACCGGCCCTGGGAGAGCTGTGTCGGGCTGGATGAAGGAGCAGGCCCACCTCCGACATCACGTGGTGCTCAGCTCCTCCATAAAGTGGACTTGCGGTGGAGGTGGGCAAATGGTCTGCCCTCAGGCCAGAGAGTCGCAGCAGGCAGGGTGACTTCGAGAACCTTTAATATGCAGAACAGCCAGGCAGGGAACAACTTAGATTGAACAAGGGCTGGCGTCTGAACTACCAACAAGTCAGTTCTAACTAGCATATCCCAGAAGACGTGACACCCATTCTTGTGAAAAGAAGTAGTTCCCCTCGGGACCCAAGCCTGTGTCTTAAAGAGACGGGTTCCATATACAAACACAAAATTCCCGGCAAGGAGGGATATAAATTGAAAATAATAATAAAATAAATAAATAAATAATAAATATACAACACCCACAGAACCATAACTTTTGCCATGAGAATCTTTGTGGGTGAACATTCAGTTTGATGTAGTGGTTAAGAGTGGCGGACTCTAATCTGGAGAACCAGGTTTGGTTCCCCACGCCTCCACATACAGCTGCTGGGTGACCTTGGGCAAGCCACAGTTCTCTCAGAGCTGTTCTCGCAGGAGCAGTGTTCCCTCTAAGCTGAGTTAGTGTGAGCTAGCTCTCAGTTTTTTAGCCTCTGGCTTACACATTTTTGTCTTCGCTCAGGAAGGATGAGCTCCCGAGCAAATTAATTTATGCAGTAGCCAAATTGCTCGCTCACAACTTTAATGCCAGGAGCTCACAAAGTAGAATTTTTGCTCACAGGATTCCACAGCTTAGAGGGAACATTGCTCAGGAGCAGTTCTCTCTGAGCTCTCTCAGCCCCACCTACCTCACTGGCAGTGTTCCCTCTAAGCTGAGTTAGTGTGAGCTGGCTCACAGTTTTTTAGCCTCCGGCTCACACATCTTTGTCTCAGCTCAGGAGGGGTGGCTCCAGAGCAAACTAATTTATGCCTTGGAAGAAAGGCAGGGTAAAACTATGACAGGCAGGAGACAAAGCCTCAGAACCACAAAGGAGTCCCAGTTCCCTCCTCATCCTTAGGAAACACAGAAAGTTGTTTTTCAGCTCTGGCAAAAAACCCCCAGCATAATGTGGTGGGAAATGGTTGCTCACTCTTCATTGCCAATATGCTGGATACCCCAGGTCTCACCCTGGTGTATATTCTCTAGAACACTCAGGGATTTTGGTCATGAATAAGTAGAATGACGGCTGTCTGGATCTCCAGTACCAAAAAGCGGAAGAAGAAAGACCAAGGCATGTCACCCACTTTCAGAGTGAGTCTAGCACTCTGGGCATTGGCTCTGCCATCTGCTGGTCAGCTTGGCCTCTCCAGATCCTCAGAAGACACCTACCTAACAAGATCCAATCTTCTAAAGATATTACAACACCAAATGGCATCCTTCTGTGAGTCTGACGTCATCGGGTTGAGCTGAGTGAGTAACCGTTGAGCACTTTACTGTGAATACCTTTCTGGAATGTTTTATCTGTTTTATATGTCTTAAGCTATTTATCTTTGGCACTTAGTTGCCTCATTTTAAGCCGCCCTGAGCCCGTTCGCAGGGAGGGTGGGGTAAAAATGGAATAAATGAATAAATAAATAAATTCATTAATATACAAACTTTTTAGTATAAAATCCTGGGAACAAACTTCTGCAATTCAACATTCTTGGCATAAAGACTGTGGTGCAACTTGGGACAGAAACCAATGGCAAAAAGTTTGTTCTTCTAGTTTGTTTTCTACTTACTCGTTAAACATTAAACTACAAAATTACTGACAAAAACCAACAAATTTTTAGAAAAATGGTTCTCCTTCTTTGAATAGGTTTCTAACTCAGGTAACAAGAGCAGTTTGCTACCTAAGAAATATGTTGATGTGATGTTTTATTGAGGAAGTTAATGTTATTGTTAATTGGTAAAAAATGGAGCTCTTCCACCAGGCCTTCGATTAGGGGCCGCCACTGATGCAAGAGGTACTGAAAATGGAACATCTTATGGACCTGGTTACAATGTTGGATTTGCCACCCGCATGACGCTGGGAATACAGCACAGGAATCACCTTCTATTCACACTAGCACTTTATGTAACCTGTTGTTTAATGAATTTTACTGTATGCATTGTATTTTTCGTTTTATGGTATTTTAACCACTGTACACCACCTTGATCCAGTTTCCTGGCTAGGCGGGATATAAATCAAAATAAATAAATAAATAAATTATAATAATATTGTACTTTGTTATATCCAAGCTGTTTGTATAAGAACAGTTAATATTGGCATTTATTGTTGTGAATTAACGTGTTTTTGTATTATGTTTGTTGATATTGAAAATTAATAAAATATTATTGAAAATTAATGAAATAAAAAATATATAAAAAGAAGACACGTACCTTCAACACAGGGTTGTTTGGTGGGGTTTCCCCCCCTCAAATGAGGGCTTTTCTGCATGCCCCCCCCAGTGGTTCTAGTCCCACCCTGTTTCCATTTATCCCTTGATTTCTGCATGCATTCTTCTACTTTCATTTTTTTTTTTGCTCCCCCTTATTTTCCCCCAAGCTCTTTTGAGACCACTTTTACCCCGATGTTTTTCTGGAAGCCAATCGTGAGTCGACTTTTTCCTAGTGCAGAATGGTTTCTATCCGTTTTCTTTGTCCCAGCCAGGCCCAGCCCACTTTTGACTGCACTGTCGTGATTGTTACAGCGTTCCCCCCCTTCGCCCTGAAGATGAATAATTTCACTTCTTTTTAAGTGAAAGCTGGGAATTCAGAGAACCCGCTTAAACGATCATTATGATGCTACAGCCAGGGCTATTTTTGTAGAAAAAGCCCAGCAGGAACTCATTAGCATAATAGGCCACACCCAACAGCAGAAACTCATTAGCATGTTAGGCCACACCCCTGACAGCACAGCTCATTGGCATATTAGGCCACACCCCCATGTCACCAGAAGTGTGGTCATCCAGCCATCCCCACCTTTTGCTTCTTATTCTGTTTACCTTGTTTGTTGTCAAAGCCCGGGGCTTTTTTTTATAGCAGGAACTTCTTTGCATGTTAGGCCACACACCCTGAATGTAGCCAGTCCTAATGAGTTCTGGCTGTTGGGTGTGGCCTATTATGCTAATGAGTTCCTGCTGGGCGTGGCCAACTCAAGAGCCAGCCGGAACTCCGTTCCTGTGCGTTCCTGCCCCAAAATAGTCCTGGCTACAGCGATAGATCAATATTTTAGGGCAGCTTTTTTTTTAAAAAAAGGAAGGTATCCTGACACCACAGATAACAATGCTGACGATGGCAGTGCCCTCCCTTGAAATCCTCTTAGTTATGAAATGAACAGGACAAAATAAACTGACTCTACAACTGTTCAAATGCACAGGGAGGGAAGACATGCGAAGATACCCAGTCCCAAACCGATTCCAGTGCTTGCAGATCAACTCCCAAGGAAATCAGGAGTAACTTGAGTGGGAGGAAAAGATCTGAGCTCTTGCTTCGCCTTCTCCCGCCTCCTCATTCTGCTTCGGCTCTCAGAGTCACACGGTGCCTTGGCCAAGAAAAGCAACAGTGGCCGCCATCTTTGAAATGGGGAAAGCAAAACAGAATTTCTTGGATTTTTTTCCATAGCTCCTGGGAGTTTCCAGAGTGCCATTATTATTGTTATTGCTCATTGTTTCACATATTTTGGGGCCGCGTGCCATGCTTTGCTCCTCCTCATAACTGTATTTGTTTCCTGAAGTATCAGGACAGCCAAGTGACCTGGGAAGGGGAGGGGCATCTCCCTCACTCACCGGCCAGGGGTCTGGGCTCTCCGGAACTGCCATCCTGACTAGGTGATGCTTCCAGCTTGGGCAATGCTCTGCTTAGGGCAAGATGCATGTAGCAGGATGTGAAACCTCTGATGACTTCTGGAGTAGCCAGTCTGTCTTCGGGTATCCAACTGGGGAAAGAATAGCTTTTGTTGGCTCCAGAGAAATCTGAGAACAGAAGAGTTCCCAGGGTGGCTAAGTCCACAATCCATTATGCAGCCCTGGGAGGACTGTGAAGCTAAATCGCTTTCCAAGGAGTTGAGCTTCTAGTGCAAATTCAGTCTTGGTCAGACTTTGAATCACAGATGTCGGATCATCTTGGATGGGGGTCTCAGAACACAAACCAGCCACCAGTGAATGAACCTCAGGCCTCTATTCAGGAAAGGTCTTTAGGAAAAACTGGTGTCTGTGGTAGAAACAAATTTAGAGTCCAGTGGCCCCTTTAAGACCAATAAAGGTTCATTCAAGGTATGAGCTTTCATGTGCATGCCCACTTTTTCAAATACATTGGAAAGGAACCTAGAGTTTAAACTTATAGACAGAGGCTGAACAACAAATTAACACGAGTAACATGATGCATGAAAAGTACTGAGACTGATGAGTGATTTCAGCTCTCACATACTTTATTAGTTGCAGAACAAGACGAAGAGAAGCTGGCTCGCAGGCCGGCTTTTATTCCCAATGAGCCCACACCCCAAAACACACAACACCCCGTGATTTGCCATTTACAATGACTGAATTATTCCTGGTTCCCCGATTGGCAGGGAGCTAGGAGCCTGCAGTCTATTGTCTTTGGGGGCGAAGCTCAGGCCCTTCGCCTGGCCGCATGGCGGACCGGTTTGAACCAGTCCGTGCACATGGCTGTCCCAAGCCCACATTGCCACGTGGATACACTACACCCCTCCCCCCTTGGTCCGTGATACACCCGCACACAAAGTCCTTCAAGTAAGCTGGAGGCTTCCTATTCAGTGTCGAGCGCCGGAGAGCCGGCGCCTCTGGAGACGCAGGTGTCTGGGTCCTGGTCGGGGAGTCTACCGGTGCCAGTGGACGGGGTACAGCGTCGTGGTGTCCTCCATAGTGGTCGGGCCATCGGGAGACGGGGCGATGGGTGCTGCAGCTGCACCTTCCGCCGTCCCGAGCCCACGTTGCCAGGTGGATACACTTCAATGCAGATGCTTTAAGATATTCAAAGTCAAAATTAAATAACAAGCTAAGGTGTCTGTGGTGTCTCCCCAAACACAACTCAGCCCCCTTCCAATGCTATATTTCAATACTGATGAAATGTATTTCTAAGAAGGCAAAGAAAGAAGTATTTGGAAAATAGCCCTGTGGACCCAACTGGGCAATACTCCAGAGAGGGCCTTTACAAGAAGCTGGTTGTTCTCATCCTCGTTGTCATCTCAAGATCCCCTCCCTGTTTGGAACCATGATCCTCCAGAGCTCCCTCCCTTTCCAGCACCTTATGCGGCCAGAAGTATAGGAAGACTCGATCATGCACCAAACCCAGTCACGATCGATCAGAAGTGTGTGAGGGAGAGCATCTCCTGAAGAGACAGGAGGGAACAGTGTCACACACCCCAGCCAAGGACTCCTGTGACTCTTTGGAACCCCACATACCCAGGTCATAATAAACAACCAGGGTTTGCAGGACAACAACAGAGCATTCCAGTACACCAGGGCCAAACTAGATGTGACAGTGTCCATGAGCCTGGCCTATGGATTCCCTCATACCTGGTTTGGCCCTTAAGGGCTATCCCTCGCTATATGTATCCGCCTGGAAACCTGATAAAACCACGATAAAACCAATCTCCTGCCTCATTAATGCCTGGCCTCGTAGTACCGGATGGCCTGCTTGTTGACAGAAGTGGCACTGATTTTGTCCCTGACATTTTGAGTAGATCCTTCCCTTCAGACCTTTTCCCACCACTGACGTAAGTCCGTGCCTGCTCTTCAAGACAAGCAACGTCTGACCTACTTTCTCCCATAATGGCTCTCATTCCCCACCTTGCCTCTTTCTCCCCCTCGATCACTCCCTCACTCCATGGCTCCAGTGCTCCACACCTTTATTCTGACCCGGGGCTGTCCCGCAATCCACCCCCTGACCCACTGCTCCTTCTTTGTCCCGGCCTTCCCATCAGAACCTCTGGTCTTCCCTGTCCCATAAGGAACTTCTTCTCTTCCTTGGGTGGGTATTCCTGAACAAGCTACGGATGGCACACATTTGGGTAATTTTTAATTTAGACCCTAGAAATTTTATGACTGAATGCTGCTGCAGGTTTTGGAGTCATCAGGAGCAGATCACCGTCAAATTGCTCAGAATTTCGTTTTTTGAAGCTACTCTGTATTTTGACTAGTTAGATCTGCTTTCAGCTTATTTGTCCATTTTAACAGCCTTTGGACTCCTTCCTACTTTATGTTCTTTGTGAGGTCAATAAAGTTGCAACTAGTTGAGTATCATTCTCTCTACCTTTCTAGGAGACTAAGCCATGTTTGGGTACACAAGGACCAAAAGGTCTTTGGGGTCAGGATCTGGGATCTGGGCATGCAGAGGTGTTGGGGTATGGAGACCTCTGACCCAGGTCTCTTGGACGGGTCACATTATAGTTCACTTTTCTGACATTACAGTGGCAGGATTCACCATTTCCTGGGAGCTTCATGCCTTTCCAATGGTGAGTGCAGGGAGGTGTGTAATCGTGAAAATGGCCCTTGGCTACCATCTGTAGGCCTCCACCCAAGATGGTGTCTGCCTGTGACCTTGGTCTTGCTAGGCACACATTCCACGGAAGAAGGGAATAAACCCTGCAGAAAACGGCACATTGTCCGAGTTGCACTCTCTGCATCTCTCCCATCTCTCCTCTGTCTCTTTTTCTTCCAAGGAAATGAAGGCTATCAAATGTTGCGCTGTTGACCTCAGATTTGGGGCTGGGCCATTATCACAAAATCTTTGGAGGAGTCTTCTTGGATTGCAACCCATCGCCAGGCAGACTCCGTGCCTTTCTCCCATATGACTGGATCGTTTCTGAACGCTCTTTGGCTCAGAGCGAGTCCAAGACTCCAAGGGCCCGACTGTCTTCCCTGCCGCGTTCCGAGCCCCTGGTGCCCAGTTCAGTTCTGCTGAGGATCCTCAAGTGCCAACAAACTTATCTTGCCAGATTAAATGATCCTCATCTCAGACTACAAGCAGACTGTAGAAGCAACTTAAAAGATCGACCCCCTTGGTCAAAAAGCCCCATCTCTGCCCTCCACCTCTGCAAGGGGAGGTGCAGAGCGCAAGGCTCATGAGGAGGACCTCCAGCAGCCTCTGTGTCTAAGGGACCCTCTCCTCCTACATGCCTAACTGTGATTTTCAGGTTGTTGACAGCTGGCTCTTCTTCCCCACCTCAGGTAGCCCTCCTGGCATCAAAGACAGCCTGTACCTTCTCTGTTGCAGCTCACAATTTGTGGAATGGGCTCCCTGAAGGGGGTGCTTTCACGTGTGCTGCCCCCCCCGGTCCCAAGGGCCCCAGGCTAGTATCGACCAGGACCAGGGCGTTTCCTGTGGCAGCTCCAACTTACTGGAATGAGCTCCCAGATGAGATCAGGGCCCTGCGGGACCTTTCACAGTTCCGCAGGGCCACAAAAACAGAGCTCTTCCGCCAGGCATTTAGGCAACGAGCTGCACTTCAACATCTATGCCCTGTGCCAATTTTATTGCCAGCCTGAGCCCGCCGAGAGTGGATGTATCGCTGAATGTTTGTCTCTATATGCACTTAACCACAGTTGTATCACCGTCATGTTAATGATTTCACTATTTTATCATGTGTTTTATATTGATATTTTCAGGGCTATTTTTGGGCAGGAACAGAGTTCCAGCTGGCTCCGAGCTGGCTACGCCCAGCAGGAACTCATTAGCATAATAGGCCACACCTAACAGCAGAAACTCATTAGGATTGGCTACATTATGGGGTGCGTGGCCTAACATGCAAAGGAGTTCCTGCTACAAAAAAAAGCCCTGGGTTTTGACAACAAACAAAGTAAACAGAATAAGAAGTCACAGGTGGGTGTGACTGGAGGACCACACTTCTGGTGACATGGGGGTGTGGTCTAATATGCTAATGAGTTTCTGATGTTAGGCGTGGCCTATTATGCTAATGAGTTTCTGCTGTTGGGTGTGGTCTATTATGCTAATGAGTTCCTGCTAGGCTTTTCCTACAAAAAACTCCCTGTTTATATTGTTGTTTTACCTATTAGCTTCCCATGTAAGCTGCCCTGAGTCTGCCTCGGCGGGGAGGGCAGGGTAAAAATCAAATCATTCAATAAATATAATGCACTTCCACTCCACTTTGCAACTGGCTTTTACTGCGTGAAATGGGAAGATCCACTTGCGAAGGATTCTAGGACATTAGTTGCTGTAGGTTTTCCGGGTTGTCTGGCTGTGGTCTTGGCATTGTAGGACCTGACGTTTCTCCAGCAGCTGTGACTGGCATCCTCAGAGGTATCACACAGGAAGATGGAGGACTCTCTGTGTCAAGGACATTTGCACACGAGCTGAATAATGCCCTTTCAGTCCACTTCACTGCACTTTGCAACTGGATGTTACTAGGCGAGATGGGAAAACCCACTTGCAAAGAATCGCTAAAGTGCATTGGAAATGGACTGAAAGGGCATTTATTCAGCATATGTGAAAGGACCTCAGGGTGCTTGTGTGTTTGTGTGTGGGAGGGTGCTTGTGTGCCTGGAAATTCTCAGGAGATTCCCGAAGGCCATTTGCATTTGCTAGGGCTGTAATGGAGTTTAGGCTGCAGGCATTTGAGGGGAGAGTTATTTGTGTTTCCTATGTTTCAGATTGCTATTTGAAATCTGCCTTGAGCCGGGAGGAAAGGCAGGGTACCGATGTTCCAGTAAAGGAACGCATGCATTTGAGGGTGATGCCGGGGCAGGGAGAAAGTGCCGGATCTCGGGCCCCTTTGAAATTCCCTGCATATTTCCCGCAGGCTCAGCGCCGTGCCGTTCTGCCCTTCGTAACCTACAGCTCTGGTCCCTGGTGGAGTCCATGTGTTCTCCTGGCTGGAGATTACTTGGAGCCGGCCGTTGCCAGACAATTCCAGCCAATAAAAACTTGCCAGTGGCTGCCAAGGCCGTGAACTCTGCTGGGTTTCTTTTTTTTTTTAATTCTTGGCCCGCACTGAGTAATCATCCAAGACCCGCATGTCATTTTTATTTTGGTTACTGGGACTTCAGTGTCTCCCTGCCTGTAACTCTATTTTTGAAACGGAGCTGGAGAATAAAGGCGATTGTGGCATGCAGGAATTCCATGCTCGCTTTTCTCACATGTGTCTTGAATTCTCGGACTTCCGAGTGGCACCCTGGGTGGAAGCGGCACACGCTCAGCTCCAACGAGCCCAAGACCGTTCTGGATTTCTTGCATAGCAGGATGCAGAGAGAGCACCCGACCGAGAAACTGGCCTGAAGGACCCTCTGGATTTAAGCATATTTAATCTAGTTTTTACCCCTTGCCTCGGCATGGGATGTTCATTTAAGGCACTGTTTGCAGCTCAGTTCTTGCTTTACGTCTTCTTTCCACTCCCTCCGGCCTCAGCTCCACGGTTGTTTACGCAGACTGAAATCCGACTACAAAACGATGTTCCTGTCCAACCATGGTGGAACAGTGATACGTCTCTGTAGAAAGGTCTCTAAGGTTCGCATGTAGAAAGTTCCAGGTTTAATCCCAAATGCTAAATTTAAGAGGATTCGGGGGTGGGGGGGAAGGTGTTATACAATATATTTTCGGCTGTGAGGAGGCACACATCCTGGCCTGCACAGACTACGGCCGTGAGTCAGACCTAAAAGTCTGTGGCATAAAATGAGCCGCAAACCGCCTGCATGCTAACCTTGATCATCACCGGCTGAGAGCTATGATGTTACAGAATGTTCCCAAACATTCTAATTGCTGCATGGAAAGGGTCGATCACTCAATGGAAAAGGGAAAGAACTCAACAAAGAAAGAGAGACCGGTGCATGTGAGGAATGAGATGATCCAGCAAGACAGCCATGCCAGGGGCTGGAGTGAAGTGCAACATCCAGCCAAAGAGGACACTATGTAACTTTATTTAAGGGAGGAGAAATGGTTCTTCCTGATCCAAATATGATAACTAATCAGACTTTCAGTGTGAGTGAATCATAGATCATAGAATGTTAGAGTTGGAAGGGACCTTGCAGGTCATCTAGTCCAACCCCCTGCACTCTGCAGGAGCAGAGCCGAAAGGGAGCCCTACAACATCCCTGAAAGATGGTTGTCCAGCCTCCGCTTGAAAACATCCAGCGAAGGAGCATCCGCCACCTCCTGAGGCAGGCTGTTCCACTGCTCAGCCATTCTTACAGTCAGGAAGTTACTCCTGATATTTAGCCGGTATCGACTTCCTTGTAGAGAGCCAGTTTGGTGTAGTGGTTAAGTGTGCGGACTCTAATCTGGGAGAACCGGGTTTGATTCCCCACTTGCACCTGCTGGTGTGACCTTGGGTCAGTCACAAGCTCTGGCACAGCTGTCCTTGAAAAAGAGCAGTTCTTGTCAGTCCCACCTACCTCACAGGGCGTCTGTTGTGCAGAGGGGAAGGGGAAGGAGTTTGTAAGCCGCTCTGAGACACCTTTGGGCAGCGAGCGGGGTATAAATCCAATCTCTTCCTCTTCTTCTTCTTGTAATTTCCACCCATTAGATCTAGTCTTGCAGTCCGCAGGAAGAGAGAATAGATCTGCTCCATCTTCTACATGACAGCCCTTCACATACTTGAAGACTGCAATCCTGTCTCCTCTAAGCCTTCTCTTTCCCAGGCTAAACAGACCCAACTCTTTCAGCCTCTCCTCGTTGTAAGACTTGGATTCCAACCCTCTCACCATCCTGGTTGCCCTCTTCTGGACACACTCGAGCTTGTCAACATCCTCCCTAAAATGTGGTGCCCAAAATTGCAGAAGAAGGTATGAAAACTTTCTACTGGCAATCACATTTTTTTCCTAGCTGTATTATCCTCTGATTTTGCAAAGGATGGTATGGAGGGATCACAGACACTCTTGGACACAGTAGGCACAGTGGAGAGCCAAATCTTCAGCAAGCTTTGGCTGCAAGACCAGAGTTCTGTGCAAGGTGTAGGGGGGAATAAGAGACTGAAACCTATGCGTGGGGGGGGGATTCAAAACCCAGCTACCAAACAGAACAATCCAAACACCCCACAGCAGGCAGGATATCATGGGTTGGATTCTGCGTATCCATTCTGCTCAAGGAGCCTTCCCCCACCCAAGAAGGTTCCTTGCACTGGAGGAAACACCGCTCTCAGTGGGACGGATCTAGTCCATGGAGGTTCTGTGGCTGCAGTGGCACAGGAAATCTCTCTAGCTGCATTGCCACCACTGGTGAACCTCCCAGCCCCTCAAGAGAGGTCCAAATCTCTTCTTTTCTTTGTTAAAAAAGAAAGAATTCCCTCCCTCCCCATCTGATTGCTTCCCTTCCACATTCATTTCATGACAAGTCTGTTTGCTGCTTTTGGCTGCCGGGCTTGTGTGGATGTGGGAGAATACAAGGCGGCCTTTGTTCCCGCCTTCCCTTGCGATGGACAAATTGCCCGAAATGGGTGCCAGTTGCCGTCTCAAACCAGCATCTCTCCTGTTGCAACGTCGGCGACAGAGTTTTAAAAAGCAATCGACCTGATCATTGTTCTTGGTGTTTCTTCAACAGCTGAAGTCCTTTCTGAGAGATCAAGTCCCGGAGTTTTGCAGGTGAAAGTTGATCTGTGTGTCAATATAATGTCGTCAAGTAGTAAAGTGTTACCAGAAAAAAACTGACCATCGGAGTCCAACGTACGAATGCAAGTCTGCAAGAATCACCAAGGAGCAGTGTGAGAAGGCATCTCAAAGGGACATCTCTAGTGCAGAGATGAATAAAGCGCCAGTGTGTTTCTTTTTTTTAAAGGAAAACTTCGATAATGTTGTTTTGGAAATCAGAGCTCGGTCCTGGAATGTTTTGTACACATTCCACAATGCCTGGCTGCTTCTCTGCAGTCGTTTCCCGTCCACCTTCCGCACAGATCGTTGGGGATAATCGGGTCTCATCCTGGGGCAGCAGAAGGGTGAAATTACGACACGATGGCCTTAAATTACATCTGGTTAAGAGGCCTCATCAGATAAGAATGATACATTACCATCCTCACAAGAAAAGACACTGTAAATATAAATACAAAAGCTTTCTTTCTTGATGTACATGAAGATGGATATAGGAATTTAAAAAAACACACACTATGTAACCATTTTAAAAAGAAGAAGAGGAGGAGGAGGAAGAGGAGATTGGATTTATACCCCGCCCTTCACTACCCGAAGGAGTCTCAAAGCCGCTTACAAACTCCTTTCCCTTCCCCTCCCCACAACAGACACCAGGTGAGGTAGGCGGGGCTGAGAGAGCTCTGACAGAAATAGCTCTTTTTCAAGGACAGCTCTTGTCAGAATTATGGCTTGCCCAAGGTCATCCAGCCAGGTGCAAGTGGAGGAGTGGGGAATCAAACCCGGTTCTCCCAGATTGGAGTCCGCACACTTAACCACTATCCCAAACTGGCTCTCTCATATTGTACTCTGGGCACATTATGGGAAGACAAGACTCACGGGAAAAGACAGTCGTGCTAGGAAAAGCTGAAGGCAGCAGGAACAGAAGAAGAACCAGCAGGAGATGGATTGACTCAGTTAAGGAAGCCACAAAGGCCTACAAATCACATGACCTGAGTGAGGCTGTTGATGAAAATTCCCAGACTTTTCTAAACTGAAAGGTCCCAGATAGGCAGACCATGAGAGGGAGGGCAGGAAGGGTTGCCTCAGTGCTTAGTTCTTGTGGTCCTTTTTACATGCCCAGGGAGATGCCGATCACCACTCTGGGGTCAGGAAGCAATCCTGGAGGGCTTTTTTTCCGTTATCTTCTGGGCGTGGAACAGGGGTCACTGTGGGTGTGGAGGGGGAGGTATTTGTGAATTCTCTGCATTGTGCAGGGGGTTGGACTAGATGACCCTGGAGGTGCCATCCAATTCTATGATTCTATGATTCTTCAGCCACTCTTCATAAGAAATACGCTCCAACTCTTAAGCATCTCGGTTGCCCTCTTCTTTACTTTTTCCAGCTAATGTCCTTTTGGAGATACAGCAACCAGAACCTCACCAAAAGTTCAGGGACTCTGGAGCCAATGCAGTCCCACAGGGCCCTAAAAAGCTGCCAATTCTGACACTTGGTGCTGAAGAAGAAGAAGAAGAAGAAGAAGAAGAAGAAGAAGAAGAAGAAGAAGAAGAAGAAGAAGAAGAAGAAGAAGAAGAAGAAGAAGAAGAAGAGGAGGAGACTGGATTTATACCCCACCCTTCACTACCCAAGGGAGTCTCAGAGCAGCTTACAAACTCCTTTCCCTTCCCCTCCCCACAACAGACACCAGGTGAGGTCGGTGGGGCTGAGAGAGCTCTTGACAGAAACTGCTCTTTTTCAAGGACAGCTCTTATCAGAACTATGGCTTGCCCAAGGTCATCCAGCCAGGTGCAAGTGGGAGGAGGAGTGGGGAATCAAACCTGGTTCTCCCAGATTAGTGTCTGGACATTTAACCACTACACCAAACTGGCTCAGGTGCAGATCGAGTAGCTATTGAATACCTCATCGAGACTCAGACCCTTGAACACCCTTGAGGAGTTTTTATTCCATTTGTCTGAAGAAGTGTGCTTTGCGCACAAAAGCTTTGTCGGTCTTAAAGGTGCCCCCCTGGCCTTCAACTTTGTTAATCAGGACTCCGCTTGGGGCTGTCTCCAGGCTACCAGGCCTGCCTGTGTTCTGTTCTAGAAACATCCCAGGCACCCCCAAGTATTAGCAGTCAGGTCCAAAGTCTCCATAGTTTGCCCTTCCATGTCCAACTTTTCCAAACTCTGGTATACAAACACTCCACGCAGCTGTAACCAGTGAGATATACATTCTAAAAATATTAAAAATGGGAAGTCACAGGCTCCTGACAGGCTCTCCGGGCCCTTTTAGCCAGAGGAATTGTTTTACAGCTTAGCAGATGATGGATGGGAGTTCCCAACCATATTTTTCAATGCTCTCTGCCTGGCTGTGCACGAGCGCCCCCGGGAAAGATAATTTTCCTGCAAAGCAACGTTTGAGCGATGGAACCATGTGCTAATAGCAATTAGTCTCCCTGCCGATACTTCCCCGAGTGACTTCGGTTGCCTTGAAATCCGTTGTTTGCTCCAAGACTCAATAGCAGTGTAAATAATGCCTTGGAAAGGAGTCTCCCCCCTCCCAGCATAAATCTGCCCAGCTGCAAGCAAGCAGCTCGGGAGATATATGAGGCAGGCTGGACATGGTAAAGGATGGGTCTGTGTACCTGCTGTATTTTACTGAGATTCACGGCCAAAAACTGTGTAAGGGAAAGCAGGTGCCGCGGGGCTGTCTGTGGGTAGCCGCTTCAAATCAAGTTTTATGGCGGGGGAGGGGGCAGGTGAGAGCCTAATGGTGCTAAATCTTCACACAGACAAGGAATGGTAAGTCTACGCCCCAAAGAATCCAGGGGGACACCTGGCAAATGGAGAACATGCCGGCTTCTTGGGAGAACTGGACTCCAAAAAGCCACATCCAATGTCACCTATTGAATTTAAGAACATAAGAGAAGCCGATGTTGAATCAGGCCAATGGCCCATCTAGTCCAACACTCTGTCACACAGTGGCCAAAATATACCAGGGGCCATCAGGAGGTCCAGCAGTGGGTCCAGGACACCAGAAGCCCTCCCACTGCTGCCCCCTCCAGCACCAAGAATAGAGTGCAGCACCTGCCCCAGACTGAGAGTTCCCATCTACACCCTGTGGCTAATAGCCACTGATGGACTTCTGCTCCATATGTTTATCTAATTCCCTCTTAAAACTCTCCATGCTTGTAGCTGCCACCACCTCCTGTGGCAGTGAATTCCATATGTTAATCACTCTTTCGGTGAAGAAGTATTTCCTTTTTGTTCATAAATGGTTTGGAATTTGGGGGTGAGCAGTGTAGTGGCCAGGTTATTGATTTATTTATGTACTTATTCATTTATTCTATTTATAGCTCGCCCCTGTATAACCGTGCTCACCATGGGTAACAATATTCATAAAACACCCCATAGGGTTAAAATATTTAAACAATTCTATAATACAACAATATAACAACAACAACTAACAACTAATAGAGGGCAGAAAGTCTGGAGATCCAATGAAGAAAGTTTGGAAATCCGGGACTTTTCAGTCTAGGGAAAAAAAAAAAGATGGCTGGGGGGTGGGAAGGACACGATAGAAGTTTATAAATTTATGTAACTTTTTCTTCCTCTCCCATAATACTAGCAGGAGCACTCGATGCAGTTAACATAAGAACACAAGAGAAGCCAAATGTTGGAACAGGCCAATGGCCCATCCAGTCCAACACTCTCTGTGTCACACAGTGGCCAGAAATACCAGGTGCCCTCGGGAGGTCCAGCAGTGGGGCCAGGGCACCAGAAGCCCTCCCATTGTTGCCCCCCAAGCACAAGAATACAGAGCATCCCTTGCCCCAGACATAAGAACATAAGAGAAGCCCATGTTTGATCAGGCCAATGACCCACCCAGTCCAACACTCTGTGTCACACAGCGGCCAGAAATACCAGGTGCCATCAGGAGGTCCACCAGTGGGGCCAGGACACTAGAAGCCCCTCCCACTGTTGCCTCCCCCCCCCAAGCACCAAGAAGACAGAGCCTCACTTGCCCCAGACTGAGAGTTCCTGCCTATACCTTGTGGCTGGCTAATATCCCCTGATGGACCTCTGCTCTATATATTTATCCAATTCCCTCTTGAAGCCGTCCGTGCTTGTAGCCACCACCCCCTCCTGTGGCAGTGAATTCCAGGTGTTAATCACTCTTTGGGTGAAGAAGGACTTCCTTTTATCCATTCTAGCTCAACTGCTCAGCAATTTCATTGGGTGCCCATGAGTTCTTGTATTGTGAGAAAGGGAGAAAAGTACTTCTTTCTCAACCTGCTCTGTCCCATGCATAATCTTATAGACCTCGATCATATCACCCCTCAGCCATCGTTTCTCCAGGCTAACGAGCCCCAAGCGTTGATGGGCAATAGCTTCAGGACTGATAAAAGGAAATACTTCTGTATTCTATGAGTAAATAATCATGGACTTCACTGCCAGTAGATATAGTGATGACTATGAACAGGGATGGCTTTAGTGGGGGGGGGGGTTATACACATTGATGGACGATAGATTGATCCATGGCTACTAACCACAGGATCTGAAGGAACCTCCAGCATTAGATAGATGAAGATGGGTGGCTGTGGAAGTCTGTCTGTAGCAGTAGCACCTTAAAGGCTAACAAAATTTGTGGCGGGGCAGAGCTTCCACGAATCACTGTTCACTTCTTCAGATATCTGAAGAAGTATACTGAAGCTGAAGCTCAAAGACTTTGGCCACCACCAAATGAGAAGGGAGCATTCACTGGAGAAGCCCCTGATGCTGGGAAAGACTGAAGGTCAAAGAAGAAGGGGACAGCAAAGGATGAGATGGTCAGACAGTGTTATCGATGCAACAAACTAGCTGAGCAAACTCCGGAAGACGACGGAGGACAGGAGGGCCTGGCGAGATGTGGCCCATGGGGTCATGAAGAGTCGGACTTGACTGTGTGACTGAACAACAGCGACAACAAATCTGAAGGTACCTCCCATGAAGTAACTGGAAAGAAAGTCCCTCAGCTTGGTGATTTGCTAGGTTAGACATTCCGTGCCTGTGGCAGTGGGGCATTAAGGGCTCCAATGCTGGACCTTGACTGGAGAGACCAGGGTTCACATCTCCACCAGCCACAAAAGTAGGGTGCCTGGAGAGATGGGAGATGCAGTCCAAGAAGGACGGGTTTTGGGGAGGGGAGGGACCTCGATTGGCCATAATGCTGTAGATTCCACTCTCTAAAGCAGCCATTTTCTCCCTGGAAGCTGGCCACCCTACATGAAGGTCACTGAGCCCCTCACTTATCTCTTAGGGCCGATGTAAGCAAGAAATGGGGGATAGGAGGACTGTGCGTGGCGCTCTGAGTTCCTTTGGGAAATGACAGGATGGGACCAATCCTAATTCAAGCATGGACAGTTTCAAGAGGGAATTAGATAAACAGATGGAGCAGAAGTCCATCAGTGGCTATTAGCCACAGGGTATAGATGGGAACTCTCAGTTTGGGGCAGGTGATACACTCTATTCTTGGTGCTGGAGGGGGCAGCAATAGGAGGGATTCTAGTGTCCTGGCCCCACTGCTGGACCTCCTGATGGCCCCTGGTATATTTTGGCCGCTGTGTGACAGAGTGTTGGACTAGATGGGCCATTGGCCTGATTCAACATTGGCTTCTCTTATGTTCTTATGTTCATAATGGTAAGAACGTCCCTCTGACTCCAGCGCTGAGGCCCACCAGCGTGCCTCTTGGTCCGAGGTCCTGTATATATGATTGCCTCTTTCCAGTCATGTTTCACCCGTCATGACTGAGCACCCGGGCAAGCTGGCAGCGGTGACAAATGGCGGCCATCAGTGGGTTTGCTTTCTTTTCATCAATCCCAAGGAAAGTCATGCATGATGATTAAGGAATGATTAATGTGTGCATTTTCCTTCGGCTGGTACCCAGCCCTTCCCAAAAGCTCATACTCTGCCCCGTAATGGACTTTCACTTCATGCTGGTGAGACCTCATAGGCAGCACAGTATTGATTTCTGGGATGGAAAGCCATCGATTTGCAATGGGGACATCGAGGCGATGGGCGGGGGGATCCCCCTGATGCCGGAGGCTTTCTAGCAAGAGCCTCCTTGGGCTCCCCTGCTTTGTTAGGGTCCGGAGACATCTGCGTCAGTTGGGAAGATGATCCCAGATGGATAAGGCCCTGAGGACTGGGCAGCTCCAAGAACCTCTGGGGAAAGATGGGCCTTCCCAGTCTCATATTTGCCTTCAGCACATGTGCCAGAGGGCAGACTTTCTTGTAGCCCAGCCCTTCGGAGATGGTCAGTCTTGGCTGACTGGACATGCCTGTAGCAGGAAGGAGGATCAGGTGGCGGGCCCCACTCCCAACTTCCACACTTTCAGTAGACTGCATGAATCAATCCTGCATACACAATAGCTGTATGTGTGTAAACTCTGTCTGTGTGATCAGGAACCCTTCAAAAACCAGAGGTCCTAGCTGCACGGACACATCTGTGTGTTTACCATCATGAAACCCTGGGATGATCTGGAATCAACTGACTCAACAAGGCCCAGAAGACCAACAAGAAAAGTGACTAGAGAGACCACATGAACTAACATCTGCAGTGTAGGGAGATCTGGCCTCCTGCTTCCGTGGGTCATCCCCGGGCCTGGCCTGCCTACTGCTGTTCACCTGGGCACTGGGGGAGGGCGCACAGAATGCTAGGAGGAAGGGGGCTTGTGAACAGCATCACGCTGACTGCGAAAAGGTAAGTCTCTGTCCCCCACGGGCTCCTGTTGGCAACCTACTGCAGTGCCTGTTGTGGTGTCTCCTCTGTGAAAGACCCCTGACTAATCTCCTCGTCGCTAGTTCCTCTAATCCTGTAGTCAAGCTCAAGAGCATGAGGGTCACGGCTCAGGGGTAGAGCCTCAGCTGCAGAAGGTCCCAGGTTCAATCTCGGCATCTCCTGTTAAAAGGATCAGGTAACCAGTGATGTAAAAGACCTCGGGCTGAGGCCCTAAAGAGAAGAAAAGGAGAGAGAAGAGGAGATTGGATTTATACCCTGCCCTTCACTTCCTGAAGGAGTCTCAGAGCGGTTTATAAACTCCTTTCCCTTCCCTTCCCCACAACAGACACCCTGTGAGGTAGGTGGGGCTGAGAGAGCTCTTTCGAGAAATGCTTGTGAGATAACAGCTCTGAAAGAACTTGTGACTGACCCAAGGTCACACCAGCAGCTGCGTGTGGAGGCGTGGGGAATCAAACATGGTTCTCCCAGATTAGAACCCGTGCTTCTAATCACTACACCAAATTGCTAGTCTGAATAGGCAACTCCGACCTTGATGGACTGATGTTCTGATTCAGCATAAGGCAGATTCATAACGCATGTTTTGTAAGCAAGATGAATTGTAAATTCAGACTTTTTACTGGCTACTGATGAAGACTTTCCTGAAATCCTCAAGGTTTGTGTTGTTTTTTTCCCCATGAGCACCTGTGTGATGAAGATGACAGAAGTCCCAAGCCAGGAGGGGTCTCGCAGGGGCAGAGCTAGATGCTCGGTTGGGTGGAGAACTGCCACCTTGTTGAGACAATGGCCACCACTTTCAACCAAAGTTATATCTGTATTCTGAAAACACATTCTTGCTGCTTGAAAGCAGGCTTCAAATGAACCTGACCGCTGCATCTTATCCAAAGAAATTATGCCAAAGTAATCATAGAATCATAGAATGTTAGAGTTGGAAGGGACCTTGAAGGTCATCTAGTCCAACCCCCTGCACTCTGCAGGAGCATGGCTGAAAGATAGCCCTACATACCTACAACATACCCGAAAGATGGTCATCCAGCCTCCACTTGAAAACATCCAGCAAAGGAGCAGCCACCACCTCCCAGGGCAGACTGTTCCACTGCTCAACCACTCTTACAGTTACGAAGTTCCTCCTGATATCTAGCCAGTAATGACTCCCTCGTAATTTCCACCCATTAGATCTAGTCTTTCAATCCAGAGCAAGAGAGAATAGATCTGTTCCATCTTCTACACGACAGCCCTTCAAATACTTGAAGACTGCCATCATGTCCCCTCTAAGCCTTCTCTTTCCCAGGCTAAACATACCCAACTCTTTCAGCCTTTCCTCATAAGACTTGGATTCCAACCCTTTCACTATCCTGGTCGTCCTCTTCTGGACACGCTTCAGCTTGTCGACATCCTTCCTAAAATGTGGTGCCCAAAACTGGACACAGGACTCCAGGTGAGGCCTGACCATAGCAGAATAGAAATCAAGGCAGCACACCTGGTTCTCTGTTCTTCCATTTTCTCTTCACGTTCCAAATCAAAAGGGGCCGACTAAGCATTAAAGCAATTTCTTGTGTTCATAAGCCCTAGTTAGAAGTTGACTGCTATGAACAAAATTGTAGGTGTGGATTTGAGAACACTGTGAATGTTTTGCTGGCTGTATCCTTACTGATGTATTCTGTTTTTTCGGGAAAATACACTTCAGCCCAACTTTCGCCACATACCACTTTGTTTTGGCCCAACAGCAATGTCCTTCATAACATGGGTCTGACCTTTGAGGGAGCTTGTGACCCCAGGAGGAAGAAGTGACATTTGGGGAATATCAGCTCTTGAAAATCTGAGCTGTGACAGGAACTGAAAGAATGCTGATGATTTCTGAAAATTTCGCCCTCTGCCTCATCTGCTTTCCCCGCCACGGAAGACCTCATCACCCGTTTATATTTCAATTACTTTGTCAGTTTAGCCCAAAGACCCACCAGAAAAGGTGAAGTTTGAAAAAGATACAATTTGGAAGGAAAAAAACCCCCCACACATAATGTTTTTATATTTTCCTTCCCCGCTCCCAAACAAAACTGCCAGTCAAAGACTCTCTTGAAGAGGTCAGATCTTTTGGACGAAACCTTTCCAAATGCTAACAAAAAGGGACAGATTTAATCATGTAAAATAATATTTATTTTTGAAAAGATCAAGGATTTGTCAAGCCGTTGTTGTTCTAGCTAAATCTTTACTGGTTTAATAATTTGCAGCTAGACGGCTGAAGGAAACTATGCTAGGTACATCAAAAGCCTATGGCAGACAAGCTGCAAATGGAGGTAATTCTTCTCATGACCCCAAATATAACAAATGAATCAACAAAAAAAGTAAATCTTGCCCACGATGCCTCCTAAAACTACTCAGGATAACATTTTCTTTTCATTTAGACCCAGCACTCTGCTCTTTCATGGCTTACTACTAAGCCTAACCTCCCAGAGGTCTTTGGATTTAAGTATCCACATGGGTATTTCAGACTAAAGCCTAATTGAGTTACTGCTGAAAAATTTAGGAGTAATTCTATACAATCCAGTATTGTAGGGAAATGGTGAGCAGCTCCAGGATTCTTCTTCGGTCCTGAACAGCAAAAGTTGGCTAGAGTTTCTTTCTAAAAGAAGTTTTCATACTGCTGGGGGAGGCAGTATATGTCACTTGCTGCAAATGTTGCATTTGGTTTGCTTTCAGAAATTGGGTATTTACCAAACTCCTCTGAATTTGTCAATCCTCTTTTTGCTTTTGGTTGACATTTTGGAGATTTCCAGAAGCTGGATTGTAAAATACTGTTGTCAAGAAAACATGGCACTCTGGAAAATCTCTTGAGTGTAAAGGCTAGTGCTGTGTACCTGCACTGCTTGCCAAAGACCCTGCTTGGCTGCCAAATCTCCAGTTTCACTCCTTTAATTTGGAGCAGAGACAATCAGTTACACTTTTGCAATTTTGGAGTGTTACATTCAAAGGGGGGGAGCTTACCTGCTGCTCCTCCCCTTTAGCACTGTTTAGATAGCAAGACCAAATACGAGTCATGTGCTTAAAGAGATCAGGCTTTGAGCATTCAAAATATGAGAAAATGATCACAAGCATTCTTTTAGCACAGCACCAGATGTAGAAAGGGATTCCAAAAGAAATGGGTAAAACGCAAATCCTCTGTCCCTTTCTCTATACATCCCCTATTAAATGTTACAATAGGACAGGCTCCTAAAGCTTATTTCTACAGAGTTTACTTTACCTTGCAGATTTCTTCAGCTCTTTAGGACAGCACATAGTCAATGGCTGCTTCTCAGCTGAGAGTACTGTCTGCTCTGATGGACTCAGCACCCAAAGAAAGAGAATTTCTTCCTTGCTCCCCTGAGTTTTATCACCTCTCTTTTCCCCTCCCACTGATCCAGTCAGGCCAGGTCAGAGAAGATTTCCTGAAGTCTCCAGAAATCTCTTTCTGAAGCCTTTCTAGTCTTAATTCCTCCAAATCTCTGTTCCCTGCTTGGGTGGGGGGCTGGCCCATCCAGTTTTCTCTAGCTAGACCTATTAGGATTTGTATGAAGGTAGGCCAAGGTAAGTCTGGAAAGCAATTGGGCTTCCTCCCTCCTTTTCTCTGCCCAGAGAGGAAAAAAAAAACCTTTTAAAACCCAGAGTGAAAGTTTTGCTCATTTCAAAACTCCAAAGAAAAAAATGCATTCATTTCTTCACAGATACCATGGATCTGTTCTACCTATAATGGATGTTTAATGAATGAATGAATAAATAAATAAAAAGAATACAAGTAGTCTGTTTAAGCTTTCAGGCTGAGCAAGGAGACAAAGAAAAGGTGAAAACATGCTATTCTCTTCCCCTCTGTTCTGTACTTATCCTAAACCTGTGGTCCACAACATTTTTGAATTTGTCGTTGTTCAGTTGCACAGTCAAGTCTGATTTTTCATTGCCCCATGGACCACAACATACCAGGCCCTTCTGTCCTCCGTCGTTCCCCAGAGTGTGCTCAAATTCATGTTCGTTGCATCAATAATACTGTCTGTCTCATCCTTTGCTGTCCCCTTCTTCTGTTATCTTCAAATTTTACCTTCAAATTTGTAGGCACTTCTGAAATTCTGACATAAGGCAGTGGGCACCAGTGACAAAATGGCCACCATGGGTGGGTGGGGGGAGCCATGCACATCTGTGGTGCAACCTCATTTGGAATACTGTATGCAGTCCACACCTAAAAAAAGAGATTCTGGTACTGGAAAAGGTGAAGAAATGGGAAATTAAAATGATTAAAGGGATGGAATGCTTTCCCTATGGAGAAAAGTTAAAGAGGTTAGGGCTCTTTATCTTGGAGAAATGATGATTGAGGGGTGACCTGATACAGGTTTACAAAATTATGCATGGGATAGAGAAGGCAGGTACAATACAAGAACTCATGGGCACTCAATTAAGTTAATGAGCAGTAGGTTTAGGACAGATAAAAGGAAATACTTCTTCACCCAAAGTGTAGTTAATACTATGGAATTCACTGCCACAAGAAGTGATGGTAGCTACAAGAATAGACAGCTTCAAGAGGGGATTGGATGAACATATGGAGCAGATGTCTATCAATGGCTGTTAGCCACAAGGTGTATAGATGGAACATATTCTGTCTGGAGCAGTGATGCTCTGTAGTTTTTGTCCTTGGGGGGAGCAACAGTGAGTGGGCTTCTGGAGTTCTGGCCCCACTCATGGACCTCCTGATGGTACCTGGGTTTTGGCCACTGTGTGATATAGAGTGTTGGACTGGATGGGCCATTGGCCTCATCCAACATGCCTCCTCTTATGTTCTTACTTGGCTTTATGGTTCATCCCTTGGCCTCCTCCTTTCTGCCAGCGACGAGTTTCCAGTTGGGCTCCAACTCATAAACTTAGTGTAGTCTCAGTGGCTGAAATATTGGGATGTGAACTCTAGGGTGGAGGCCATTTCTTTGTACCAAAGATCTTATGTTTTAAATGAGTTTAGCCCATTTCATTCAATGAGCTGCCACAAGTGGGTCTTTGAAGAGGCTGTGTGTAAATGTTTTAAATAAATATACTTTTGTAAATGTCTGCATGTGGTGGTCTGCATTGCTCCTACTAGGCCCACCCCTCATTTCATGGCACCACGAAAAAGCCAATACAACACAGACTGCTGTGCCTATGCTGTATATATGCAACCTCTACCCTGGATCTTTGGAGGGCAGAAATCTTGTGTGCAGAGGGGCTGCGGGAGGGGCTGTGGCTCAGTGGCAGAACCTCTGCTTGGCATGCAGAAGGTCCTAGGGTCAAGCCCCAAGGATCAGGCAGGAGATGATGTGAAAGGAAAAGAAGACATTGGATTTATACCCCTCCCTTCGCTACCTGAAGAAGTCTCAGAGCGGCTTACAATCCCTTCCCCTCCCCACAACAGACACCCAGTGAGACAGGTGGGGCTGAGAACTGCCCTTTAGAGAACCGCTCTGAAACTTATAATGGACCCAACGTCACCCCAGCAGCTGCATGTGGAGGAGTGGTGAATCAAACCCAGTTCTCCCAGATTAGAGTCTGTGCTCCTAACCACTGCACCAAACTGGCTCTCCAAGACTCCTGCCTGAGACCCTGGAGAGCAGTTGCCAGTCTGAGTACACAAGACTGACCTTGGTGGACCAAGGGTCTGATGCAGTATTAAGGCAGCTTCACATGTGTGTTCATGTGTGTAAACATTGGCTGGTGTAGTGGTTAAGTGTGCGGACTCTAATCTGGGAGAACCGGGTTTGATTCCCCACTCCTCCACTCGCAGCTGCTGGATGACCTTGGGCAAGCCATAGTTCTGTCAGAGCTGTTCTCTCAGGGGCAGTTCTGGAAAGAGCTCTCTCAGCCCCACCTACCTCACAGGGTGTCTGTTGTGGGGAGGGGAAGGGAAAGGAGATTGTAAGCTGCTCTGAGACTCCGAGGGAAAGGCAGGGTATAAATTCAATTTCCTCCTCCTCCTCCTCCTCCTCCTCCTCCTCCTCCTCCTCCTCTTCTTCTTCTTCTTCTTCTTCTTCTTCTTCTTCTTCTTCTTCTTCTTCTTCTTCTTCTTCTTCTTCTTCTTCTTCTTCTTCTTCGTGTAGCTTCTGGTACCACCAGGAGACCTCCAATACAGGTTAATCAGGCACACTGGGAGAGTGTATACTATCTTCCCCCGGATATACAGCAATGTGACCATCATCGCGAACAGCCTAGCTCATTCCGCAGATGAGCTGAGGAGGGGGTCCCGTCCCTTTTCTCACCCCATGGTGGATTTAATTAATTAATTAAATTACCCATTGTGCCCCCTCTTTTGCCCCCAACAACAACAAAAAAGGGTCTAGCTACGGGGTTGTCATGTGACCATCTGCCCAGAACTAGACCCCAGCATTTTAGGAAGGGCGTATTACTCTTGTTCCCCTTCTAGGCAGCCAGTTCCTGGATTTGTCCTCCTTTGGAGATGAAATTCTTTGCTTAATTTCAAGAGAATCAGAGCCAGCTGGCGTTGACCTCTTGCAGCTCTGAACATGTTCGCAGGAACATCCAAAGGTTTTTTTAAAAAAAAATCTGGCCGTAATGTCTGCAAAGCCTTAAACAAACATGAGTGCGTGTGTGTGTACATGAGCCTGATAAGGTCATTGTTTCTTTTAAAACTATTATTATTAGAAGCAGGTTTATGAATGGTGGGGGCGGGGAAGGGGGAAATGGACTCGGCCCGGCCGGCTTTGATAATCGTTTGGTCCTTTTACAAGAGGTGGCAGAAGTTGCACTCCCTCACTCTGTCTTATAAATCTGATTCTCAGTTTAAGGTGACAGTAATAATATGTTAAATACCAAGAGAATATTAGAAACACATTCATTGAAAATTGCCCATGTAATAGATGGTTATCTGTGACATCACTGGCCTAAACGCCCCCAGATGTTTCCCAGATGAAGGCAGAGAGACGCGTCTGAAATGCACCTTCTTTTTTGTTCCGAGGGGGTTTGATCTTCTGCAAAGTCTATTTATTTGTGTGCTCCCTGTTTCTGAAATACTGCAGATATTTTTCATTCCTGGGCAATGTGTTCTTGGGCAGAGAAAGAGCATTGTAATAATTGTAAGAAATGTTGTTTGTCTGGCCCCCGCTGGCTGCAGCAATCTTGGACGCCCGGCAAACAACAACAACAGAACATCAGAATGTGCAAACGATACAGCAGCGCAGAACTGAAAGTCCAGCTCAGCACATCTCTCGTGGCGCGGACGGCGGCGGCTGATGCTGCGGGAGCCAAGTCTTAAAAGCTCCTTCACAGCACGTGGGAGAATCAGGACTCGCGGACCACGCAGAGCCCTTTTGAGAGAAGGATGCTTTCATGCGCAAAGGGCAATCATTCCCCATGCACCTGCACCTGGCCTCGCCTCTGGTCTTGTTTCTTCCTTTAGATGCCGGCTGAGAACCCGTTTGCTTTCTCTGTCTGTAGCAGTAGAAAAAGAGCAAGAGTCCAGGAGCACCTTCAAGACGAACAGAATTTGTGGGAGGGTATAAGCTCATAAGGAAGGCTGAGTGCCGAAGAAGAGATGCTTTTGAACTATGGCGCTGGAGAAGACTCTTGAGAGTCCCTTGGACTGCAAGGTGATCAAATCATTCAATCCTAAAAGAAATCAACCCTGACTGTTCCCTGGAGGGCCAGATCCTGAAGTTGAAGCTCAAATATTTTGGCCACCAAATGAGAAGGGAGCATTCACTGGAGAAGACCCTGAGGCTGGGAAAGACTGAAGGTCAAAGAAGAAGGGGAAAGCAAAGGATGAGATGGTTAGGCAGTGTCATCGATGCAACGAATATGAAATTGAGCAAACTTCAGCGGACAGAGGAAGACAGGAGGGCCTGGTGTGAGGTGGTCCATGGGGTCGCAAAGAGTCGGGCTCGACTGTGCAACTGAACAACAACAACAACATAAAGCTCATATTGTGCCACAAATTTTGTTGGTCTTTGATATAGGTTCTAATATTGAGAAAGGACATGTCGCCCCTGAATACATGTGCGGGATGCCTACTGAAAGCGCACAGCCACTCAAACCCCAACATCATCGTGTCCATATTTGTGGGGCACTTTACAGATCAGAGAGGAAACTCCTGCCAGGTGGTAAAGATGTCGTGATGACTGCAGCTCTGTAGAGAAGTGGGGATGCATATTTTAATTCAACAGCACAATTGCTCAAAGTTGCAAGGAGTTCTACCGGGTGGGAAAGAACCTCAGTTGGCAGGAGATCACAAAACCACTGACAGTTTCTGGGTGCAATGCACAGCTTATCTAGAATTCTTGAAGCGTTGTCTTGGCGATCTCTGACATTAGGAAGAGGTACTCATGTTGCCCTGAACTGGATAGCCCAAGCTAGCCCAATCTTGTCAGTTCTCAGAAGCTAAGCAAGGTCAGCCCTGGTTAGTATCTGGCAGCTACAAGCATGGACAGTTTCAAGAGGGAATGAGATAAACATATGGAGCAGAAGTCCATCAGTGGCTATTAGCCACAGGGTATAGATGGGAACTCTCCGTCTGGGGCAGGTGATGCACTCTATTCTTGGTGCTTGGGGGGGCAGCAGTGGGAGGGCTTCTAGTGTCCTGGCCCCACTGCTGGACCTCCTGATGGCACCTGGTATTTTTGGCCGCTGTGTGACAGAGTGTTGGACTAGATGGGCCATTGACCTGATCCAATATTGGCTTCTCTTATTTTCTTATGTTCTTATCTGGATGAGAGACCATCAAGGAAGTCCAGAGAAGAAGCAGAAGAAGATATTGGATCTATACCCCGCCCTTCACTACTCAAGGGAGTCTCAGAGTGGCTTACAATCTCCTTCCCTTCCCCTCCCCACAACAGACACCCTGTGAGGTAGGTGGGTCTGAGAGAACTCTGACAGAAACTTTGCTCTTTTTTCAAGGACAGCGGTGCCAGAGCTTGTGACTGACCCAAGGTCACACCAGCAGGTGCAAGTGAAGGCATGGGGAATCAAACCCAGTTCTTCCAGATTAGAGTTCGCGCACTTTAACCACTATGCCAAACGGGCTCTCAGAGACTCACAACACAGAGGCAGGCAACAGGAAGCCACCTCTGAACAACTTTTGCCATGAAAACTCTACTGGGTCATCGTAAGTCAGCTGACTCAACACAGCACTTTCAACTGTAGAATGTGACATGCACGCAGTCAGAGATGCTTCCCGCACTGCCACCAAGAAGAATTGCCGCAAATCAACTATTTTGTGCAAAACTTGGAAAGCGCTCGTACGTTCAAAAAGACAAAAACATGAGTTTTCAGACAGTCCTCCTAAATACCAACATGCCTTCTGAACCTCCACATACATGTAACTGGACCTACATCATTTGGGCATTTCCAAACTACCCTTGCTCTACCTATTATCTCTGGAAAAGCCAAGGGCGGCTATGGAGTTGTGAATGGAAATTTACATAGCTAGGCAGGTCAGCTTTATTGAAAAAGGAGTGAATTGTTGTGTATCTTATGCACTCCCTGGAAAGGTCAGAAGGGGAACAGTTTAGACTTCAGGTATCACAACAATGCCCACATGTGATGCCCTCTGGGGACCGGGGGGCATCATACATAAGGTCCATGGGGTCCAGAGATCATGAGCCCACTCACTGTTTGGTGCAGTGGTTAAGTGCGTGGAGAACCGGGTTTGATTCCCCACTTCTGATAAGAGCTGTTCTTGAAAAAGAGCCATTTCTGTCAGAGCTCTCTCAGCCCTCCCTACCTCACAGGCTGTCTGTGATGGGGAGGGGAAGGGAAAGCAGTTTGTAAACCGCTCTGAGATTAATTTGGGTAGTGAAGGGTGGGGTATAAATCTAATCTCCTCCTCCTCCTCCTCTTCTTCTTCTCCTTCAACTTCTCCTCTTCCTCTTCTTCTTCTTCTCCTTCTCTTCCTCTCCTCCTCCTCCTCCTCTTCTCCTCCTCCTCCTCCTCCTCCTCTCCTCCTCCTCCTCCTCCTCCTCCTCTTCTCCTCCTCCTCCTCCTCCTCCTCCTTCTTCTTCTTCTTCTTCTTCTTCTTCTTCTTCTTCTTCTTCTTCTTCTTCTTCTTCTTCTTCTTCTTCCTCTTCCTCTTCCTCTTCTTCCTCTTCCTCTTCCTCTTCTTCTTCTTCTTCCTCTTCTTCTCCTCCTCTTTCCTTATGCAGGTTCCCTTATTTATCAGTCCAGACCCCTGAAGGTGTGAGTCACTTCATCCGCCTAAGGGTTACACTGCATTACCCAGGAGCAGACTCACCTCCCACTTCTGTCTTCTTCTCCTGCCAGCCCATTTCCTCGGCCTCCTTTCTCATAGCCCCATCTTCACACCTGACCCTTGAGCTAAGCTCCGCCCTCTTCTCCTCTGTTCCCTGTCTTGCCTCAGAACACCTGGGCCCAGGGAGCCACGGTTCTTCCACCTACGCTTGCTCACTGCCTCCTCCACATCCTTTGGGCTTCCCTGGCCCAGACTGCAAAGGCTGCCCTGTTGGCTGGGCTACTGCGGCTTTCTGCCCTTGGTTCCACCCTGCTCTACCCAGGTGTGTCTTGCTGTTGGGGGGCCCCAGGGATGGCCCTGCTCTGCCCTGCCCTGCCAGGCAGTTTGTTTCTGGGGAGCCAGCCACACCACACTTTCAGAGAGAAGCGGAGGAACGAGAGCAGGCAGTAAATGTCAAGGACATTGCAAGGGCGAGAAAGGAGAGCTTCAGCAACTGGGCTAACCAAAGGGGTTGGTCGGGGCTTTCACTCCAGATGGCCTCTGTCTTCCTATTAGCCCTTCCGCTCAAAAGAGTTTTCGGGATGCCATGAATACCGGAATTGTTCCTTCTGCCTTATAATCTGCTTGGCAATGGCCCATAAATTGCCCTTCCTGAAAATGAGTCAGGGGGGATCTTCCTTTGGATGTCGAAGCCCGCGCTCTGCAACCAATTAGCAGAGGAAACTCCAAAAAGAGCCAAGGATGGACCACGAGCCCATCCAGGAAGCAAAAAAGGGAGGCTGAGTGACAATCTGTTCGCGAGGGTGGAGGGGCACGCATGACTCATCTGCTTGTACAGAGGGAGCTTTATAAGCCGGCCTAATGCAAACCAAATGGCCGTGTCCTCCAGGAATGGAACCAAACGATTGCTTCAGATTGGAGCTGGAATCCCACACTTGCTGGGCAGCGGTGGGACCTGCGTTGCTCAAGAGGAGGGGAGGGCGTTTTCGGAGAGGTTTCGCCCTAAAGAGATGTCACTCACACACACACACACCCCGCACAGCCTCGACTGCTGTGTGTTTCAGATGGTGCTGACCTTGGAGCATGCTCAGAAGCATCAGCTGGTGGAGAAGCAGCAGCCCTAACCATGTCCTCTGGGGGAGACAGGGCTTCCAGATTCTTTATGGTATTATCTGCTCTCTGTGGCCTCTGAGCTTAGTTCAAGGTTCTGCTTGGAGAGGCACTCCCGGGTTCCACCTAAAGTGAAACACATTGGAAACCTGGAAGATTTTGAAGTAGTTCAGCAGTGGGATCGGCTGCCTGATAAGGATGCCGGCCTCCAGGTGGGACTCGGAGCTCCCTTGGAACAACAGCTCATCTCCAGACTGCAGGGAGTCAGTTCCCCCGGAGACAATGGATGGTTTAGAGCAGGGGGGTTGAAAAGTACGGAGGTGGACGCATCATAGAGTGATTATCAGCTCATGTTTTATTTAGTGATTCAGAAGATAGCAGAGATGCTCTTGCCAGCTCGCAGGCTGCTTTTATGTTAAGACGCTGAACTGCAGGCTGTGGAAGGTCAGTCGTTCAGCAGTACGAGACCCGAGTGGCCGCATGACGGAGTGAGCTCCCGTCTCTAGTTCCAGCTCCTGCCAACCTAGCAGTTCGAAAGCAAGAAATTGCAAGTAGATAAATAGGTACCACTTCGGTGGGAAGGTAACAGCGTTCCGTGCACCTTGGTGTTTAGTCATGCCGGCCACATGACCACGGAAATGTCTTTGGACAGCGCTGGCTCTTCGGCTTTGAAACGGAGATGAGCACCGCAACCCTAGAGTCGGATTCGACTGGCTTTCGAGCAAGGGAACCTTTACTTTAACCACACCATTTACCCACACCCACACTTGTGATAGGCTATACACAAAGTTTCTAATCCTATAGGTTCTCTACAGAATCCTAGCTTGCCGGTTGGCTGGTTTATATCTCTGGTACTTGGCATGACATTTTATGGTGCACATGGCCCGGCCCGGCCTGACAAAGTGACATTTATGTCAGACCCAGCCCTCGTAACAAATGAGTTCGATACCGCTGGTTTAGACGGTGGACTCTGTGGCATCGTGCCTCACTGCGGTTCCTATCTTCCCCAGCCCCCAGCCCCAAATTCCTGGGAGTTTCACAGTCTACCCCCCATCCTCTGCTGGTGGCCAAGGGGGAATGGGCAACCCTGCTGCCTAGGGTTCTAGTTGCCCTTCTCTGCACTTTTTCCGATGCTATAATATCCTTTTTGAGATGCCTTGTGCAGAGGGTTGGACTAGATGACCCTGGAGGTCCCTTCCAACTCTATGCTCCTGTGATTCCAGAAGCAGTTTCCCGACACCGTCAAAGGCCTGCACCGTGCAGGGCCTGAATCAGGTTGCCATGGGCTGGGAAACTGTTGACCTGTTTGTCTTCCTGAGATGTAGAGTCCTGCGATTGCCCACGGTCCTCAAACTGCTGCCTCTCTGGCCTCCACTGGGCCGAGGAAACACCCTGGGTTGTTCCGGACATCTCCATGCCAACTGGTGGATATTCTGGCTGCGGTCGTCCTGCGACAGTTCTTCGTGTTTGCTTTGGCTGCGCTCGTCCAGGCGAAATCCCAGGGCCCTCGCGGAGTCATAAGGAGGGAATCTGGAGAAGGCCTATGAGGTCATGTTGGCCAGAGCAGACTTGTTCCCTACACCCATGACCCCTCCGGGGGTTTCTAGACGGTCCAATCTGACAGGAATAAAATTATGGCCTTCCCACCTCTGCCTTGGGACGCTCTGTCGGCAGCCTCAGTGGTGGGACCCAGTCTGGGTGTCTCTTTTCCCCCTCACTGGTCACTTTGATCTCATAAATGCTCTCTACGATTAATACTGGCTCAGCTTCCTCCGGGGACTCTCCCCTGGTCTGCTTCCCAAATAATCCTCATATTTCTTTCATTCATTTGACGGAGCCCTCGTATTTGTCATTCAAAGCACCGCTTTGGGAATGCCCAGTTCCTTGAGCAAACTCCATACGCCATCGCAAGCTCCAGAGGACATGAGTATTTTCCCCTGCTGTGAATGTTGAGGACGACTCCACCCTCTTACAGAACTCTTGTCAGGTGAAGAAGGGAAGAAGAGAAGGTTTTTATACCTCACTTTTCTCTACGGAGTCTCAAAGTGGCTTAACAGTCTCCTTTCCCTTTCTCTCCTGCATTAGCATGTTCACAGCCTGGGGAACTCCTACAAGACAATGACTCGGCCCTACCCCACCTTCCTGAGTAGATATAAATGATCTGCCTACCATTTTTCTTCTCACCTCGACATAGAGAGTACTCCCATCTTTCTGTGTTGTACCTCTGAGGATGCCAGTCACAGCTGCTGGCGAAACGTCAGGCCCTACAATGCCAAGACCACGGCCACACAACCCAGGAAATCTACAGCAACTAATGAACTTTCAACTGATTGCAACTGGTGGACTTTCAACTGATTGCAACTGGTGAAAAGACAGCAAACTGAACCTGCGAGTGATCGGTCAGCCTCGGTTTGGAGGAGTTTGGCAGGCAACTCTGGAATAGTGGGCCACACTTCCTAAAAAAAACCCCACTTGGCTAGCGCCGGCCAAGGTCTCGGACGCCACGGTCGGGACCCCTGGCCTCAAGTTTCTCGTTCTTCTTGTGCTGTGTAAGGTATTGCAATAACGAGTCAGTTTTTGGAATTAATTCTGAGTAACTCAACTTCTCTTTGTTGCTGCCCCAGCTGGTTTTAGATGCTCCAGTGGAGCAGAAAAAATACACATTTCAAAAAGTCGATGCTTCCCACGTACAGCCGATGAAGAGAGACAAACTCCCCGGGACATCCTGGAACCGTCTCTGGATACAAACAGCGGCTGTGGGAGCCCGACCGGGACCATTCCCTGCCCTTCCCGTGACTTGAGGAGCCTTGGAAAAATGACTCTCAGCCCCGGCCAAGAATGGTGTATGGCTGCAGACTACGACTGCCAACTCTGGCTGGGAAATTCCTGGAGATTTGAAGGTAGAACCTGGGGAGGATGGAATTTGGGGTCAGGCAGGAACTCAGGGGGGTACGATGCCACAGAGAGTCTGCCGTCCAACGTGGCCATTTTCTCCAGATGAACGGATCTCTGTAGCCTGGAGACCAGTCATAAACCCAGCAAGCCTCCCGCCGATGCCTTTGGATGTCAGCCTCCGGGGATTCTCACTGGGCAAAGGTCCTGGTATTTACAAAAAGGAGAGCCCTGGGGAAACAGGAACCTTGTGAATGGAAGACCAGACTTCAGAGCAAAAATCTCACTCTCATTCACTTTCTCTCTCTCTCTCTCTCTCTCTCTCACACACACACACACACACACCATGCAGGCTGCAGCTAAAGCTGGCTGAGTTTCATTTCCCCCCCCAAACCCAAGGCTGCCCCCCCCCCCCAATACAGGAGGAGGAGGAGGAGATTGGATATATACCCCACTCTTCAATACCCGAAGGAGTCTCTGAGCAGCTTACAATCTACAATGGTGTCGTGGTTAAGTGTGCGGACTTAATCTGGGAGAATGGGGTTTGATTCCCCACTCCTCCACATGCAGCTGCTGGTGCGACCTTGGGTCAGTTACATGTTCTTTCAGAGCTGTTCTCTCAAGGGCAGTTCTTGAGGGAGCTCTCTCAGGCCCACCTACCTCGCAGGGCGTCTGTTGTGGGAGGGGAAGGGAAAGGAGTTTGTAAACCGCTCTGAGACTCCGAGTGAAGGGCAGGGTATAAATCCAATCTCCTCCTCCTCCTCCTCCTCCTTCCTTACCCTTCCCCTCCCCACAACAGACACCTTGTGAGGTAGGTGGGGCTGAGAGAGTTCTTTCATGGACTGCTCTTGAGAGAACGGCTCTGAAAGAACGTGTGCCTGACCCAAGGTCACGCCAGCAGCTGCATGTGGATGAATGGGGAATCAAACCCGGTCCTCCCAGATTAGAGTCCGCGCTCCTAACCACTACACCAAACTGTCTCCAAGCCTGGAGCGGGCAACCTTACCTGTAGCTCCTGGTTCAAGGGCCTGCTTGCTGTCTGGAATAGCGCCACCCTCGGGAGGAGGAATCTGTTGTCCTGTGGGCGATAAACCTTCTGGACGGGGAGAGTGGCACAGGTGCCTGTGTTCTTCTATGTGGCGCCAGGCCCTTTGGACAGCTAAACAGGTGGAAGAGAAAGAACATTGGCTAGGGTGGCCAGGTCCTTCTCAGCCTCTGGAAGGGGGCGGGGAGGTTGGGGTTGCCAGATCCAGGTTGGGAGAGATCTGGAGAATTGGGGAGGGAGTCCGGGGAGGGCCCTTAGCAGGGTACGATGCCGCAGAGTCCTCCCCTTCCAAAGCAGCTATTTTATCCGGGGCAACTGATCTCTGTAACAGCAACGAGGGCAACTGATCTCTGCAGTGCTCCCTCTAAGCCGTGGGGTCTTGTGAGCACACATTCTACTTTGTGAGCCGCTGGCATTAAAGTTGTGAGCAAGCGACTCGGTTGCTGCGTAAATCACTTTGCTCTCTGGACTTCCATCCTGCCTGAGCTGGGACAAAAAGTGTGTGAGCCGGAGGAGGCTGGAAAACCGTGCGTGCTGGCTCACACTCAACTCAGCTTAGAGGGGGCAGTGGTGGGGAGGAGCTGTAATTCCAGGGGATCTCCAGGTCCCACTTGGAGGCTGGCATCCCTAACACTGGACGAGTAAGTGCAGCACTGGTTCAGTTTGGGGAGTGGGAGCAAAGCCCCGCCCCACCTCGCACCCCCCCCCGCAGGTCTCTGGCTGTTTTCGGCTGCAGACAGCCCCATCCCAGGTGCAGCCTGACTTCTGGACCAGCTCTGGGATGGGGGCCTGTCTGTCATCCAGCCGGGCTTGATGCTGTCCAGAGGTGGGCCCCCCCTCCCCATTCCTGACAGAAGGAATTAGTTTGTAATTTAATAAGAGGCTGCAGTGTTGGTTTACACAAAGGCCGGGGACGATATCGTTGTCTCTCCCCCCTGCTCAGCAAATGGAAACGCAGGTTAATTTCACCGGGTCCCTCTGGTGGGCCGGGGGGGCGGGCGGGCGGGCAAAGAAAGGCCCCCTTTCATCCTGTTTACCTCTTTTTTGCCTAATTACCTCATTTATTCTGTGTTTACGGAGGGATCGAGTTCGTAGATAGCTGAGGAGCAGCACTGCGATTGATTGGAAAGGGCTGTGGAGGGGGTCGGATGGCCAAAAGAAGCAGGGGGGGCATATGCTAATGTGCCGCAATATTTGGAAAGATACAGACACCAGCAAATGAAGGAAGGGTTCCTCGGGGTGGGGCAGGGGAGCTGGGATTAAATTAAAGAAAGGGAAATGTTGACTAGGGGAGAGGATCGTATACATAAGCCAACCCGGGAGGTCTGCTAACTGGTGGCCCTTTTCGGAATTCAAATGAATCTGCCAGCTTCCACCAGCCGGTAACTTGGGCACGATTTATTTGTTTAAAAAGAGGCATGGATGCCGCATCCGGGACCGTAACAACCTGTTTCGGTCCAACGAGCCAGCTGCTGCACAGACTGTATGGCCGGGGCCCTCAACCGGTCTGAGCCTGTCGGTGCTTTTGGAATTTCGAGAGGGGAATGGTGAGTGCCACTCCAAGATGGCTGCCGCGGGAGGTGGGGTCGAACCCAAAATGGCCGCTGCAGGAGGCGGGGTCAAACATTGGACCTCCCTCCTCGCTTTGTAAAAGAGTCGCAGCAGGGGGATAACAAGAAATGAAGGGAAGGCCCAGGGAAGAGGAGAGAAGAGAGGAAAGAAAAGAAGGAAAACCTGGACGGGAGATGGAACCACACACGAACTAAGGAAAGCCTCGGTACTGACTAGTCCTCCTGACCCTCCAGTGGAAAAAACCCTTTCATATGAACGAGGGCAGCCAATAACAAGCTTTGCTTTGCAATGCTGCCCCGCCACTTCTTTTGTGGGTGCCGGGGAAGTCCTGATGAGCAGCATAGAGTCCCTGAGTGCCATATTGGGGAGCCTTGCCCTATCAAAATGAGCAGGAGCCAAGAAAGTGCATGAATTAAGAACACAAGAGAAGCCAGTGTTGGATCAGGCCAGTGGCCCATCCAGTCCAACACTCTGTGTCACATACCAGGGGCCATCAGGAGGTCCAGCAGTGGGGCCAGGACACTGGAAGCCCTCCCACTGTTGCCCCCCCCCCAAGCACCAGGAATACAGAGCATCCCTTGCTCCAGAGTCCCTATCTATATACCTTATGGCTAAGAGCCACTGATGGACTGCTGCTCCGTATGTTTATCTAATTCCCTCTTGAAGCCGTCCATGCTTGTAGCTGCCACCCCCTCCTGTGGCAGTGAATTCCATGTGTTAATCACTCTCTGGGTGAAGAAGGACTTCCTTTTATCCATTCTAACCCGACCGCTCAGCAATTTCATGGAGTGCCCCACGAGTTCTTGTATTGTGAGAAAGGGAGAAAAGGACTTCTTTCTCTACCTGCTAATTGGTGGTCCTTTTTGGAATTCAAACGAATCCATCAGCTTCTGTCTGCCAGTAACTTCCTCAAACACGTCTTCTTGATTTTAGGATATGCTTCTTATCCGATTGCAGGACCCCTCGTGAGGTAGGCCGCACCTCCCAGAATCCCTGGAGGATGGGACACTGGAAAATGGTGAGATGGGTAAACCGGAACTTGCAGTAGAAGTTTGGGCAGTCAAACCCGGGGGTGAATCATTCCATCAGGTCAGTCCATTTCGGGGTCAGTTCGTGAGGAACTAATCGTGCTGTTCTGTTCGCAACAGAGATCATCATGCTGAGCATTTCTTGGCCGAACATGTTCTTTTATTCATTTTTAGATGTCTTTATTAATAGGATTTTTTCCACAAAATTTAGTTTATCTCATCACAGGGTAATAGAAAAGCTATAGAACCAAGAGAAGGGGAAAAAATTCAGCACAGGACCTAACGGGACTTTATCCAACAAACTGACATCTGCAACTGGACCCATCTCGAATTATTGTTGAATATCCTTGGCAGGCCAGCATACAATTTTTGACAGCCGCAATCACACATGAGCCGAGCCCTGGCTCGCCTCGCCTCGCCACCATCCAGGGCAAGCGGCACCCTAAGCAGCTTGGGGGCTGTAGGCTGATGACTAAACTTCTAGTTCTTTGGGACTGACAATGTTCTTTGGCATCGGTGCAGTAGGGGATGTCCATTCCCCCCTGGATTGCTGTTGTACTGTATCATTGCAGTGCACAGATCCTTCCCTTTGCCCTCTCTTGTCCAAAGACTGCCAGCCATTAACACTGATAACACAGACAAACACCAAACGAGAATTTGTTGTTGTTCAGTCACACAGTCCAGTTGGCCTCTTTGCGACCCCATGGACCACATCACACCAGGCCTTCCTGTCTTCCGTCGTGCTCTGGAGTTTGCTTAATTTCATGTTCATTGCGCCAATAACACTGTCTGACCATCTCATCCTTTGCTGTCCCCTTCTTCTTTGACCTTCAGTCTTTCCCAGCATCACGGTCTTCTCCAGGGAGGGCTCCCTTCTCATCTGGTGGCCAAAATATTGGAGCTTCAGCTTCAGTCTCTGGCCTTCCAGGGAACAGTCAGGGTTGATTTCTTCTAGGATCGACTGATTTGATCTCCTTGTAGTCCAAGGAACTCTCAAGGGTTTTCTCCAGCATCATAATTTGAAAGTATCTATTCTTCGGTGCTCCCTCATGGATCACTGCCTTGTCGTGGCGAGGGGGCTTGCGTGGTTCGATGAGGCTGTGGGCTATGCCGTGGAGGGCCACCCAGGACGGACAGGCCACAGCAGAGAACTCAGACCAAGCGTGATCCCCTGGAGAAGGAAATGGCAACCCACTCCAGTATCTTTGCCAAGAAAACCCCATGGACAGTAACAAAAGGCTAAAAGATATGGCGCCGGAAGATGAGCCCCTCAGGTCGGAAGGTGTCCAATATGCTACTGAGGAAGAGCAGAGGGCAAGTACGAGTAACCCCAGAAAGAGTGAAGCGGCTGGGCCAAAGCCGAAAGGACGCTCAGTTGTGGATGTGTCTGACGGTGAAAGGAAAGTTCGATGCTGCAAAGAACAATACTGCATAGGAACCTGGAATGTAAGATCTATGAATCAAGGTAAGCTTGACGTGGTCAAAAATGAGATGGCAAGAATGAACATCGACATCTTGGGAATCAGTGAATTAAAGTGGACAGGAATGGGCGAATTTAACTCAGAAGACCATTATATCTACTACTGTGGCCAGGAATCCCGTAGAAAAAATGGTGTGGCCTTTATAGTCAACAAGAGAGTGAGAAAGGCAGTATTGGGATACAATCTCAAAAATGACAGAATGATCTCGGTCCGAATCCAAGGCAAACCATTCAACATCACAGTAATCCAAGTCTATGCCCCAACCACTGCTGCAGAAGAGGCTGAAGTGGACCAGTTCTACGAAGACCTACAACAGCTCGTAGAACTAACACCAAAAAATGATGTCCTCCTCATCATAGGGGACTGGAATGCTAAAGTAGGAAATCAAAAGGTAACCGGAATAACAGACAAGTTTGGCCTTGGAGAACAAAATGAAGCAGGGCAAAGGCTAACAGAGTTTTGTCAAGAGAACACGCTGGTCATAGCAAACACCCTTTTCCAACAACCTAAGAGGCGTCTTTACACATGGACATCACCAGATGGGCAACACCGAAATCAGATTGACTATATAATTTGCAGTCAAAGATGGAGAAGCTCTATCCAGTCAGTAAAAACAAGACCTGGAGCTGACTGTGGCTCAGATCATGAGCTACTCATTACAAAATTCAGACTTAAATTGAAGAAAGTTGGGAAAACCACAAGGCCATTCAGATTTGACCTAGATCGCATCCCCGATGAATATACAGTAGAGGTGAAGAATAGGTTTAAGGGACTAGATTTGATAGACAGAGTGCCTGAAGAACTATGGACAGAGGTCCATGACATTGTAAAGGAGGCAGCACTCACCGCCGTCCCAAAGAAAAAGAAATGCAAAAAAGCAAAGTGGCTGTCTGATGAGGCTTTACACATAGCAGAGGAAAGAAGGAAAGCTAAAGGCAATGGGGAAAAGGAAAGATTTGCCCAACTGAATGCAGATTTCCAGAGAACAGCAAGGAGAGATAAGGAGGCTTTCCTGAATGAACAATGCAAAGTAATAGAGGAAAACAATAGATTGGGAAGGACTAGAGATCTCTTCAAGAAAATTGGAGAAATCAAGGGAACGTTCCATGCAAAGCTGGCCATGATAAAGGACAAAAACGGTAGGGACCTAACAGAAGCAGAAGAGATTAGGAAAAGATGGCAAGAATACACAGAAGAACTATACAAGAAGGACCTCGATGTCCTTGACAACCATGATGGTATAATCACTGACCTTGAGCCAGACATCCTGGAAAGCGAAGTTAAATGGGCCTTAGAAAGCATTACTAACAACAAAGCTAGTGGAGGTGATGGTATCCCAGCTGAGTTATTCAAAGTCTTAAAAGAAGATGCTGTTAAAGTGCTGCACTCAATTTCCCAACAAATTTGGAAAACACAACAGTGGCCACAGGATTGGAAAAGGTCAGTTTACATTCCAATCCCAAAGAAGGCCAATATCAAGGAATGTTCAAACTATCGCACAATTGCACTCATTTCACACGCTAGCAAGGTCATGCTCAAAATCCTACAAGCTAGGCTCCAACAGTACGTGGATAGAGAACTGCCAGAAGTACAAGCTGGGTTTCGAAGAGGTAGAGGAACTAGAGATCAAATTGCCAACATTCGCTGGATTATGGAGAAAGCAAGAGAATACCAGAAAAACATCTACTTCTGCTTCATTGACTATGCTAAAGCCTTTGATTGTGTGGATCACAATAAATTATGGCAGGTTCTTAAAGAGATGGGAGTACCAGACCACCTCATATGTCTCCTGAGAAACCTGTATAAGGGTCAAGAAGCAACAGTTAGAACCGGATATGGAACAACTGATTGGTTTAGCATAGGAAAAGGAGTACGACAAGGATGTATATTGTCACCTTGCTTCTTTTATTTATATGCAGAGTACATCATGCGAAATGCTGGCCTGGATGAATCAAAAGCTGGAGTTAAGATTGCTGGGGAAAAGATCAATAATCTCAGATATGCAGACGATACCACTCTGATGGCAGAAAGTGAAGAGGATCTAAAGAGCCTCTTGCTCAGGGTGAAAGAGGAGAGCGCAAAAGTGGGCTTGAAGCTCAACATCAAAAAAACTAAGATCATGGCATCTGGCCCCATCACTCCTTGGCAAATAGAAGGGGAAGTCGTAGAAGTAGTGACAGACTTCACGTTCCTAGGATCCCAGATCACTGCAGATGGTGACTGCAGCCATGAAATTAAAAGATGCCTGCTCCTTGGGAGGAAAGCGATGGCAAACCTAAACAGCATGATAAAAAGCAGAGACATCACCTTGCCAACAAAAGTCCGCATGGTCAAAGCAATGGTATTCCCCGTAGTAATGTATGGCTGTGAGAGTTGGACTATAAGGAAGGCCGAGCGCCGAAGAATAGATTCTTTTGAACTGTGGTGCTGGAGAAGACTCTTGAGAGTCCCTTGGACTGCAAGGAGATCAAATCAGTCAATCCTAAAAGAAATCAACCCTGACTGTTCCCTGGAAGGCCAGATCCTGAAGCTGAAGCTCAAATACTTTGGCCACCAAATGAGAAGGGAGCATTCACTGGAGAAGCCCCTGATGCTGGGAAAGATTGAAGGTCAAAGAAGAAGGGGACGGCAAAGAATGAGATGGTTAGACAGTGTCATCGATGCAACGAACATGAAATTGAGCAAACTTCAGTGGACAGCGGAAGACAGGAGGGCCTGGCATAATCTGATCCATGGGGTCGTGAAGAGTCGGACTCGACTGTGCGACTGAACAACAACATTCTTCGGTGCTCGGCCTTCCTTATGGTCCAACTCTCGCAGCCATACATGACTGCTGGGAATACCATGGCTTTGACCATACAGACTTTTGTTGTGCTTACTTCTAAATCTCTGACTGGCTGAGTGAACACCCACATGAAGCTGCCGTAATACTGAACCAGACCCTTGGTCTGTCAAGGTCCACACTGACTGCCCATTGAATTGCATACCAGAGAACTTTGACAAAAACCAAAGGTATTTTATAATTCATGAACATAAGAACATAAGAGAAGCCAATGTTGGTTCAGGCCAATGGCCCATCTAGTCCAACACTCTGTCACACAGTGGCCAAAAATACCAGGTGCCATCAGGAGGTCCAGCAGTGGGGCCACGACACTAGAAGCCCTCCCACTGCTGCCCCCTCCAGCACCAAGAATAGAGTGCATCACCTGCCCCAGACTGAAAGTTCCCATCTATACCTTGTGGCTAATAGCCACTGATGGACCTCTGCTCCACATGTTTATCTAATTCCCTCTTGAAGCTGTCCATGCTTGTAGCTGCCACCACCTCCTGTGGCAGTGAATTCCATATGTTAATCACTCTTTGGGTGAAGAAGTACTTTGTTTTATCTGTTCTAACCTGACTGCTCAGCAATTTCATGGAGTGCCCACGAGTTCTTGTATTGTGAGAAAGGGAGAAAAGTACTTCTTTCTCAACCTGCTCTATCCCTCGATCATGTCACCCCTCAGCTGTCGTCTCTTCAAGCTAAAGAGCTCCAAGCGTTTTAACCTTTCTTCATAGGGAAAGTGTCCCAACCCTTTTATCATTCTAGTTGCCCTTCTCTGCACTTTTTCCAATGGTATAATATCCTTTTTGAGATGTGGCGACCAGAACTGTACACAGTATTCCAAATGAGGTCACACCAATGATTTATAAAGGGGCATTATGATAACTGCGGCTAGAATCTTATTTGCAACTTACTGGAAATTTCCTTCAACACCTACTGAACGTCACCTAATAGCGAAGATTATGGAAAGTGCGGAAATGGACAAGTTGACCTCGACGCTAAAAGTGCAAACGGAAGAAGACCTTGTTGGACTATGGACCCCATTCTATAATTGGGTAAGAGAGAAATGTAAAGACATGAACTTCTTAATACTATAACATTAAGAAGCTTTTATGAACTTTTTAAGCCTCGCAGCTAATCTGTGTATAATATGAAATGACAAGGAGAGGAAAGTTACATGCAGAAAATTATTAGGTATGTTTTTTTCCCCTACCCGTTCCCCTTCCCCTCTCCTTCCCCTTCTATATTTTAAAACTTAATAAAAATCTATTTAAAAAATATCACCTACTCAGACTGGCAGCATCTCTCCAGAGTCTCAGGCTGAGGTCTTTCACATCACCTCTTAAATGATCCTTCTAAGTGGGGGTGCCAGGGACCGAACCTGGGACCTTCTACAGAAGCTCCTCCGCTGTGCCGCAACCCATCCCTGAGTGCTTTATTCGTTCTTTATCCAAACAACTGCAGCAGAGCTCAGCGATGGGAACTGCAAATCCCAGGGGGCTTCTGGCGATGGGTATGCACGAAAGGCTGCTGATTGCGCCATACAGTATTGTTTGATAAGGCAGGAAGGAACCCACCAAACATACTGTTGGGTATTTAATATTGCAGAGCAAAAGAAATGCAGCGCACACGTGTGTATTAGCTTTAAAGATAAAGACTCAAGAGCGAGTTTGGTGTGGTGGTTAGGAGCCTGGACTCTAATCTGGGAGAACCAGGTTTGATTCCCCACTTCTTCACGTGCAGCCAGCTGGTGTGACCGTGGGTCAGTTAAAAGTTCTTTCAGAGCTGTTCTCGCACAAGCAGTTCTCGAAAGAGCTCTCTCAGCCCCACCGACCTTCACGATGTTCCCGCTAAGCCGTGGAGTCTTGTGAGCAAAAATTCTACTTTGTGAGCGACCGGCATTAAAGTTGTGAGCAAACTATTTGACTACTGCATCAATTAGTTTGCTCTGAAGCCTTCCTTCCTGAGCGAAGACAAAAATGTGTGGGCTGGAGGCTAAAAAACTGTGAGCAAGGGGACATTTCCTGCTCGACTGAATTTACATTTATATCTGAAACCCTGGCTGAAATTCCATCGTTCCCCTTGTATTGGGTTTACGCCTAGTTATTATGATCTGCCACCTCCAACCCATCTTTCCTATCAACCTTACAGAGCACATTAACGGAAGCATGAACCACTTCAGAATAATTGTTATTAATAGTGCCAGGCAGAAATGCTCTAAATATGGAAAAAAAACTGCCCATCCTTGGGGTCACTAAGTTGTCAGTGGCTGCTGCCTCCTGCCTCATATACATTTTGGACTGGTGGCTTTCATAGAATTATAGAACATTAGAGTTGGAAGGAATCTAGGAGGTCATCTAGTCCAACCCCCAGCACTCTGCAGGATCATAGCCGAGAGATAGCTCTACATACCTACAACATAACCAAAAGATGGCTGTCCAGTCTCCACTTGAAAACGTCCAGCGAAGGAGCATCCACCACCTCCTGAGGCAGTCTGTTCCACTGCTCAACCACTCTTACAGTTAGGAAGTTTCTCCTGATATCTAGCCGGTAATGACTCCCTTGTCATTTCCACCCATTAGATCTAGTCTTGCAGTCCGCAGCAAGAGAGAATAGATCTGCTCCATCTTCTACATGACAGCCCTTCAAATACTTGAAGACTGAAATCATGTCCCCTCTGAGCCTCCTCTTTCCTAGGCTGAACATACCCAACTCTTTCAACCTTTCCTCGTAAGACTTGGATTCCAGCCCTCTCACCATCCTGGTTGCCCTATTCTGGACACGCTCGAGCTTGTCAACAACCCAAAACTGAACACAGGACTCCAGGTGAGGCTTGACCATAGCAGAATAGAGCAGAACTACCACCTCCCATCATCTGGACACAAGGCTTCTCTTAATGCATCGTAAGATTGCATTAGCTTTCTTCACAGCCACATCACACAAGTCATTTGGATGATTCAGTAGCTCTTTAAAGCACTTCTACCTTGTTATGGTACTCCAAAGTGCCCCCCCCCCATGGCTTACGGGAGAAAACAGAGCTGAATGTCTATGAAACAATGTAAGTGCTGGAAAGTACCAAAATATCCAATCCATCAAAGAATCTTAGAAACAGCAGTCATAATATCCACCCAGCACCAAAATTAGAAAACTCAAAAATCTCCCAGCTCCTAAGAACATAAGAACATAAGAGAAGCCAATGTTGAATCAGGCCGATGGCCCATCTAGTCCAACACTCTGTGTCACACAGTGGCCAAAAAGACCAGGTGCCATCAGGAGGTCCAGCAGTGGGGCCAGGACACTAGAAGCCCTCCCACTGCTGCCCCCCCCAGGCACCAAGAATACAGAGCATCCCTTGCCCTAGACTAAGGGCTCCTAGCTATACGAACATAAGAGAAGTCAATGTTGGTTCACGCCAATGGCCCATCCAATCCAACATTCTGTATCACACAGTGGCCAAAAATACCAGGTGCCATCAGGAGGTCCAGCAGTGGGGCCAGGACACTAGAAGCCCTCCCATTGTTGCCCCCCCAGCACCAAGAATACAGGGTATCACTTGCCCCAGACTGAGAGTTCCTAGCTATACCTTGTGGCTAATAGCCGCTGATGGACTTCTGCTCCATATGTTTATCTAATTCCCTCTTGAAGCCGTCCGTGCTTGTAGATGCCACCACCTCCTGTGGCAGTGAATTCCATGTGTTAATCACTCTTTGGGTGAAGAAGGGCTTCCTTTTATCTGTTCTAACCCGACTGCTCAGCAATTTCATGGAGTGCCCACGAGTTCTTGTATCGTGAGAAAGGGAGAAAAGTACTTCTTTCTCAACCTGCTCAATCCCATTCATAATCTTATAAACCTCGATCGTGTCACCCCTCAGCCATCATTTCTCCAAGCTAAAGAGCCTCAAGTGTTTTAACCTTTCTTCATAGGGAAAGTGTTCCAACCCTTTGATCATTCTAGTTGCCCTTCTCTGCACTGTTTCCAATGCTATAATATCCTTTTTGAGCTCCTAGTAGAAAATGAACATTTTGTTTGTTTAAAATATTGATATGCCCAGTTTTCCCCTGAGCATTTCGGGACCCAAGGCGAGTAATACCGAGTGAGTACCTCCGGCAGACCAAGAAACACTTTCACTTGGGCTGAGGGAGTGCACGTTTCACGGGAAATTTTGCACTCTGTGAATTGACCCTTGACTTCCTTTTGGTGATTATTCTTAGACAGCTCCAATGGGGGCAAAATGATCACAGACACCCTTCCTGTTCAGGCAGCCACGTTCCTAGCATCAGCCCTCCCCGCAACCCCCGTGAAGAGCCATGTAAACTCAATTGGGGCCATTTGTTCTCTCCTTTTCTCCGGCGGCTGCTCTCTGTAACATGTCAGGGGGCCAGTAAGATTTGGCTACATGCTAATGTCAAAGAGGCTCTGTGCATCTAATGCAAATCAAAGGGTTCCCAAGGAAGGCTGTGGATTTGTACCCCACCCCACTTTTGTGCCCCAAATATTCCTTGGTGAACATTTGGCTGCACATCCAGTTCAACTAATTTCTGGAAAATTCAACCAGTCCAAGCTCAAACATAGCAAGCCTTCGGGCGGGGGGGGGGAATGTTCCATGTAGAAAGTCCCTGTGATGTGATGATAAAATGAGTTCTTAGAATAACACACACACACCCAAAGAGTGATGAACACATGGAATTCACTGCCACAGGAGGTGGTAGCGGCTACAAGCATGGACGGCTTCAAGAGGGAATTAGATAAACATCTGGAGCAGAAGTCCATCAGTGGCTATGAGCCAGAAGGTATAGATAGGGACTCTGGGGCAAGGGATGCTCTGTATTCTTGGTGCTGGGGGAGCAACAGTGGGAGGGCTTCTAGTGTCCTGGCCCCACTGCTGGACCTCCATATGCTTATCTAATTCCCTCTTTTAAGAACATCAGAAAAGCCCATCCAACATTGGCTTTTCTGATGTTCTTAAAAGAGGGAATTAGATAAGCATATGGAGCAGAGGTCCATCAGTGGCTATTAGCTGCACGGAATAGATAGGAACTCAGGGGCAATGGATGCTCTGTGTTCTTGCTGCTTGGGGGGGGGGTGAGCAACAGTGGGAGGGCTTCTAGTGTCCTGGCCCCACTGCTGGACCTCCTGATGGCCCCTGGTATTTTTGGCCGCTGTGTGACAGAGTGTTGGAGTGGATGGGCCATTGGCCTGATCCAGCATTGGCTTCTCTTATGTTCTTATGTCTGTGGCGAGGGATGCTCTGTATTCTTGATGTTTGCGGAGGCGGGGCAGCAGTGGGAGGGCTTCTAGTGTCCTGGCCCCACTGCTGGACCTCCTGACGGCACCTGGTATTTTTGGCCACTGTGTGATGGAGTGTTGGACTAGATGGGCCATTGGCCTGATTCAACATTGGCTTCTCTTACGTTCTTACATTCACACACATGTGCGCATCTGCGGATGAGGAATAAAATCCCAAAATTTCATCCCAGGAAGGGAGAGGCACGTTTATGGTGATCTATGAGCTTGGCTAACCGAAGGGAAATGGAAGCCCAGCTTTGATTTGCCATTGGATCAGGCCGCCTATTTTCTCTCTCAGTGTCCTTATCCAGACTTTGAATGTTGACTGGTCAGAAGCAGGCTCAGAGGAAGACTCCAAGCCTGTCCCTCTAGTTCCTACTGGGTGAAAGGGAAGCTCTCCAGGCTGCAGGGGGGTGGGGGGTGGTCTGCACAACCGTTAGCCTGGCTTGGAGTTCAGTGTGAAGACGCCGATATCTAAGCCAAGCCCGGCTGGTCTGTGTCTGGATGGTCCACCCTGAGCCCATTCCCATGAAGGGAATGTTGAGGCTCAGTGGTAAGTGGAGGATTAGACAGCAAGATACCTTTTTCATATTTTCTTTCTAGATTCTGCCCGACTGGACTGTCTACTGACTGGCCCGTCAGACTCCTGGGCAAGTTAAATCTCAACCACCCTGTCTTTGGCAGTGAAAGGCTTTATTGAGATATAAACAAGTTCCAGGCCTTAAGAGTACTGTGTTAGTTCTGAGGATTTTGGCGGGTACACGCAGAGAAGAAGAAGAAGAAGAAGAAGAAGAAGAAGAAGAGGAGGAGGAGGAGGAGGAGGAGGAGGAGGAGGAGGAGGAGGAGGAGGAGGAGGAGGAGGAGGAGATTGGATTTATACCCCGCCCTTCACTCGGAATCTCAGAACGGCTTACAGACTCCTTTCCCTTCCCCTCCCCACAACAGACACCCTGTGAAGTAGGTGAGCCTGAGAGAGCTCTGACAGAAACTGCTCTTTTTCAGGAACAGCTGTGCCAGAGCTTGTGACTAACCCAAGGTCACACCAGCAGATACAAGTGGAGGAGTTGGGAATCAAACCCAGTTCTCCCAGATTAGAGTCCGCACAAAGATATAGGTAATTCAAAGGTAGCCCCTCCTAAGCCCCATGCATACATCACATTCAGCCTGCCTAGCACCAGCATCTCTAATTCCCCCCCCCCACTTCACATGGGAAATATATGATTCTTTTTACTACTGAGCAAGCTGGCATCGGAAGATTCAAGGGCGTTCCTCTGTGAACCAGAGAAAGGCTCTTCTTAAGAGTTACGCTTCTATGATAGTGCAGTCACACACTCAAGACTCACACCCCCTCCTAAAGAACTCCCCCTCCCCCAGCATCTGTGGCAAACTGAGTGAAGTGAAGCGAAGCAAGGTTTGACAGGCCCCAGTTTTCTGTGCTTCCAATGGCCTTATGTGGAGCCATTCAAAGTTTACACCAGCATCTGAAGCTGCCTAAGACGGAATCAGACCCTCTGTCCACCAAGGCCAGTCTTGCCTGTTCCAACTGGCAGCGGTGCACCACAACTATAAAGGTAAAGGTTCCCTTGCTCGAAAGCCAGTCGAATCCGACTCTAGGGTTGCGGTGCTCATCTCCGTTTCAAAGCCGAAGAGCCAGCGCTGTCCGAAGACGTTTCCGTGGTCATGTGGCCGGCATGACTAAACACCAAGGCGCATGGAATGCTGTTACCTTCCCGCCGAAGTGGTACCTATTTATCTACTTGCAATTTCTTGCTTTCGAACTACTAGGTTGGCAGGAGCTGGAACTAGAGACAGGAGCTCACCCCGTCATGCGGCACTCTCAGGTCTTGAACTGCTGAACGACTGACCTTCCACAGCCTGCAGTTCAGCGTCTTAACCACTTGAGCCACCACAGCTCCCGCACCACAACTACCTGGTCCCTTTTTCCATTGGAGATGCTGGGGATCGAACCTGGGACCTTCTGCATGCTTGGTACTTTGCATGTGAACTGACTGCACAGAATTCGCCGATGTTAGCCAGCTTGTCTGCTTCACACTGACCCAGTGCCAGAAACAGGCAGAGAGGAACAGGAGAGGCGAAGGCAACTCACAGGCGTCCGTTCCTCTCCCACAAACCCCTGGTGGTCAGGGAAGCCAGGGGGAAGCATAGAAAGGGGGCATCTCTCAATGGCGGAGGCTAGTACTCGGATAAGGGGGGAGTAGGAAGTAAAAGCCTCACGAGGTAGGCCTGTGAATAGCTAAAACACATGACCAGATGACTAGCATGGAATGGCTGTTTATTGGCGGCTCGTACCATTTAGGGTTGCCAGCTCCAAGTTGGAAATTCCTGGAGATTGGGGGGCGGAGTGACTTGAATGGGCTAGAAAGCCATAGAGTCCAGCTTCCAAGGTGTCCATTTTCTCCAGGGGAACTGATCTCTGTCACCTGGACATCAGTCATAAGCCCAGGAGATCTTCAGCCATCACCTTGAAGCTGGCAAGCTTAGTACCATTGCAGGCTGCAAGTAGGAAGCAGTGTTCCCTCCAAGCTGAGTTAGTGTGAGCTAGCTCACAGTCAATGAATATGTCTAGACAGTGTGTAGCTGCAATAAAGGAGGCCAATGCTATGCTGGGGATTGTTAGGAAGGGAACTGAAAACAAATTGGCCAATATCATCATGCCCCTGTATAAATCAATGGTGCGACCTCATTTGGAATACTGTGTACAGTTCTGGTCGCCACATCTCAAAAAGGATATTATAGCATTGGGAAAAGTGCAGAGAAGGGCAACTAGAATGATAAAAGGGTTGGAACACCTTCCCTATGAAGAAAGGTTAAAACGCTTGGGGCTCTTCAGCTTGGAGAAACGATGGCTGAGGGGTGACATAATTGAGGTTTATAAGATTATGCATGGGATTGAGCAGGTTGAGAAAGAAGTCCTTTCCTCCCTTTCTCACTATACAAGAACTTGTGGGCACTCCATGAAATTGCTGAGCAGTCGGGTTAGAACAGATAAAAGGAAGTCCTTCTTCACCCAAAGAGTGATTAACACATGGAATTCACTGCCACAGGAGGTGGTGACAGCTACAAGCATAGACAGTTTCAAGAGGGAATTAGATAAACATATGGAGCAGAAGTCCATCAGTGGCTATTAGCCACAAGGTATAGATAGGAACTCTCAGTCTGGGGCAGGTGATGCCCTGTATTCTTGGTGCTTGGGGGGATCAACAGTGGGAGGGCTTCTAGTGTCCTGGCCCCACTGCTGGACCTCCTGATGGGACCTCGTATTTTTGGCCACTGTGTGACCCAGAGTGTTGGACTGGATGGGCCACTGGCCTGATCCAACATTGGCTTCTCTTATGTCCTTATGTTTTAGCCTCCAGCTCACAGATTTTTGTCTTTGTTCAAGAAGAATGGCTCAGTGTAAACTAATCAATGCAGGAGCCAAATGGCTTGCTCACAACTTTCGTGCCAGTAGCTCACAAAGTAGAATTTTTGCTCACAAGACTCCACAGCTTAGAGGGGGCATTGGGAGGGAGGGAATGACCAGGTCCCCGTTCGATAAACTTCAGGAATGCTTGGAGGGGGTACTTTAGCCCATCAGAAGACGGTGGGGGGGGGAACTGCGGAGGTTTCTTTGGGCCAACCACCTTGGAGATAGCCCAGGACAACCTGTGGAAATGCATTGCCTCCTTAAGTCTTTTCAGAGTCTTAAAGAGGCATCACATTTCCACAGGTTGTCCCGGACTATCTCCAAGGTGGTTGGCTCAAAGAAAACCTCCACAGTTCCCCCCTCCATCACCTTCTTCTGACGAGCTAAAGTAGCCCCCTCCAAGACAGCTACGCGGCATCGTCTGGATGATCCCTTGACAGGAGCACAGCTGCCTTCTCCGTGCAGCTCTAGGATACCCCCCCCCCGCTGGAGGTATCCCACCTCCCAAAGCCCAGGGCTGGTCCCCCGGCCCCTGACGTGGCAGCTTCAGCCCTGGGGTTTTGCCGGCTGCTCTCTGCACCTCGACTGTCACAAGGTCGGGGCTGCCAAATGTCCCAGCGATGACACACCAGCCCTCTTGGATCCTTTCGAAAATCCTGCTCTGTCCCACAGCCGAGCTCCGTGACCCTTGGATGAACTCCGTGAAAGAGACTGTCTTTGGAATCTGCGTTTGCCGGTTCCACATCTGTGACCAGTTCCAACTTAAATTCTACTTCTGTTTGGAACAGCAAATGAGAGGGGGAAGAAAAAAAAAAAGGAGAGGAATGGAGACAGAGAGAGATTTAGAGAGAGAGAAAAAAAAACCCTCTGACAATCTTGGAAAGGAGGGAGCGAGCTTCAAAGAGGGAAAATGGAGGCAAAAAACAAAACGAACGAACATTTCATAATAAATTTATATCTAGGCCGACTTCCTCCTCCACACTTTTCTTTTGCGTTTGTTTTTTTTGCTTCTTGCTTGAAGATGAAGAAGAAATTAAATTAAGGTCTAATTCCGCGGCATATATCTTTCCAGCTGTCGAAAGCTAAAGTGAACCATCTCAACGAGAGAGGTTGGCGGAAGACTCGGCTGAAGGCTAGAAAAAGGATTATGGATGGATCGAGGTTGGAGCGGGCTCCCCGTGGCCAATCCCTCCGTTGCTTGGGAGGTGCTCTCTGCCCTGGATTCTGTTCTGCTTTTTAACTTGGAGCATTCCTAAAACCGGTTTCTGTGTCCTGAGCAGGACCAGTTCATGGTACTTTGTCACCCCAAAGAAGAGACCCCGTCCCCTTTTGAGAACACGAGGACATAGAATCATAGAATGTTAGAGTTGGAAGGGACCTTGCAGGTCATCCAGTCCAGCCCCCTGGCACTCTGCAGGAGCATAGCCAAGAGATGGCCCTACAACATACCCGAAAGATGGTCGTCCGGCCTCTGCTTGAAAGCGTCCAGCGAAGGAGCATCCACCACCTCCTGAGGCAGTCTATTCCACTGCTCAACCACTCTGACAGTTAGGAAGTTCCTACTGATATTTAGGCGGTATATCAACTCCCCTGTAATTTCCACCCATTCGATCTAGTCTTGCAATCCGGAGCAAGAGAGAATAGATCTGCTCCATCTGCTACATGACAGCCCTTCAGATATTTGAAGACTGCCATCACGTCCCCTCTAAGCCTTCTCTTTCCCAGGATAAACAGACCCAACTCTTTCAGCCTTTCCTCGTAAGACTTGGATTCCAACCCTCTCAGAACAGCCCCACTGGATCAGACCCATGGCCCATCTAGTCCAACATTCCGTCTCATGCAGGGGTAGGATTGCCAGCTCCAGGTTAGGAAACTCCTGGAGATTTGGAGATGGCACCTGGGAAGGGCAGGATTTGGGGAGGAGAGGGACCATAAGGCCATAGACTCCAACCTCCAGAGCAGCCATTTTATCCAGGAGAACTTACCTATGTTGTCTGGAGATCAGTTGTGATTCCAGGAGATCGGCAGTCCAACACTCTCGGTGATACACAGTGGCCAAAAATACCAGGGGCCATCAGGAGGTCCAGCAGTGGGGCCAGGACACTAGAAGCCCTCTCACTGTTGCCCCCCCCCCCAAGCACCAAGAATACAGAGCATCACTTGCCCCAGACATAAGAACATAAGAGAAGCCAATGTTGGATCAGGCCAAGGGCCCCTCCAGTCCAACACTCTGTGTCGCACAGTGGCCAAAAATACCAGGGGCCACCAGGAGATCCAGCAGCGGGGCCAGGACACCAAAAGCCGCCCCTCCAAGCACCAAGAATACAGAGCCTCACTTGCCCCAGCCTGAGAGTTCCTCTCTATACCTTGTGGCTAAGAGCCACTGATGGACCTCTGCTCCATATAAGAACATAAGAGAAGCCAAATGTTGCATCAGGCCAATGGCCCATCCCATCCAACACTCTGTTACACAGTGGTCAAAAATACCAGGTGCCATCAGGAGGTCCACCAGTGGGACCAGGACACTAGAAGCCCTCCCACTGTTGTTCCCCCCCCCCAAGCACCAAGAATACAGAGCATCACTTGCCCCAGACATAAGAGCACAAGAGAAGCCAATGTTGGATCAGGCCAGTGGCCTCTCCAGTCCAACACTCTGGGCCACACAGTGGCCAAAAATACCAGGGGCCATCATGAGGCCCAGCAGTGGGGCCAGGACACTAGAAGCCCTCCCACTGTTGCCCCCCCAGGCACCAAGAATACAGAGCATCCTTTGCCCCAGTCTGAGAGTTCCTATCTATACTTTGTGGCTACTAGCTACTGTTGGACCTCTGCTCCATATAAGAACATAAGAGAAGCCAATGTTGGATCAGGCCAATGGCCCATCCAGTCCAACACTCTCTGTGTCACACAGTGGCCAAAAATACCAGGTGCCATCAGGTTGCCCACCAGTGGGGCCGGGACACTAGAAGCCCTCCCACTGTTGCCCTCCCCCCAGGCACCAAGAATACAGAGCATCCCTTGCCCCTGTCTGAGAGTTCCTATCTATACTTTGTGGCTAATAAACTCAAACATCTTTACCATGGATGGCAGCATGATTGTTAATGCCCTGGGGTGAAATCCCAAAGTGGCCGCTGTACCATGCTGCTCCCGTGGCCCATCCACAGGATTCATCCGTCCGGATTCTGTGGTTATTATGGCAGTGTGCTTTGAGAGTGCCTCCAGTGTGCAAACAGACGAACTCCAAGCAGCTGAGAGAGAGAGAGAGAGAGAAAGAGAGAGGGAGGACCGGGTCTTTGGGCTACGCTTTTTGACGTGGCGGTGTATGAAATCCTGCCACTGAGTTCTGCTCCATCAGTGAGGAGAAAACAACCCTCATGTCATCGAGATGTTCCCTGGGTTTCAGGCCGGCAGCGTATTGCTCCTTGGCTCCCGAGAGGTCCTCTGTGTATTTTCCAGCTGAAGCAGGGAAAGCATCTAAATGACAGCCTTTCTGCAGACCCCTCCGGGGATTTGTCTTTCCTGAGCTGGTTCACTTGCGACTCAGAAGGCCCCCAGTGTGTCCAGCCAAGACTTTGCTTTCCTCGAATCCTTCATTCCATTCTCGTTAAGTTATCCTCCTTTTCCTCCACCTCCCGGGTTTGATTATCACCCAATTGATTGTTGTGCAGATACACCATTTGTTAAGCAGCAGAAACTCACAACATTCGGGAACTTCCAAATCGGGGCGGGAGGAGCAGGGGAGGCGCGGGAACCCATTAGACTAGGGGGAAGTTCAAGGAAAGGAGTGGTACATAGCAAAGAAATCACCATGCGTTGTTCCAAAACAGCCAGAACTATTTCCCTTTTTCTGTATGCGTGTGAATTAACACAAACCAGGTGGCCTTGAGGATTGGAGGGTGATCCTCTTTCCCTGAACTTACATTCTCCACGACACGCCAGTTCACCCCTGTAATTATCTCGGGGTATTTTTTTGTTTCCACATTACATTGAGGTCACCCCAGTTTCACCCCCAACCCTAGTCCAATGCTCCCTCCAAGCTATGGAGTCTTGTGACCAAAAATTCTAATTTCTGAGCCACAAGGTATAGATGGGAACTCTCAGGCTGGGGCAAGGGATGCTCTGTATCCTTGGTGCTTGGGGGGGGGGGCGGAGCAACAGTGGGAGGACTGCTGGACCTCCTGATGGCCCCTGGTATTTTTGGCCACTGTGTGACACAGAGTGTTGGACTGGATGGGCCACTGGCCTGATCCAACACTGTCTTCTCTTATGTTCTTATAAGAGGGAATTGGATGAACATATGGAGCAGAGGTCCATCAGTGGCTATTAGCCACAAGGTATAGATAAGGACTCTCTGTCTGGGGCAAGGGATGCTCTGTACCCTTGGTGCTTGGGGGGGAGCAACAGTGGGAGGGCTTCTAGCATCCTGGCCCCACTGCTGGACCTCCTGATGGTCCCTGGTATTTTCAGCCACTGTGTGACACAGAGTGTTGGGACTGGATGGGCCACTGACCTGATCCAACACTGGCTTCTCTTATGTTCTTATAAGAGGGAATTGGATAAGCATATGGAGCAGAGATCCATCAGTGGCTATTAGCCACAAGATATAGATAGGGACTCTCTGTCTGGGGCAAGGGATGCTCTGTACCCTTGGTGCTTGGGGGGGGGAGCAACAGTGGGAGGGCTTCTAGCATCCTGGCCCCACTGCTGGACCTCCTGATGGTCCCTGGTATTTTCAGCCACTGTGTGACACAGAGTGTTGGGACTGGATGGGCCACTGACCTGATCCAACACTGGCTTCTCTTATGTTCTTATAAGAGGGAATTGGATAAGCATATGGAGCAGAGATCCATCAGTGGCTATTAGCCACAAGATATAGATAGGGACTCTCTGTCTGGGGCAAGGGATGCTCTGTACCCTTGGTGCTTGGGGGGGAGCAACAGTGGGAAGGCTTCTAGCATCCTGGCCCCACTGCTGGACCTCCTGATGGCACCTGGTATTTTTGGCCACTGTGTGACACAGAGTGTTGGATGGGATGGGCCACTGGCCTGATCCAACACTGGCTTCTCTTATGTTCTTATAAGAGGGAATTGGATAAGCGTATGGAGCAGAGATCCATCAGTGGCTATTAGCCACAAGATATAGATAGGGACTCTCTGTCTGGGGCAAGGGATGCTCTGTACCCTTGGTGCTTGGGGGGGAGCAACAGCGGGAGGGCTTCTAGCATCCTGGCCCCACTGCTGGACCTCCTGATGGCACCTGGTATTTTTGGCTACTGTGTGACACAGAGTGTTGGATGGGATGGGCCACTGGCCTGATCCAACACTGGCTTCTCTTATGTTCTTATAAGAGGGAATTGGATAAGCATATGGAGCAGAGGTCCATCAGTGGCTCTTAGCCACATGGTATAGATAGGAGCTCTCTGTCTGGGGCAAGGGATGCTCTGTACCCTTGGTGCTTGGGGGGAGCAACAGTGGGAGGGCTTCTAGCATCCTGGCCCCACTGCTGGACCTCCTGATGGCACCTGGTATTTTTGGCCACTGTGTGACACAGAGTGTTGGACTGGATGGGACACTGGCCTGATCCAACATTGGCTTCTCTCTTATGTTCTTAGTAGAGGGAATTAGATAAACATATGGAGCAGAGGTCCATCAGTGGCTGTTAGCGCCAGAGGAGCTGGTTGGCTATTGGGTGACACAGGATGCTGGGCTAGATGGACCCTCGCTGGTCTGATCCATCAGTGCTCTTCTTATGTTCTCCTCCTCCTCTTCTTCTTCTACTACTACTACTACATGCAAACTTCTTCTTCTTCTTCTTCTACTGCTACTACTACATGCAAACTTCCTCTCTAGCATCTGGCCATGGCAGTGCTACTGACCTCCGTGGGCCACTCTTCTAGCCTGGAGTAGCCAACACACATGATGGAAAACTGCCTGGATCCCATTTCGGGTAAACAGCAGGGTAGAAATACTTCCACTAAAAATGAATGAAGTCCTGCCGTCTGCAGCGTAAGCCCAAGTGCCTCTGTGGTTCTGGCCCGCCGCCCTGTTTCGTGACGGGTGGTGGGAGGATGGGAGCCCCAGTCAGGCCCATCCATTTCCTTTAATCCCGAGTTGCTAAGAGGATCTGAGTATTTATAGGACGAAAACACTAAAACTTTCTCCCGGCATAACCCCTGACAGAGAGATATTGATGAAGGTCCCTGGCCCGAAGACAGAGCAATTGGCTTCGGAAGAAGAGAGGGGACCAGGGGAGTGAGCCAGATTTTGGGAGAGTCAGGCTATTTCTTACATCTTGGCTGTGTGGGATGGTAAAAGAAGATAATGCGCTTCAGAGGGAGAATGAAGGAAGCACGGAGAGACTGAAAGAGGTCCGGCAGCTCTGCAAAAAAGAGATCCTGGCCAGTGGTGGAAAGGCAAACTGTCCGGAGGAGACACTAAAATTAGATAAGAAGGAGACAGGAAAATGTCTTCATGGGTCAGATCAAAGACCGCCCCTCCCCCCCGCATTCTGCATCCCATGGACCAGTCTGATGCTCCTGGAAAGCCATCCGACGTGGCATGAATGTGAAGGTTCTCGCCATTTCTCAGGCAGAGGTGTACTGCCTTGGAACATGGAGGCTCCATTTCAAGGTACATCCCATTAGGCAGATGGTTCTCCTCCCATCCCATGGTTGCCGCAAGCAGAAAAGCTGCTCGTTTCCCTCGTCAGGATAATACTGAGTTTTCTGAAGGACGTTTCTGAGATTAATATGTTGTCGAAGGCTTCTGAGATTCTTCTCTGACTAATGTCTCCCTGACTTCTGCAGTTTCAGATTATCTGGCCTTGTTATCCAACTGGAACTGAGACGTGAGAAGCCCACCCTTGTTCAATATTTTATTTCTCCCCTCCCCCATGAGGAGAAGAAGAAGAAGTAGTAGAAGAAGATTTTGTAGGTATGTAGGGCTATCTTTTGTAGGTATGTAGGTAAGTAGGTATTTTGTAGGTATGTAGGTATGTTGTAGGTATGTAGGGCTCTCTTTCGGCTCTGCTCCTGCAGAGTGCAGGGGGTTGGACTAGATGACCTGCAAGGTCCCTTCCAACTCTAACATTCTATGATTCTAAGAAGAAGAAGAAGAAGAAGAGGAAGAGGAAGAAGAAGAGGAAGAAGAGGAGATTGGATTCACACCCCGCCCTTCACCACCCAAAGGAGTCTCAGAGCGGCCTACAAACTCCTTTCCCTTCCCGTCCCTGCAACAGACACCCCGTGAGGTAGGTGGGGCTGAGAGAGCTCTGAGAGAAACTGCTCTTTTTCAAGAACAGCTCTGATAGAACGACGGCTTGCCCAAGGTCATCCAGCAGGTGCAAGTGGAGGAGTGGGGAATCAAACCTGGTTCTCCCAGATCAGAGTCCATGCACTGAACCACGACACCAAACTGGCTGCAGTTTGCTGCAACTTTGGCACTTTCTGCAGTCTCCTGTTAATCCATGTTCACCGCGGGGTCCTCGAAGCAATTCTGCACTAAAATCGAATCCAACCTTCTTTTCATTCTGGGCCATCCCCCCCCCCCCCCGTTCTGCATTACATTCCCTCCCTTCAGTGGTAGCCCAGTTTCAGTCTGCTCTTACCCCGGGTTATTTGGATGCTGCTGTTTTGCTGTGGACTTAAATTGCCTCGACTCAAACACTGAGGCTGAGTTCAGACTGGCAGTTTGAAGCAGGGGCCAGTCATGGCAAAAAAGCCCTGGAACAAACTGTTCCAGGTTTTCCCGGTCACACTGCGCCGAATGATGCCGGAGCATACCAGGAGGAGGCGCATGGGAGTGTTCAGACTGCTGGCCTGGAGGCGCAGCTGTAAACAGCTTTTTCCTGGCAAATCGGCTAGGTGTGCATGAGTGAATGAGCACTTATGCGCATGAGCGCACATGCACACATAGCTGATTTGGATCCCATTGCACCAGCACTGCATTGGGCGGTAGAGCGGAGCACAGCCAATCATATCACTGCAGACTTATGCGCAACACGGGTTGCTCCTGGCTTTTTGGGTTGGCGTTCATCCTTCCCGGAAGCAGAATGAAGCGGGATAAATGGGCTCTTAGAGATTTGCTACCGCGTTTACCAGGTATCTTTTAAACATGGGAGTGAAGTGGAACAGCACGGGTTGACTATGGGTGGGGAACGCCAGGCAGATGTGCCTGTGTGAACTCCCCCTTTAATCCGCTTGGGAAATGTGGCTGAAACGTGGCTCTAGCGGGGCAAACTGCCAGTCTGAACTCAGCCTGAGAAAATCCAGAGTGGCAGACAAATGCAGCAAGGACCGAGGGGCTTGTGCCAGGGCTTGTGTCAAGATGGCTTTCGTGTGTGGTGTTTTACTGAGGCATACATACAGTGTCGTCCATTGGTCAAACACAGCACAAAAAGAACCTTGACGCTATCATGTGGGTGACTGCGAGATTGCTTTTTTGCAGTGTTTGTTTGTTGCACAAGAGAAGAGTGCGGATGGATAACAGGAGGGGAAAATACAAATGAGCCGACGGACGGAAAGATGTGAAAGTTGCTGAATTAATTTAAGAAATTATTTAGTTAAAGGATTCATTCTGCAGCTGGGAAGGACCCCGGCACAAGACCTTGGAGAGCCCCCAGAAGTCTAGGGACCAGTTCTCTGACGGAATGCCATTGCTGCTTGCTACCCAAAAGTTCATTTTTTCCTATACTATCTGCAGCAGGGTTTGAGCTTCTGTTCCACCTGGACCTTGAAGAACATTTGCAAACAATAACACGCTGTTGTCACAATCCCTGCAGAAGATTGGAGAAATGGTGGCTGAGGGGCGACACGATTGAAGTTTATGGGATAGAGCAGGTAGAGAAAGAAGTACTTTTCTCCCTTTCTCACAGTACAAGAACTCGTGGGCACTCCATGAAATTGCTGAGCAGTCGGGTTAGAACGGATAAAAGGAAGTCCTTCTTCATCCAAAGAGTGATTAACCCATGGAATTCACTGCCACAGGAGGTGGTGGCAGCTACAAGCATGGACAGCTTCAAGAGGGAATTAGGTAAGCATATGGAGTGGAGGTCCATCAGTGCCTATTAGCCACAAGGTATAAATAGGAACTGCCAGTCTGGGGCCAGGGATGCTCTGTATTCTTGGTGCTTGGGGGGCGGCAACAGTGGGAGGGCTTCTAGTGTCCTGGCCCCACTGCTGGACCTCCTGATGGCGCCTGGTATTTTTGGCCACTGCGTGACAAAAGAGTGTTGCACTGGATGGGCCATTGGCCTGATCCAATGTTGGCTTCTCTTATGTTCTTATAGGAACTCTCAGTCTGGGACAGGTGATGCTCTGTCTTCTTGGTGCTTGGGGGGGGGGGGCCAACAGTGGGAGGGCTTCTAGTGTCCCAGCCCCACAGCTGGACCTCCTGATGGCACCTGGTATTTTTGGCCACTGCATGACAGAGTGTTGGACTAGATGGGCCATTGGCCTGATCTAACATTGGCTTCTCTTCTGTTCTCAACCGTTGTGCAAAAGTCATTCCCCCCAACATGCATTTGCATTCATATCCTTCTCCCCAGCTGGGACTCAAGGCAGCTTTTAGAACAGCATTCTGCCCTCCTCCATTTTCTCACAACAGCCCTGTGAGGGAGGCCAGGCCGAGAGTGTGTGATGGGCCCAAAGTCACCCAGTTAGCTTCCATGGACTGGTAGAAGAAGGGGATTGGAACCCAGGGTCTAAGTCCACCATTCTCTCCCCTACATCATATGCAAGCCATGGAGGGAAGAAAAGATGGCACCGGGAAACTGCAGGAAGTAAGCAAAAAAGGAATCTTTTCTGCCTCATGGTTCCCCTCTTGGCCCATTGGCAGGTTCAAATATGTGTGAACCACCTCTGAGAGATTTTCTAGGACAGGGCATCTTTGGAATTCTGAGACAACACAGTGGGAACAGGCACAAAATGGCGACTGCAAAATGGCTGCCATAGGGAGGTGCAGCCAGCCGCAAAATGGCTGCCATGACTTAAATTCAGTCACACCATGATGATCCCTGTGCTGTGGTGGCAGCTGCTGCTAGGGTTGCCAGACTCCCGGTGGGACCTGGAGATCTCCTGGAGTTACAACTGACCTCCAGGCAAAGAGATCAGTTCCCCTGGAGAAAGTGGCTGCTTTGGTGGGTGGGCTCTGTGGCATTATACCCAGCTTAAGCCCCCTCTCCACAAACCCTGCCCTCCCCGGGCTCACCCCAAAAGCCTCCAGGAATTTCCCAGCTCAAAGTTGTGAACCATAGCTGCTGCCAAAGCAATGCTTTTAAAAATCCACACAGCCCATCAAGAAGAAGAAGAAAAAGAAAGAAGAAGAAGAAGAAGAAGAAGAGGAAGAGGAAGAGGAAGAGATTGGATTGATACCCTGCCCTTCACTACCCAAAGGTGTCTCAGAGCGGCTTGCAAACTCCTTTCCCTTCCCCTCCCCACAACAGACACCCCGTGAGGTAGGTGGGGCTGAGAGAGCTCTGACAGAAACTGTCCTTGAGAGAACAGCTCTGAGAGAACTTGTGGCTGACCCAAGGTGCAATTGGAGGCGTGGGGAATCAAACCCTGTTCTCCCAGATTAGAGTCCGCGCACTTAACCACTGCACCAAACTGGCTCTCCAACAGCCAAAGCTCCAACCGCCTATCAGAAACCTTCCTGGGCAAAAAGCCCCATCTGGCTCCACCCCCCTTTCTACAACACGTGGTGGGCAGCAGTGTTCCCTCTAAGCTGAGTTAGTGTGAGTCAGCTCACAGTTTTTTAGCCTCCGGCTCACACATTTTTGTCTGAGCTCAGGAAGGATGGCTCCAGAGTCCAGAGCAAACTAAGTTATGCAGTAGCCAAATCACCGGCTCACAACTTTAATGCCAGCAGCTCACGAAGTGGAATTTTCGCTCACAAGCCTAGAGGGAGCATTGGTGGGCAGCACCAGGAAAGGTGTCGGAGGGCTTCCTGCTGCCCACCGGAACCACGTTGAGGACCCCTGTTTTCAAAAGATGGGAGAGCTAATTTGGTCTTCTGGAAGACATCCCATCCTCGACCTCGAAATTCCTGCAGGCATGGCAGCTCCTGGTCCGCGGATCAATGGTCGCAACGCCCGCAAGCCCCCCGCTAACGAGAGCTGGCCCACGTCCCGCATACAGAAGCTCTCGGCACTGAACTTTCTGCCCAATCCTGCTGGGAAAACTTATTTTCTGTCTCGCTAGGAGAACTTTCCTGGGCAGAGACCTTCCAAATGGCAACCGGCCACCTGTCATCAGGATCGGCCGACAACGTGCGGAGGGGGGGTTGGGAGGAAGAACGAATGCCAAAAAGAGGAGTGGGAGGGAAGGCTTGATAGGCGTGGAAAAGAACAGAAGAATCGGATGAGGGGGGAAGAGCCTGAGAATGGCTAAAAGATCCCAACCCTATTGCCTCCTTGGGAATTCAGACTATTTTACCCACAATGCCTTGCCTTGAAAAACAATCTGTTTTGGAGCCGGGCAGAACCTAAAGTGACTGTATATTATTAAGGGTTTTAACTTTGAACTCCAGCATTTGGTTTCCATTATATGATCATTAATATCCTCCGTTTCTTTCCTTTGGTCTGAATCCTTCAAGCGAGGTTCCTTCTTCTCCGGGTCCCTCTGCAACGGCTCTCTCGGCAACGGCTCTCCAGGGCCATCACTCTTCTGCTCCCCTCCCGCCAACGGGAGCCGGCGTTTGTTTGAATCGCAGATCCAAGCGTGTGCCCTGGCATGGGAGTCCACCACGGCTGACCACAGGGCTTCCTGCTCCACACTTCCCGCTCTCCGCTTGGCCTCCCCGAAGGATCACTTTTCGCTCGGCAGGCGGACAAATTCCTTAACGCATGTGAGGTGCTGCCACCAGCCTGGTCATCCAGAGGCCCCGCCGTGAAGAACCGTTGCACAGATTTCAAGGGGTTTACTTGAAGGATCTCTGGTGGGAGAGGGCATCAAGAAGAAGAAGACTTCGGTGGCAAGGAAACAGTTTCGAGCAAGAAGAAGAAGAAGCATAAATACACGTTGATGGGGTCCGAATTGGCAGAGACTGACCAAGAGAGAGATCTTGGAGTCGTAGTAGGTAACTCACTGAAAATGTCTAGACAGTGTGTAGCTGCAATAAAGAAGGCCAACGCTATGCTGGGGATTATTAGGAAGGGAATTGAAAACAGATCAGCTAGTATCATCATGCCCCTGTATAAATCATTGGTGCGACCTCCTTTGGCGTACTGTGTACAGTTCTGGTCACCACATCTCAAAAAGGATATTATAGCATTGGAAAAAGTGCAGAGAAGGGCAACTAGAATGATAAAACGGTTGGAACACCTTCCCTGTGAAGAAAGGTTAAAATGTTTGGGGCTCTTCAGCTTGGAGAAACGACGGCTGAGGGGGTGACATGATCGAGGTCTATCAGATTATGCATAGGATAGAGCAGGTCGAGAAAGACTTACTTTTCTCCCTTTCTCACAAAACAAGAACTCATGGGCACTCAATGACATTGCTGAGCGTCGGGTTAGAATGGATAAAAGGAAGTCCTTCTTCACCCAAAGAGTGATTAACACCTGGAATTCACTGCCACAGGAGGTGGTGGCAGCTACAAGCATGGACGGCTTCAAAAGGGAGTTAGATAAGCATATGGAGCAGAGGTCCACCAGTGGTTATTAGCCACAAGGTCTAGATAGGGACTCTGGGGCAAGTGAGGCTCTGTATTCTTGGTGCTTGGGGGGGTCAACAGTGGGAGGGCTTCTAGTGCCCTGGCCCCACTGCTGGACCTCCTGATGGCGCCTGGTATTTTTGGCCACTGTGTGACACAGAGTGTTGGACTGGATGGGCCATTGGCCTGATTCAACACTGGCTTCTCTTATATTCTTATGTTCTTAAGAAGGAGGAGGAGGAGGACGAGAAAAAGAAGAAGAAGAAAAAGAAGAAAAGATTAGAGTTATACCCCGCCCTTCACTACCTGAAGGAGTCTCAGAGGGGCTTACAATCTCCTTTCCCTTCCCTTCCCCACAACAGACACTCTGTGAGGTTGGAGGGGCTGAGAGAACTCTTTCAAGGACTGCTCTTGAGAGAACAGCTCTGAGAGAACTTGTAGCTGACCCAAGGTCACACCGGCAGCTGCACGTGGAGGCGCGAGGAATCAAACCCAATTCTCCCAGATTAGAGTCCACACTCCTAACCACAACACCAAACTGGCTCTCAACTGGCAGTACCAGTTCACCCTAAGCAAGATATACCCATTCCCTCCTGGTAAAGTTGCCCTCTTTGGGTTTTGAAATCCCTGGAGATTTGGGGAGGAGGGTCAACCCTGGGGAGGGGAGGGAGTTGTGGAGGAGAAGGACCTCATCAGGATATAATGCCAAACAGTCCACTCTCCAGAAAGGGTTGCCAGCGAGATGCTGAGATGCCATTTCCAGGTGTTCAGCTAGAAGAGGCATCACAGCCCCACTGTGCTCCAGGATTTCCCATCATCTCTTTGGTAAAGACCATTCCTAGAGCACTGCCAACATGGTGACACTTCCTGGTGACGGATGTCCACAACATTGTTCCGGCAACAGTTCTGGCAAAGGAAACTTCGATTCTCGAAAGCTTATCTCCTGAAAATCTCATTGGTCTCTGGAGCATGGCTGGACTTGCTTCCAGCTGTTCTGCCACAAACTGATAACGGTGACCCTGTGAAACACCCGGTGTCAGAATTCCAAAGAGGCCCCCAGGCTCAAAAAGTTTCAGGGCATAAAAGAGGAAGAGAAAGAAGATCTCGGATTTACCTGGATGAGTGTTTTGGCACCCCTAACTGGCAGTGAAGCGAGAGAATTAAAAGAAGAGGTGGACATGGCTCCCAAAGCCTATTCCGCTTTTATAAAAGGAAATACTCTGCCAGTAGAAGGGGAGGCTGAGCATAGCAGGCGATATACCAGAGATCCAATTTCATGCGAAGTGGCTATGGTGCCCTGGAATTTTGAAGGCCAGAAATACAAGCAAAAAGAGAAAAGAAAGAAGATAGATTACATCCTCAAAACGCGAAAACTTCTGAAGAGACACGCCATCTGGGAGGAAGACGCAGCACTCAAAATTGAGACAAGCGGTGAAGTAGACAGCGGCCCAGGGGAAGGAGGCGATGGAACGGAAGACATCCATGTTAAAAAGGACTCAGTCCATAACTGGAAGAGATTTAAAAAGAAGACACTTTGAGGACTGTTCGTGTTGCATCTGGAAGGAGCTGTTTAATTACTAACCCCGATGGACTTTACTAACTGTATTAACAGAGTGATTTTGGACTTTGCAAAGTTTAAAAGAAGATCTTCTAACCATGATGGATGCCTAAAATGGTATTGAATACTAACTAAAACTAACCCCTTTTAACAGAAAAAAACTTCACTCCATCTTTTTCTTTCTCCATCTGTCTACCCTACCCTTTTCTTATATAAAAAGAATAAAATTCTCTCCTCTTTAGGAGAGTTTTACTACAAAAAAAAAAGTTTGGGGACACCCAATGTAGAAAATGTCCTAGGTACCACCTCTGGAGAGACCAGCTTGGGTTGGATAGCTGGTTCCTTTTTTCGTACAATGTTTTGGTCTTCTGCTTGTAGCAGTCGGCTTTATAGATTTGTTGGTATTCTGCTCATGATATATTTTTTTCATGCAACATATAGGGTATTTCTCTTATGACCTTTAAAGATCTTATGATTCCCCAGAGTGAGATGATCCATAGAGATCGCACTGAAGATGCCTAGAACCATGCATATAAATACCATGCATTAAAAAAGTCCATTCAGTAAAGCTGGTGTGTGGCAGTAACATCATCTACCATGCATGTTAAAACCTGCAAGTGGTCAATAAGTTAGAACATAAGAGAAGCCAATGTTGAATCAAGCCAGTGGCCCATCCAGTCCAACACTCCGTCACACAGTGGCCAAAAATACCAGGTGCCATCAGGAGGTCCAGCAGTGGGGCCAGGACACTAGCAGCCCTCCCACTGCTGCCCCCTCCAGCACCAAGAACAGATAAAAGGAAATACTTCTTCACCCAAGGAGTGATTAGCATATGGAATTCACTGCCACAGGAGGTGGTGGCAGCTACAGGCATGGACAGTTTCAAGACGGAATTAGATAAACATATGGAGCAGAAGTCCATCGGTGGCTATTGGCCACGGGGTATGGATGGGAGCTCTCAGTCTGGGGCAGGTGATGCACTCTATTCTTGGTGCTGGAGGGGGCAGCAGTGGGAGGGCTTCTGGTGTCCTGGCCCCACTGCTGGACCTCCTGATGGCACCTGGTATATTTTGGCCGCTGTGTGATGCAGAGTGTTGGACTAGATGGGCCATTGGCCTGATTCAACATTGGCTTGTCTTAACTGTCTTCCTACGTGACCTCAATGTACCTACCGCAATGACCACTTTTTAAGGACATTTCTCAGGTTCCCACAGCCTCTGGAACAACTGCAAGTTTTGTAAGACAGTGACCATCTCAGAGTGCAAAACAGGGCTCCAGGTTGAGCGTGTATTCCGCAAATATCAGTACAAGTATTGTTAGAAGTGGCTCAGTGGAAGAGCTTCTGCTTGGCATGCAGAAGGTCCCAGGTTCAATCCCCAGAAGCTCCAGCTCAAAGGGTCAGGTGATAGGTGATGTGAAAGACCACGGTGCCTGAGACCCTGGAGAGTTGCTGCCAGTCTGAGTAGATGATACTGATATTGATGGACTGAGGGTCTTGTGCCGTGTAAGGCAGTTTCGTGTGTGTTCCTGTGTGACAGTTACTGGTGAGCTAGATTTGAGTCCCGTCACACCTTAGAGACCAACAAGATCTCCAGGGTAGAAGCTTTCGAGAGTCAACGTTCTCATATCTGACAAAGGGAGCTCTGGCTCTCGAAAACGTACACCCTCCAACATCTTGTTGGTCTCTAAAGTATGACTGGGCTTGCATCTCTAGCTCTTCTCTTGCAAACAAGCATGGCTGCCTTCTGAAACTAAAGTTACCGGGGAGGTGTTGGTGACCTGGGTGTTTTCTTTGTTCGTTCTTATGGTTTGGTGTAGTGGTTAAGTGGCTGGTGTAGTGGTTTAAGTGCCAGTTTGGTGTAGTGGTTAAGTGTGCAGACTCTGATCTGGGAGAACCGGGTTTGATTCCTCACTCCTCCTCCACTTGCAGCTGCTGGATGACCTTGGGCAAGCCATAGTTCTGTCAGAGCTGTTCTCTCAAGGGCAGCCCTTGAAAGAGCTCTCTCAGCCCCACCTCCCTCACAGGGTGTCTGTTGTGGGGAGGGGAAGGGAAAGGAGTTTGTCAGCTGCTCTGAGACTTTGAGTGAGGGGTGGGGTATAAATCCAACCTCCTCCTCCTCCTCCTCCTCCTCCTCTTCTTCTTCTTCTTCTTCTTCTTCTTCTTCTTCTTCTTCTTCTTCTTCTACTACTTCTTCTTCTTCTTCTTCTTCTTCTACTACTACTACTTCTTCTTCTTCTTCTTCTTCTTCTTCTTCTTCTTCTTCTTCTTCTTCTTCTTCTTCTTCTTCTTCTCCTCCTCCTCCTCCTCCTCACAGCCAGAGTTATAAACCAGAAACTTTTGTTACTACTACAAAACCGCTCATGTAACTTGATGACACCTGCCAGAAATTTCACCACACAGAAAGTAGTTTATCTTTATCTCTGAGTAACCAGTATGATTTCCCTTCTAAAGAGACAAAGTCCTGGTTAAACAATGGGAAGATCAGTTCAGCTCTTAGATCTGAGAATTCAGAGCAGTCAAAAAAAAAAAAAAGATCTTCAGAGTTGATTTTGTTGCTGTTACAGTTACGGAGTCTATCTGAATAGAGAATTTCATTAAGTCTTCCTGACATCACTGCTGAAGGAAGAACACACTCCGTGGGCTCTAAAAAAGGTAAAGGTAAAGGTTCCCTTGCTCGAAAGCCAGTCGAATCCGACTCTAGGGTTGCGCTGCTCATCTCCGTTTCAAAGCCGAAGAGTCAGCGCTGTCCGAAGACATTTCCATGGTCACGTGGCCGGCATGACTAAACACCAAGGTGAACGGAACACTGTTACCTTCCCACCAAAGTGGGAAGTGGGTACCTATTTATCTACTTGCAATTTCTTGCTTTCGAACTGCTAGTGGGCTCTAACCAGTGTACAAATGCCCTCAGACGTCTTCTGATGAGCTGGAATAATTCTCGTCTACTTCGTGTGTCTATCACATCATGGGGGATGCCCAAACATGATAGTATATGATCCAGTAATCTGTCCCAATCACTTGTGCGATGGTCCAATGTAACTAGTCCAAGGAGGCTTGATTCTGGGTTTGATTTTAGAATCCTAATTTTCAGATTGAGAGCTCTGCCCCAGGCCTTTGCTTCGAAGGATGTCTCTCCAATTTCAGCTCTCCCAGCTGTTCCAGACACATACAGAGGACTTCCCAAAATATTGTGTAGGAATCTTAATAGTGGTCTGTTGACGTTGTCTGTTACCGCTCCGATCCACACCCTGGCAGCAGATAGCATCTGTCTGGCAACTCTAGCACTGAATACTCCAACTGCCACAGGAACATATTGGGCACCAGAGGAGTAATAAAATCTTGAGACGGCCTCCCCAGTACTCACAGCCAGTGTTCCCTCTAAGCTGAGTTAGTGTGAGCTAGCTCACAGTTTTTTAGCCTCCGGCTCACACATTTTTCTCTCTGCTCAGGAAGGACGTGGTTCCAGAGCAAACTAATTTATGCAGAGCAAACTTCAATGCCAGTAGCTCACAAAGTAGAATTTTTGCTCACAAGACCCCACAGCTTAGAGGGAACAGTCACAGCAACTCTTACAACAGAATTCAAGTGGATCTTTCCAGAAAGACTTGCTTGAAAAATAGCTGCTAGATATTTGAATGGGTCCACTTGCTCCATCGCTTGACCAGCTGCTGACCACTGGTACTTATTTAACCTTCATTTTTTTACTGAAAAGAAGAACCTTTGACTTAGTAACCTTAATAACTAAGCCATCGTTGGAACAATACTCCGAGAAGGAACCTATAAGCTTGCGTAGGCCAACCACAGATATTGACAGGAGGGCGGTATCATCCGCATGTAAGACACGAGGGCTACGATCATATGCACAATTAGGCCTGACATAGGTGTGAATGCCGGGCAGATTTAAAGGGTGCGATCAGACAACAGCATCTGGGAAGTGCCCCGCAGCCATCGGCAACCCGTTCTGCTCCACCACAGAAGAGGAGTTAAAAGACACTGGGGGAAATCCAGTAGTAAATGGGTTGCGATGGGCCATGGACGGACTTTCCCATGTCTGATCACTCCAGTGTGCTTTCATGCCGTCGGGATGGTCATACATAAGAACATAAGAGAAGCCAATGTTGAATCAGGCCAATGGCCCATCCAGTCCAACACTCTGTCACACAGCGGCCAAAATATACCCGGTGCCATCAGGAGGTCCAGCAGTGGGGCCAGGACACTAGAAGCCCTCCCACTGCTGCCCCCTCCAGCACCGAGGATAGAGGGCATCACCTGCTCCGGGTGGTCTTATCAGGCCATCCAGACTCCGTGCCGTTGTCCCCCCACCCCTTTGCAGTATGCACATTATCACAAACTCCATAGGGAGCCCTCGGTGAGGAGGTGCAATCCATCAATCCCTCGTTTAAGCGCATGGGGAAAAAACGGCACACGAAAAAAAGTCTCACCCACAGTTGCGTCTGATCACACACTGACGGCATGCGCAGCTTCAAAGGGAGGTGTGATCATGCAACTGCGGGTCAAATTCCTCCAGAGGAAATAGCCTCGCTTCCCCCCATTTTTTCTGGATCGTGTGACCGCAACCAAGGTAATTTAACATCACCTGGGTGTTTCAGGGTGTCTACGTCTGGGTCATCAGGTGTGCCAAGGAAATCCCAGAGAGTGCTGCTGTTGGGCAGTTGCTCATGTTCCTCCTTCTTGGAGTGCACTTTTTCCTCCACTCCTGTCATGTCTGTGATGCCACGGGGAGAGACCCGGCTGCCGGCTGCATGCGCCCTTCACGTACCCGGCCCCATCCGAACCTCTTTTCCCCTTGCAAAGGCCCACGAAAGATTATGCAATACAAATCTGAATTATTTGGTGGGACAAGGTGAATGGTGCACTTGAAATTAAATCGTGTTTAGATTAAAGAGGGCCGAGAATTGAAAATATTTTCCTTCGAGTTTTACAGTACAATTAGGAACTGTTTAAGCTTTCAGTTCTCGTGGCTTCTAAGTCCGGGCTGTGGTTAACCGACCGCTCCAGAGAGATCCCTTTCGGCTTCGACTGGGGAAGGTCATCCCTGTTTAGATGGAGAATTATACCTTCCACTCCGCAGGCCGCTTATCTTCGAATCTGCAATTTGCAGGGTCTCCCGCAAAAGGAAATCTTTTATTAAGCATTTTATTTTCTTTTGCTGCAGGCAGGCAGACTAAATAAACTCCAGGGTAGACTTTGCACTTTTTCTTCGTGTTGGCCACATCCAAGAATCACAGACAATGCCGGTTTGCAAGAAAGAGGGAATTTGAAGAAAAACAAGCGGCTCAAACCCCCTCGTCAACTTCTCCTGCTGGATTCCTCAAAAGAATTTATTTCATTACTATAAGTGCTGTTGACTTAGTCTTAGTTTCAGCACTTGGATTCTTGGATAGCTTCAAGAAAGCCACCTCCTCCAAGATAAATATATTATGCAAAGCGCGAGCTTCATTCTTTCACTGATATGTGGTCTGACTCCAACTGTCCCCCCCCCCCGAAAAGAGCTTCCTGAGCGGTGCTAAGGAGGGGGCTTTAATTGCCCCTATTCAAGGAGCCAAGGCTACAAGGGGGAGAAACAGGCTGTGGAGACAATGAGGCTCTGCTCCTCCTCAGATCCCATAATCAGCTGGGCGTTTGTAGTGGGATACAAGGCACGAGGTCTCTACTTACTCCATGCTAGGCAGGGAATGGCATAAGAGAACAGATATCTCCCAATACACCACACTTTTTTTTGTTTCCAGAATTTCCAAGCAAACCTTTCTCCCGGCATAAGAACCACAGAAGAGCCCTGCTGGATCAGACCAGTGAGGGTCCATCTAGCTCAGCATCCTGTCTCACACAGAGGCCAACCAGTTCCTCTGGAGGGTCAACAACAGGGCATAGAGGCCTTCATAAGAACCTCAGAAGAGCCCTCCTGGATCAGACAAGTGAGGGTCCATCTAGCCCAGTTTCCTGTCTCACACAGAGGCCAACCAGTTCCTCTCGAGGGCCAACAACAGGGCATAGAGGCCTTCATAAGAACCTCAGAAGAGCCCTGCTGGATCACACCAGTGAGGGTCCATCTAGCCCAGCATCCTGTCTCATGCAGAGGCCAACCAGTTCCTCTGGAGGACCAACAACAGGGCACAGAGGCCTTCATAAGAACCTCAGAAGAGCCCTGCTGGATCAGACCAGTGAGGATCCATCTAGCCCAGCATCCTGTCTCACACAGAGGCCAACCGGTTCCTCTGGAGGGCCAACAACAGGGCAGAGAGGCCTTCATAAGAACCTCAGAAGAGCCCTCCTGGATCAGACAAGTGAGGGTCCATCTAGCCCAGCTTCCTGTCTCACACAGAGGCCAACCAGTTCCTCTCGAGGGCCAACAACAGGGCATAGAGGCCTTCATAAGAACCTCAGAAGAGCCCTGCTGGATCACACCAGTGAGGGTCCATCTAGCCCAGCATCCTGTCTCATGCAGAGGCCAACCAGTTCCTCTGGAGGACCAACAACAGGGCACAGAGGCCTTCATAAGAACCTCAGAAGAGCCCTGCTGGATCAGACCAGTGAGGATCCATCTAGCCCAGCATCCTGTCTCACACAGAGGCCAACCGGTTCCTCTGGAGGGCCAACAACAGGGCAGAGAGGCCTTCATAAGAACCTCAGAAGAGCCCTGCTGGATCACACCAGGGAGGCACCATCTAGTCCAGCATCCTGTCTCACACAGAGGCCAACCAGTTCCTCTGGAGGGCCAACAACAGGGCAGAGAGGCCGAGGCCTTCCCCTGATGTTGCCTCCTGGCAATGGGTTTCCAAGGTTGGCTGTCTGTGTATGTGGAGGTTCCCTTTAGTCACCATGGCTAGTAGCAGCCACTGCTAGATCTATCCTCCACAAATCTGTCTTAACTCCCTAGCTCTGGAGTCTTGTGAGCAAAGATTCTACTTTTGTGAGCTATTGGCATTAAAATGTGAGAGAGTGATTTGGCTACTGCATAAAGTAGTTTGCTTTGGAGCCATCCTTCCTGAGCTAAGACAAAAATGTGTGAGCCAGAGGCTAAAAAACTGTGAGCTAGCTCACACTAACTCAACTTAGAGGGAACACTGCTACCTAGTAAAGCCATCTGTAAGAACATAAGAAGGTGCCTAAGGCAGGTAACAACATCTAAAACTATATTAAATCTAAGAATGAGAACCCTTCAACATTACCAAACCCACCCTGATGGCCATTTCAGGGCACCGAGGATACCCGGTGGACTGACAGCCAAAGAAACACAGCTCATCCTGTCCATGGTGCCTTCCTAAAGAACACTTCTCTGGAAGGGAATGTGTATTTCAGCTCTAGTTTTAATGGTTAAGATGATGTAGGTGTTTTTTGCTTGTTCTAATGGTTTTTATGATGTATTAACTGTCTTTTAATGGCTTTAAGTGTATTAATTGCCTTGGCGGCCTTTATGAAGGCAGAAAGGTGGAGTATAAATTTTGTACACTAATTTAAGGCCAGCAAGATGGACTCCTGCTTCACCTTTTCCAGGTGGTTTTTCCCACACGGAGAGGTATGGAGGGGACTGAAAAAGCTCCCTCTCAGGCAGTAACTGATGGCACCGTAGAAAGAGAAGAATAGAGTTGCAGCCTACATGCCTACTGGGAGAGGTAGAGGGATGCTTTCCCTCCGGCTAGTGATGTCCGGTGACATTTGGGGGAATTTGTCTGCATACACTGCAATCCTTTCAGCCAGTTTGGTGTAGTGGTTAAACGTGCAGACTCTCTCATCTGGGAGAACCGGGCTTGATTCCCCACTCCTCCTCTTGCAGCTGCTGGATGACCTTGGGCAAGCCATAGTTCTGTCAAGAGTTGTTCTCTCAAGGGCAGCTTCTGTCAGAACTCTCTCAGCCCTGCCTACCTCACAGGGTGTCTGTTGTGGGGAGGGGAAGGGAAAGGAGATTGTAAGCCGCTTTGAGACTCCCAAGTGAAGGGTGGGGTATAAATCCAATAATCTCTTCCTCCTCCTCCTCCTTCACAGTTTCTGGACACTGTATCTCAAAACGGCCCTGCTGGAAAACTGGGGAAAGTACAAAAGAAGACAACCAAGAGGATTAAGGGGTCAGAGCACCATTCTTCTGAAGAGCCTGCAACTTCTCAGTCTAGAAAAAGACAGCTGGGGGGGAGTATGAAATTAGGGCTGCCAGGTCCCCTCTGGCCACTGGTGGGTGGTGGGAGGGGAAGGGTTGACAGCTCCAGGGTGGGATACGCCTGGAGGTTCGGGGGTGGAGCCAGTGGGGTATGATGCCATAGAGTCCACCCTCCAACACATCTATTTTCTCCAGGGGGAATTAATCTCTGTTGTCTGGAGATTGCTGTAATTCCGGGGGAACCCCAGGGCCCACCTGGAGGCTGGCATCCCTCAGTATGGGATTCAGAAAGTGGACAGAGCAGGTTGTCCTGTTGATCTGCAGCAGCACAGCTAGATAAAAGGAAGACCTTCTTGACCCAAAGAGTGATTCAAACGTGGAATTCACTGCCACAGGCAGTGGTGGCGGCTACAAGTGTGGATGGCTTCAAGAGGGAATTGGATAAACATATGGAGCAGAAGTCCATCAGTGGCTATTAGCCACAAAGTATAGATAGGAACTCTCAGGCTGGGGCAAGTGATGCTCTGTATTCTTCATGCTTGGGGGGAGGGCAACAGTGGGAGGGCTTCTAGTGTTCTGGCCCCAATGCTGGACCTCCTGAGGGCACCTGGTATTTTTGGCCACTGTGTGACTCAGAGTGTTGGACTGGATGGGCCATTGGCCTGAACCAACATTGGCTTCTCTTATGTTCTTATATGGAGCAGAGGTCCATCAGTGGCTATTAGCTACAAGGTATAGGTAGGGACTCTGGGGCAAGTGATGCTCTGTCTTCTTGGTGCTTGGGGGGGGCACCAGTGGGAGGGCTTCTAGTGTCCTGGCCCCACTGCTAGACCTCCTGATGGCACCTGGTATTTTTGGCTACTGTGTGACTCAAGAGTGTTGGACTCGATGGGCCATTGGCCTGATCCAACATTGGCTTCTCTTATGTTCTTCTGTTCTTAGAGTGGAGTCCAGCAGCACCTTAAACACCAACAACCTTGGGGGGGTATAACCTTTCTGATTACCCTTATGAAGACAGCTGTGACCCTCAGGAGTTCATACCCCCCACTCCCAAATCTTGTCATTCTCTACGGTGCTCCTGGACTCAAACAGATACAGAGAGCTTTCTCTCTCTCTCCCAAAATACTTGAACTCAGGGGCATCCAAGGAAGTTGATGGGTAGTAGGTTGAGGACAGACAAGAGGAAACACTTATTTCCTCAACAAGTAGTCCAATGGCAGGATTCACTGCTAGTGGACATATTGATGGCCACAAGCATGGATGACTTTAAAAGGGGGTTAGACAGGTTCCCAGAGGGGAGGTCTATCAGTGGCTACTGGCCAAGCTGAGTCAAGGGGGCCCCATTCACAGAGGCTGCAAACCTTGGGAGGCCAATGCGAGGAGGCAGCATCAGGCATGCCCTTTTTCTACAGTCAGGTGGAGATCCATTGTGAGATTAAACATTGTATTAGGCATGTTTCAGTGATTAGGGGTTGGTCTAACAATGGCCTACAGACCAGAAATGCTCAGTCTACATCCCAATTAAAAAAAAAGGAGATGTCAAAGATTAAAGCAACTATCAGATCATTGCATTAATTTCTTATGTGAGTAAAGTGATGCTCAAAATCTTACAACAAAGCCAGGTTGGTGTAGTGGTTAAGTGCGTGGACTCTAATCTGTGAGAACTGGGTTTGATTCCCCACTCCTCCACTTGCACCTGCTGGATGACCTTGGGCAAGCCATAGTTCTCCCAGAGGTGTTCTTGAAAAAGAACAGTTTCTGTCAGAGGTCTCCCAGACCCATCTACCTCACAGGGTGTCTGTTGTGGGGAGGGGAAGGGAAAGGAATCCGTGAGCTGCTCTGAGACTCTGAGTGAAGGGTGGGGTATAAATCTAATCTCCTCTTCTTCTTCTGTATGGAATGAAAAATCCCAGATGTTCAAGCTGGATTCAGAAAGGAAAGAGGCACTAGAGATTGCATTGCAAATCTCTAAGAAAGCTAATGCAATCTTAGGTTGCGTTCATAAAAGCATTGTGTCCAGATCATGGGAGGTGGTCATTCCGCTCTATTCTGCTATGGTCAGGCCTCACCTGGAGTCCTGTGTCCAGTTTTGGGCACCACATTTTAGGAAGGACGTTGACAAGCTTGTGCGTGTCCAGAAGAGGGCGACCAGGATGGTGAGAGGGTTGGAATCCAAGTCTCATGAGGAAAGGCTGGAAGAGTTGGGTATGTTTAGCCTGGGAAAGAGAAGACTTAGAGGGAACATGATTGCAGTCTTCAAGTATTTGAAGGGCTGTCATGTAAAAGATGGAGCAGATCTATTCTCTCTTGCTCCGGATTGCAAGACTAGATCTAATGGGTGGAAATGACAAGGGAGTCGATACTGGCTAAATATCAAGAGAAACTTCCTAACTGTAAGAGTGGTTGAGCAGTGGAACAGTTTGCCTCGGGAGGTGGTGTATACTCCTTCACTGGACTTTTTCAAGCGGAGGCTAGATGACCATCTTTTGGGTATTTTGTAGGGCTATCTTTCGGCTACGCTCCTGCAGAGTACAGAAGGTTGGACTAGATGACCTGCAAGGTCCCTTCCAACTCTAACATTCTATGATTCTACGAAATTTATGTTACTGGAGCATATGAGAGAATTTCAGAAGAAAATCAGCTTTCATTTCATAGATTACAGAAAAGCTTTTGACTGTGTGGATCATGAAAAACTATGGTCTGTTTTAGAAGAAATGGGTGTGCCGCGGCATCTGATCATCTTGACATGCAACCTATATCCTGGACAAGAAGCTACTGTTAGGACAGAATATGGAGGAACAGAATGATTTCCAATTGGCAAAGAAGTCAGTCAAGGAGGTATTTCATCTCAAGGCAAAAGTGAAGACATCTTTGAAAAAAACATGGTCAAGACTCTACCAATGGATTGAGTGGTACCTTAAGTGACAGTTGTTAAAACCACCAAAAAGTATATATCAAAATTAGTAATAGAAATAGAAATCCTAACTACTATATATGCATATAGGAAGTAGCAACGTAGATGCAAAAACTACTGATGTATAAAAAGAAAATCTTAAGCACTAACGGAATGTACTCCTGATCAATGTTTGTGCGTTTTGTATGTTTTTCTGTGTTGATGTGTTGGAAAATAAAATAAGAAATGTTTACTAAAAGGAGGTATTTTATCTCCCTATCTCTTCAAGCTGTATGCAGAGCGTATCTTAAGGAAAGCTAGATTAGATGTACAGGAAGGTGAAGTGAAAACTGATGGGAGGAACATTAACAATTTGAGATACGCAGATGGACACCACATTACTGGTGGAAAACAGTGAAGACCTGAAACGACCCCTGAAGAAGGTTAAAGCGGAAGTGCCAAAGCAGGATTGCAGCTGAACACCAAGGAGACAACAGTAACGACTACTAAGGAATGACGCAACTTTAAAGTTGATGATGAAGAAACTGAAATTGTTGAAGGGTTTTCTGTTCCACGGCTCCATCATCGGCCAAAGGGAAGACTGCAACCGAGAAACCAGAAGGAGACTGAGGCCGGTTGGGCGGCCAGGAAGGAGCCAGAAAAGCGACTTAAGTTTAAGGATGTGTTGCTTGGCAAGTAAGATGAAGTCAATTCATACCAAAGTCTTCCCCATTACGACATATGGGTGTGAAAGTTGGTCAGGGAAGAAAGCCGACAGGAAGAAAGTCCGTTCATTTGAAATGTTGTGTTGGAGGAGAGTTTTATGGATACTGCAGGTTGTCAAAAAAACAAATCAGTGGAGTCTAGATCAAATAAAGACTGAATTCTCCCTAGAAGCTTAAATTACTAAATTGAGGCTCTAGTACTTTGGTCATAGAAGGAGGAGGAGGAGGAGATTGAATTCATACCCTGCCCTTCACTTGGAGTCTCAAAGCAGCTTACAATCTCCTCTCCCTTCCCCTCCCCACAACAAACACCCTATGAGGTAGGTGGGGCTGAGAGACCTACATAAGAAGATAAGAGAAGCCAATGTTGGATCAGGCCAGTGGCCCATCCAGTCCAACACTCTGTGTCACACAGTGGCCAGAAATACCAAGTGCCATCAGGAGGTCCAGCAGTGGGGCCAGGACACTAGAAGCCCTCCCACTGTTGGCCCTTCCCCCAAGCACCAAGAATACAGGGCATCCCTTGCCCCAGACTGAGAGTCCTATCTATACCTTGTGGCTAATAGCAACTGATGGACCTCTGCTCCATATGTTTATCTGATTCCTTCCTGAAGCTGTCCATGCTTGTAAAATCACCTATTACAACACAGTTATTTCATCTAGCCACTATCTTTAATTCATTCATCCCCAAGTACTGCTCCTGAGAGAACAGCTCTGAAAGAACTTGTGACTGACCCAAGGTTACACCAGTAGCTGCATGTGGAGGAGGAGTGGGGGAATCAAACCCGGTTCTCCCAGATTAGAGTCTGTGCTCCTAACCACTATACCCAACTGAGAAGACAAGAGTCCCTGGAAAAGAGGGTCATGCTGGGAACATGGGGAGGCATCAGGGAAAGAAGAAGACCCAACAGGAGAGGGGTGGACTCTTATCCAGGAAGCCATGAAGTCCCTCCTTTGGCAAGGCCTGTTAAGAAGTGGACATTTTGAAGGTTGTTCATTCAAAGGGTCGGAAGAGACTTGATGGCACTTAACACTCACATTGGGGCTGGTCGACTTGCATGCTTGCACTGGAATTCAGGTCAGGACTCGGACTGAGCTCTGGGGAAAAGAGAGAGAGAAAACATCACAGAGCAGGCAGGAGAGACTGGTGGTTGTTGGGGAAGCCACCACAGTGAGAGGAGGGTTGCATGAGACCCTCTGAGTGTCCCAACTTCAGCCCGCAAAGGGTGGGAGAGTTTGCTTGCCCCTGAGATTCGCCGGGCGTCCTGACACTCAGGTGAGCTTCTCTTCTCCATTTTGGGGGCTCACCAGGCCAAGGAGGGGGGAACCACCATTAGGACAGAGGCCAACCTGCCCATCACCCCACCCAGTGAGAAGCCTCACCCCTTCGTAACCCCTCGAGCGCTCCAGTGTCTTTCCTGATGGCTTTTCTAAGAAAACGAGGTCTAAAAATACCTCTCCTATGATGCCTGCCTTCAGGAGACCACAATTATTTCTCAGAATATCTCTCCGTCGCTCATTTATTTTGTTGGAGGCTTGGAAGGAAGCTTGTCAAACCAATGATTAAGTGTCACCTCCTTGTTCTTGCATGAATGGGAGGCCCAAATCCAGATGCAAAGGAGAGCCAGCTCACGCAGCGGGCGGTCCCTCGTGTACCTCCCGCCGGCTCCAAACAAATTTTATTCTTTTCCCCCTTGTGCCGCCAAACAAAGGGCTAGAAAGGAAATACAGGCCGGAGACAGACAGAGAGAGAGAGAGAGAGAAGCAGGCACTGGCCCTACAAGAGACCTTGGAAAAGAATGGTGTTGAAGGAAGCATGGATGGTAGAAGGGAAGGAAGAGACGCCGGCCGTCCTGGGCCTCTTCTGCTTGCCCCTTCTTCTGCGTGTCAGGTCTTTGGACAGCCCGTTGTCTAGATGAGAGCCCGCTAAGATGCCAGTTGGATTGGTGAGGATTCTTGGAGTGGAAGGACATGATGATGGATGGTCTTTTAATTGTTAAACAGAACAGGCAAGGGGCACAGCTCCGCAAATGGCAGCGGTGGGTTAGGCCATTTGTTCAAGTCCGTATCGGTTCACGCATGCCTGATCGCAACATGCAAAGGTTTGCCCATGTGAGTCAGCTACCATGGATGTAGGACCACTAGAGCTGCCTTGAATGCTCTCCCCTTTTGAGTCTGGTAAATAAGGGGTGTCTGGTAAATAGGGGGTATAACCTGGGGGGAAACACGCGATAGTGCTCTTTTTAAATCATAACCATTGCTTCTCCCTGCTGTTGCTTCAACACCAGATTAAGAACATAAGAACATCAGAGAAGCCAACGTTGGATCAGGCCAATGGCCCATCTAGTCCAACACTCTGGCACACAGTGGCCAAAAATACCAGGTGCCATCAGGAGGTCCAGCAGTGGGGCCAGGACACCAGAAGCCCTCCCACTGTTGGCCCTTCCCCCAAGCACCAAGAATACAGAGCCTCCCTTGCCCCAGACTGAGAGTTCCTATCTATACCTTGTGGCTCATAGCCACTGATGGACCTCTGCTCCAGATGCTTATCTAATTCTCTCTTGAAGTCGTCCATGCTTGTAGCTGCCACCACGTCCTGTGGCAGTGAATTCCATGTGTTCATCACTCTTTGGGTGAAGAAGAACTTCCTTTTATCTGCTCTAACCCGACCGCTCAGCAATTTCATTGAGTGCCCATGAGGAATTCTTGCATTGTGAGAAAGGGAGAAAAGGACTTCTTTCTCGACCTGATCTATCCCAGGCATAATCTTACAAACCTCCATCATGTCACCCCTCAGCCGTCGTTTCTCCAAGTTAAAGAGCCCCAAGCACTTTAACCTTTCTCTATAGATTTCCCTTCTCGTCGCTGAGTCATCTTCTCCATCAATTAATTTGAGAGAACTGCAAACCAGATGACATCACAAACTCACAGAGCCAATCAGAGCTGAAGGCAAAAAAGACCCTATGACCTCTAACCTGGAGATGCCAGGGGCTGCCCTAGGGATCATCTACCTATGCATCTCCGGTGTTCCCAAATCCTGCGCTTTAGGTTTGATTTTAGAGGAAAACAATAGATTGGGAAGGACTAGAGATCTCTTCAAGAAAATTGGAGAAATCAAGGGAACGTTCCATGCAAAGCTGGCCATGATAAAGGACAAAAACGGTAGGGACCTAACAGAAGCAGAAGAGATTAGGAAAAGATGGCAAGAATACACAGAAGAACTATACAAGAAGGACCTCGATGTCCTTGACAACCACGATGGTATAATCACTGACCTCGAGCCAGACATCCTGGAAAGCGAAGTTAAATGGGCCTTAGAAAGCATTACTAACAACAAAGCTAGTGGAGGTGATGGTATCCCAGCTGAGTTATTCAAAGTCTTAAAAGAAGATGCTGTTAAAGTGCTGCACTCAATTTGCCAACAAATTTGGAAAACACAACAGTGGCCACAGGATTGGAAAAGGTCAGTTTACATTCCAATCCCAAAAAAGGGCAACGTCAAGGAATGTTCAAACTATCGCACAATTGCACTCATTTCACACGCTAGCAAGGTCATGCTCAAAATCCTACAAGCTAGGCTCCAACAGTACGTGGATAGAGAACTGCCAGAAGTACAAGCTGGGTTTCGAAGAGGTAGAGGAACTAGAGATCAAATTGCCAACATTCGCTGGATTATGGAGAAAGCAAGAGAATACCAGAAAAACATCTACTTCTGCTTCATTGACTATGCTAAAGCCTTTGATTGTGTGGATCACAATAAATTATGGCAGGTTCTTAAAGAGATGGGAGTACCAGACCACCTCATATGTCTCCTGAGAAACCTGTATAAGGGTCAAGAAGCAACAGTTAGAACCGGATATGGAACGACTGATTGGTTTAGCATAGGAAAAGGAGTACGACAAGGATGTATATTGTCACCTTGCTTATTTAATTTATATGCAGAGTACATCATGCGAAATGCTGGCCTGGATGAATCACAAGCTGGAGTTAAAATTGCTGGGGAAAAGATCAATAACCTCAGATATGCAGATGATACCACTCTGATGGCAGAAAGTGAAGAAGATCTAAAGAGCCTCTTGCTCAGGGTGAAAGAGGAGAGCGCAAAAGTGGGCTTGAAGCTCAACATCAAAAAAACTAAGATTATGGCATCTGGCCCCATCACTCCTTGGCAAATAGAAGGGGAAGTCGTAGAAGTAGTGACAGACTTCACGTTCCTAGGATCCCAGATCACTGCAGATGGTGACTGCAGCCATGAAATTAAAAGACGCCTGCTCCTTGGGAGGAAAGCGATGGCAAACCTAAACAGCATGATAAAAAGCAGAGACATCACCTTGCCAACAAAAGTCCGCATGGTCAAAGCAATGGTATTCCCCGTAGTAATGTATGGCTGTGAGAGTTGGACTATAAGGAAGGCCGAGCGCCGAAGAATAGATTCTTTTGAACTATGGTGCTGGAGAAGACTCTTGAGAGTCCCTTGGACTGCAAGGAGATCAAATCAGTCAATCCTAAAAGAAATCAACCCTGACTGTTCCCTGGAAGGCCAGATCCTGAAGCTGAAGCTCAAATACTTTGGCCACTAAATGAGAAGGGAGCATTCACTGGAGAAGACCCTGATGCTGGGAAAGATTGAAGGTCAAAGAAGAAGGGGACGGCAAAGAATGAGATGGTTAGACAGTGTCATCGATGCAACGAACATGAAATTGAGCAAACTTCAGCGGACAGCGGAAGACAGGAGGGCCTGGCGTAATCTGGTCCATGGGGTCGCGAAGAGTCGGACTCGACTGTGCGACTGAACAACAACAACAAAGGTTTGATTTTTCAGGTCAGAATCAGCTATTTTGGGAGGGTGCATTTTCCTGAAAAACTTTTAAATTGTAAACCTGCAGTGCCAATCAGATCTGAGGGCACGAAACCCTTAAATTTTGTGACTATTCATCTTTTCCCTACATTGTTTAGCAGCAGCGGCCTCATTGGTAACTTCCCCTTGTTTTCTTCCTGGTTACCTTCTTCCTCCTTCCTGAATTAGTCTTATGGGCAAGCCAATCCGGGATCACAGGGCGATTCAATGACACCGTGATCTGGTGTGTGGGGGCATCTCCAGGGCCAAATAAGTAAAAACCAAGAGGCCCGACATGAGCCGACTGTGCCACACAATGAAAGGCAGAGAGGGCAAAGGAGGGTAATACAGATGGGGAAATCAAAGGATTCCGCACGCAGGACTGAAAAGCTGCTGAATACGGTAGACATTTTGGGCGCCTTCAAAACTCTTACTGAAAAAAGGTCTCTGGCTAAGCAGACACATCCCCAGGGAGGTTATGTCTGAGCCCAGCCAATGCCTCTTTTTTGCTAGATTTGAGAGGTGGTTAAATAGCATGTTCCATTTTCCTCCCCGCCCCCTGTTTTTGCCTCACACGCCATAAATATCAAGTATAGCAAATCAACCATAAAAAATATTCTTTTAAAAGTTTCCATATTCCCTAGAAGTCCTCTAGAGATTGGTTGCGGGTGTGTCGCTGCTGCCCTCTACTGTTTGCTTTGTGAATCGGCCCCTAAATGCCCGCAAATGGCAGGTCTAGGGGATGGAGCGCTCAAGGGGAGGGGGCGATTTCCCCAAATGCCCCTCAAAGGCTCAAAGAAGCTTCAATATTTTCTAAAGAAGAAGAAGAAGAAGAGATTGGATTTATACCCTGTCCTTCCCTACCCAAAGGCGTCTCAAAGTGGCTTACAAACCCCTTTCCCTTCCCCTCCCCACAACTTACACCCTATGAGGTAGGTGGGGCTGAGAGAGCTCTGACAGAAACTGCTCTTTTTCAAGGACAGCTCTGACCAGAACTATGGCTTGCCCAAGGTCATCCAGCCAGGTGCAAGTGGAGGAGTGGGGAATCAGACCCGGTTCTCCCAGATTAGAGTCCGCTCACTTAACCACGACACCAAACTGGCTCAACTGGAGGTTGAGACGGTTGCTCTGTTAAAGTCTTTGAAGGGCTGTCACTTGGAGGAGGGCAGGGAGAAGAAGAAGAGATTGGATTTATACCCTGCCCTTCACTCAGAGTCTCAGAGCAGTTTACAGACTCCCTTCCCTTCCCCTCCCCACAACAGACACCCTGTGAAGCAGGTGGGGCTGAGAGAGCTCTTGACAGAAACTGCTCGTTTTTCAAGAACAGCTCTTATCAGAACCATGGCTTGCCCAAGGTCATCCAGCAGCTGCAAGTGGAGGAGTGGGGAATCAAACCCGGTTCTCCCAGATTAGAGTCTGCGCACTTAACCACTACATCAAACTGGTTCTCAGTTGTTATGGAAACGGATGCTGATGTGATACTGGATGTCATAAGAATATAAGAACGTAAGAGAAGCCAATGTTGAATCAGGCCAATGGCCCATCTAGTCCAACACTCTGTCACACGGTAGCCAAAAAATACCAGGCGCCATCAGGAGGTCCAGCAGTGGGGCCAGGACACTAGAAGCCCTCCCACTGTTGCCCCCCCAGCACCAAGAATAGAAAGCATCACCTGCCCCAGACTGAGAGTTCCCATCTATACCCTGTGGCTAATAGCCACTGATGGACTTCTGCTCCATATGTTTATCTAATTCCCTCTTGAAACTGTCCATGCTTGTAGCTGCCACCACCTCCTGTGGCAGTGAATGTCCTTGGGACGTCCTTGGGATGGCAGTCACCATATCTCATGGAAGAAACGTTGTCGGTTGAGCTTAATTTTGGTATAGATTTGGTGATGGCTGCCAGTCCTGGGCTGGTTGCAGGCAAGGGTGCCAACTCTGGATTGGGAAACACCTGGATATTTAGGGGAGGAGTCTAGGGAATGCAGGGTTTGGGGAAGGGAAGGACCTCAGCACAGCGTGATGTCACGGAGTCCATCATCAAAGATCTGAAGGGGGGGCTTTGCCCAGGATCATGGAGATAAATGACCACCAGGGACCCATTGAGGGTTGTTCCCTCTACACCACCTTTGGGATCTGCATAGAATCACAGAGTTGGAAGGGACTTCCAGGGTCATCTAGTCCAACCCCCTGCACAAGGCAGGAAATTCACAAATACCTCCCCCCCACACCCCCAGTGACAGCTGTCCCACGCCCAGAACATGCCAACAGAGACCCTCCCTGGACCATCCCTGCGGATTTTAGGGGGAAAGTTACAATACCTTTGATTTCCTCAAGCTTTGAATGAGTACATTTAAGTCAGTAGCCTCTCTGGGACTTCATGGAATGAAGTCACACACAACGGAGAATGAGCTCCTTTTATGTTTGGTTTCCTTTGCTCCCGCCAAATGTTTATATTCCTGCAAGCAAAACGCCTGCCGTCATGGGGAAGGGTGGGTGTTGACGGGAGGCCTACTTCGGGCAAAGACCGTTCTGCCCTCAGAATGGATGTGCAAATGGGAGGGAATGTCTTGCCAACGGACTCCTTGAATCCAAAGGCCTCCTTTCCCCTGTATGGCTACCACAAGGGGAAAGCAAAGGGTCTGCTCAACGAACCTCTGGAATGGGGGGGTTCCATTCATCAGATCATGCCTGATAAGATAACCCCCTCCCCGTTGTGGCTGAAACCACAACCCCTTTCTTTTTAGGCATGAGTGATCTTTCTTTTTAGGCATGAGAGAACCAGTTTGGTGTAGTGGTTAAGTGCGCGGACTCTTATCAGGGCGAACCGGGTTTGATTCCCCACTCCTCCACTTGCACCTGCTGGTGTGACCTTGGGTCAGTCACAAGCTCTGGCACAGCTGTTCCTGAAAGAGCAGTTTGTGTTAGAGTTCTCTCAGCCCCACCTACCTCACAGGGTGTCTGTTGTGGGGAGGGGAAGGGAAAGGAGTTTGTAAGCCACTCTGAGATGCCTTTGGGCAGTGAAGGGTGGGGTATAAATCCAAACTCCTCCTCCTCCTCCTCCTCCTCCTCCTCCTCCTCCTCCTCCTCCTCCTCCTCCTCCTCCTCCTTCTTCTTCTTCTTCTTCTTCTTCTTCTTCTTCTTCTTCTTCTTCTTCTTCTTCTTCTTCTTCTTCTTCTTCTTCTTCTTCTTCTTCTTCTTCCCACCAGCTCCGTTTGGAACCAAATGGTTATCTAAGTAAATCAGAAAAACAAAAATACCTCATGTTTCCTCCCCCCCCCAGTTCAGTTCTGCAGTCTAGAACTCCTGTCTCACTTCCAATGATGTCTGTCACCACTGCATTGCTATTAATAGCTCAGTTCGGCTCCATCACATAATCCTGGGAGCCCACATTGACCAAAAACTCACCCAAAGGGGAAGGATGGGTAGTGATAACAGCTGTCCCGTGTCTGATGCCATTGCTTTGACAACAAATTCTCTCTTGCTCCGGATTGCAAGACTAGATCTAATGGGTGGAAATTACAAGGGAGTCGTTATCAGCTAAATCTCAGGAGAAACTTCCTAACTGTCAGAGTGGCTAAGCAGTGGAACAGACTGCCTCGGGAGGTGGTGGATGTGCCTTCCCTGGACGTTTTCAAGTGGAGGCTGGATGACCATCTTTCAGGTATGTTGTAGGGCTCTCTTTTGGCTCTGCTCCTGCAGAGTGCAGGGGGTTGGACTAGATGACCTGCAAGGTCCCTTCCAACTCTAACATTCTATGATTCTATGGAATGGGTTGTTGTGTGCTAACGTCCTGCTCAGCTAACATTGATGCTTCCTCATAAGAACATAAGAACATCAGAGAAACCAATGTTGAATCAGGCCAGTGGCCCATCCAGTCCCACATTCTTAATCACACAGTGGCCAAAAATACCACGTGCCCTCAGGAGGTCCAGCAGTGGGGCCAGGACACTAGAAGTCCTCCCACTGCTGCCTCCTCTAGCACAATGAAGACTGGGGAACCTCTTGCATTGGAGGAAGGTTCCTGACACCAGAAGTGTTAAATAGTGGGGTGAACATGGCAGAGGCAGAGTGATTTCAGCAAGCAGCAGTTTATTGCATCTCAACAGGAATGCCTTACATTGGGTAACTGCCCTAACAATATACACCGAAGCCACTCCCAGTCCCCATGCGATTGGTGAATTCAAAGGGCCTCCAGGGTCCAGATTGGCTGGCTGCCCCCAGTGGCCAATCCACAGGCGGGTTCCAGGATCCTGCCATCCTTTGTTCTGGGGCTTCAAGCTCCGACTAGGGGGCCTGCCCAGACAACCCCAGACCTGCCTCCCCACTCTCCATCTAGGTGGCCTGCCAGACAAGTCCAGGCATGCCTCCTTACATCCAGACATAACAAGAGGAACGTGTGGCTGTTAGCAGAGTTGAGTGGCAGGATTCTGCCCAGGGAGGCTTCAGGGTGGCAAGGCAACGGACCCACCTTGGTGTGAATGCGAGGTTTTCTCCAAGTTGTTTCAGAATCTGTGAAGGCTTAGTTGCATAATGTGGAGGCATTTTGCATAAGGAGGAGGGGCCGTGGGCGGCTCGGTGGCAGATACTCTGCTTGGCATGCAGAAGGGTTTTTGTTGTTGTCTTTCAGTCACACAGTCTACACCAGTTTGGTGTAGTGGTTAAGTGCGTGGACTGTAATCTGGGAGAACTGGGTTTGGTTCCCTGCTCGTCCACTTGCAGCTGCTGGATGACCTTGGGCAAGCCCTAGTTCTGTCAGGGTTGTTCTCTCAAGGACAGTTCTGGAAAGAGCTCTTTCAGCCTCACCTACCTCCCAGGGTGTCTGTTGTGGGGAGGGGAAGGGAAAGGAGTTTGTGAGCTGCTCTGAGACTCGGAGTGAAGGGCGGGGTGTAAATCATAGAATCACAGAGCTGGAAGGGGCCATGCAGACCATCCAGTCCAACCCCCTGTCCAATGCAGGACCAGCCTAAAGCATCTCTGGCAAATATTCGTCCAGCCTCTTCTTGAAAGCTGCCAGTGGAGGGGAGATCACCATCTCCCTAGGCAGCTGATTCCACTTTTGAACCCCTCTGGCCATGCAAAAGTTTCCCCTAATATCCAGCTGATTCCTTCCTGCATGTAATTTAAACCCGTTGCTTCGGGTCCTCTCCTCTGCTGCCAACTGGAACAGCTCCTTGCCCTCCTCCAACTGACAGCCTTTCAAATATTTAAAGGGAGCAATCCAATCTCCTCTCTTCTTCGCGACCCCATGGACCACATCTTGCCAGGCCCTCCTGTCTTCCATCGTCCTCTGGAGTTTGAATCCCAGACATCTCCAGTTAAAAAAGACTGGATGGGAAGTAACGTGAAGGACCTCTGCTTGAGACCCTGGAGAGCTGTAGGAAGGGGCCATGGATCCAGGGAAGAGCCTCTGCCTGGCGTGCAGAAAGACCCAGGTTCAATCCCCGGCATCTCCAGTTGAAAAGATCAGGTATGAGGTGATGTGAAGGACCTCTGCCTGAGACTCTGCCTGAGTAGACAGTACTGACCTTGATGAACTGATGGTCCTGTTTGGTATGAGACAGCTTCATGTGTCTTCTTGGTGGAACATGAGCTTCCACTTGGAGGGGGCAGGATTTCTACAGGACAGGAGCTGGAGCTAGGCCCACCCCTCCGACGATTAATCCAGAGTTTTGCTGCAGTTGGTATTGTGATAAATATCCCATGACTTTTGAAAGGGCTTAGAACAATGATGGGGGGGGGAAAGATCATTTAGAAGAAGAGGAAGAAGAAGAAGAAATGGAATGTATACCCCGGCCTTCACTACCCGAAGGAGTCTCAGAGTGGCTTACAAACTCCTTTCCTTTCCCCTCCCCACAACAGACACCCTGGGAGGCAGGTGGGGCTGAGAGAGCTCTGACAGAAACGGCTCTTTTTCAAGAACAGCTCTGACAGAACTATGGCTTGCCCAAGGTCATCCAGCAGGTGCAAGTGGAGGAGTGGGGAATCAAACCCAGTTCCCCCAGATTAGAGTCCGCGCACTTAACCACGACACCAAACTGGCTCCCTCAAGCTGTGATAATTAAATGGCACATCCATGCTCAGTGCCAGGATACCTTTTCTCTTTCTTCTCCCTTTGTCTTCCTCTGAAGAAATTGCACTCCAACTGCCGCTCTCTCCACACCTCCTTCAGTTCATCTTTCCAAGTTGCATTCATTCAGCTACAGAAAAATGTAAAATATCTAGTGTCCTGGCCCCACTGCTGGATCTCCTAATGGCACCTGGTGTTTTTGGCCACTGTGTGACACAGAGTGTTGGACTGGATGGGCCGTTGGCCTGATCCAACATGGGCTTCTCTTATATTCTTATCATTCTAGCCAAATGAGACCCACTTGCCTGTGAGTGGTTCCCACACTACTGTGTGTATGTCAAGTTGCTTCTGATTTAGGGTGACCCTAAGAATAAATACCCTCCAGAACATCCTATTATCAACAGCCTGGCTCAAGTCTTGCAAAAGGAGGGACACGGCTTCCTTGATCAAATCAATCCATCTCCTGTAAGGTCCTCTTTTCCTGTCACTGTCAACTTTTCCTAACATTCTTGTGACCAAATACAATGGTCTCAGCTTCTAGGGAGCGTTCAGGCTTGATTTGATCTAGAACCCACTTGTCTTCTTGGCGGTCCACAGTATCCATAAAGCTCTCCTCCAACACCACATTTCAAATGACACAGTCCTGTCTTAACAGTGAATGGACCCTGTCACACCTATTCTGAAACCTGGGAAACCAAAACATCTGGAGGAAAGTTACAGACCAACTTCCCATCTGAGCTCCTGTTATAAACTCCTCGAGAGGCTAATCCTGAACAGAATCGGTGAAAGGATTAATGAACATGCCCCTATAGAGCAAGCAGGATTTAGATTCCGTCGTAGTTGTGAAGACCAGGTTCTCAGCTTAACAGCTTTCACTGAGGAAGGGTATCAGAAGTGTCTTAAGATATCAGTAGTTTCCATCTATCTGACTGCTGCTTATGACACCGTCTGGGGGGATGGTCGGCTGTGCCAGTTCTTACAAGTTTTCCCCTGCAGAACATTATTTCGACTCCTAAATAACATGCTGAGTAATAGAACTTTCCAAGTAATTATGGGTCACTCAATCATCACCCAGAAGAAACTGAATAATGGTCTACCCCACAACCCGGTCCTCACTCCAGTTCTTTTCAATCTATACATCTCTGGTGTTCCCGAGACGATACCCAGGAAGTGTGTTTAGGCTGTTGACATGGTGATTGCAGTTAGGCACAAATCCATTGAAAGGATGGAGGAAATACTGACTAGGGACCTTGAAATTTTGGCTGACTACCACCGTAAATGGCGACTTATCCCAAGTCCAGGAAAACCAGAATGCTCCTGTTTCCATCTCAATAACAATCTTGCCAACCATGAATTGAATGTGTAAATTAATGGTACCCAAGTTATACACAACCATACATCTAATTACCTTGGCATTATCCTGGACTGGACCTTGAGCTATAAACGCCAACTTACCGAAAATACACATGCAAAACAACATTCTCCAAAAATCATGTGGTATAATTTGGAGGTGTGTCTGCCCCTGTATAAATCAATGGTGCGACCTCATTTGGAATACTGTGTACAGTTCTGCTGACCACACCGTAAAAAGGATATTATAGCATTGGAAAAAGTGCAGAGAAGGGCAACTAGAATGATAAAAGGGTTGGAACACCTTCCCTATGAAGAAAGATTAAAACGCTTGGAGCTCTTTAGATTGGAGAAACGATGGCTGAGGGGTGACATGATCGAGGTTTATAAGATTATGCATGGGATAGAGCAGGTAGAGAAAGAAGGACTTTTTTCCCTTTCTCACAGTCCAAGAACTTGTGGGCACTCCATGAAATTGCTGACCAGTTGGGTTAGAACAGAAAAAAGGAAGTGCTTCTTCCCCAAAGAGTGATTAACACATGGAATTCAATGCCACAGGAGGTGGTGGCAGCTACAAGCATGGACAGCTTCAAAAGGGATTTGGATAAACATATGGAGCAGAAGTCCATCAGTGGCTATTAGCCACAAGTTATAGATAGGAACTCTCAGGCTGGGGCAGGTGATGCTCTATATTCTTGGTGCTTGGGGGCAGGGGCAACAGTGGGAGGGCTTCTAGTGTCCTGGCCACACTGCTGGACCTCCTGAAGGCACGTGGTATTTTTGGCCACTGTGTGATGCAGAGTGTTGGACTGGATGGGCCACTGGTTTGATCCAACATTGGCTTCTCTTATGTTCTTAACACTTAGATGCTCAGCTTTGGGGTTCGTGCATAGTATTGCAGAATATGGTGCTTCAATGTGGTTCAGCAGCCCCCATGTTCACAAACGAGATATCCAACTCAACAATCAGCACATGTATTAAACCCACTCCAACCTTCTTTATGAATATAGAAAGATCATGGAAAACAGAGAGTTGCCTATCCACAAAGACATGGCCGATGCGGGCCTCTCTAGACTAAGATCCCAACACCCAGCAATCAGATCTGCACAAATCCTGCAATTGCTAGATTTCAGTCCAGGGAATGAATGGTTGCAAACGTGGATGCAATCAGTTCCACCCAATATCCATAACTTGATCAACACTAACAAGAGACCTGCAGGATTTGACGCCACATAAAGTATGGAAGACGGCTAATAGAATACAAACAGGCTTTGGCAGTTACACAGACCTGTTGTTTAAATGGGGCAAAATACTAGGATCCGAATGCGATAGTGGTGCAGTCCGCCAAACTATTTTCCATCTGTCACAGGATGTGAGCATCGTGCTTTCCAGGGAGATGTGATGTAGCTCTCTGAACTCTCCCCAGCTGCGACTGAGTGGACTGAAAATGTAGGTATTAGTTAGAGTACTGTTAAAACAGGAGAGGAGAATGGTAACTTCCTTTGGATCGGGTTTCAATCCAGAAAACAAGTTATTCCCTACGGCCCATGATTTCAAAAATTCAGGCATGGATAGAATAATAACAACCCAAAGCCTCCGTTTGGGTAGAATAAACGGAGACTGAGCCTATTGATTGTCCAGCTCAGATGAGATTTTGCATCAGGCACCAAGAGGACACCAAATAAGTGTCAGGCTCCTGGACAAGTTACTCTCAACAACACCCTCTTTGGCAGTAATTTGTTTATTGAGAATTAGACATGATCCAGACCAGAACAGTACTGTGTCAGAACTGAGAGTTTTGGCGGGTACAGGTACAGCTATAGGTAATTCAAACAAGACCCCACCGACATGGGTGACGAATCGCAGGCTATAATAGCCAGGGCTATTTTTGGGCAGGAACACACAGGAATGGCGTTCCGGCTGGTTCCCGAGTTGTCCACGGCCAGCAGGAATCTATTAGCATAATAGGCCACACCCAGCAGCAGAAACTCATTAGGACTGGCCACATTAGGGGTGTGTAGCCTAAAATGCAAAAAAAGCAGGAATTCCTTTGCATGTCAGGCTACACACCCCTACAAAAAAAAGACAACAAACAAGGTAAACAGAATAAGAAGCAAAAGGTGGGTGTGGCTGGATGACCACACTACTGGCAACATGGGGGTGTGGCCTAATATGCCAATGAGCTGTGCTGTCAGGGGTGTGGCCTAATATGCTGATGAGTTTCTGCTGTTGGGTGTGGCCTATTATGTTAATGAGTTCCTGCTGGGCTTTTTCGACAAAAAGATCGCTGCACGTTGCATTCATCCTGCCTAGCCATTGCGTTGTCTGCCCACCCCCCTCTGGGAAAATATACGATCTCACTATCTACCCTAGCAAGCTGGCACCAAAGGCTTCAAGGGCGTTCCTCTGGGAGGAAGGCTTCTTTGGGAAAAGTTACAGCTCCTACGATAGCAGGATTCACACACTCTGCATTCACTCCCTCCACCCCGGTAGGAATTCTTCCTTTCCCCCACAGCCATGGCAAACTTAGCGGAGGCAGAGTTTGACATAAGTGTTCTGTGTGTGGGGTGGAGTACCAAAGGACAAAAGCTTTCTAATCACAGGGGAGCTGGCTTTCTGGCTTCTCTGGGCACGGTGTGGGGGGGTGTTCCTTCAGGCCACCGGGTCCACTCCTTGGGGTGGAGTATGACACGCCTCCTAGTCATGCCTTTAGCCTGTCCACTAAGTCATGCATGGCTTATATGAGGGAACCTGCTGAGTATGTTTGTAACCAGACCGTGATAAAGTCGGAAGTTAGTCACCAGCAGGAGGTCAAGATGGAGACAGGATGTTGAGCTAGACAAAGGACTGGCCTTTTCCACCACGGCACTTCCTGAGATGTCGTTTCTAGGCATGGCAAATAGACTCCAATCTTTGTATGGAATCTTTGTCTTTTTTTTTCCAGGGTGGCCTGAGTTGACAAACCAGGGCTATCCGAGGTGTGCTAAGCGAGGAAGGAGGAGGAGGAGGAGAAGGAGAAGGAGGAGGAGGAGGAGGAGGAAAAGAAGAAGGAGGAGGAGGAGAAGAAGAAGAAGAAGAAGAAGAAGAGAGTCTCAGAGCATTCTTACAAACTCTTTTCCCTTCCCCTCCCCACAACAGACACTGAGAGAACTGCTCTTCAGAGAACAGATCTGACAGAACTGTGGCTTGCCCAAGGTCATCCAGCAGGTGCGAGTAGAGGAGTGGGGAATCAAACCCGGTTCTCCCAGATCAGAGTCTGAGCCAGTTTGGTGTAGTGGTTAAGTGCACGGACTCTTATCTGGGAGAACCGAGTTTGATTCCCCACTCCTCCACTTGCACCTACTGATGTGACCTTGGGTCAGTCACAAGCTCTGGCACAGTTGTTTTTGAAAAAGAGCAGTTTCTGTCAGAGCTCTCTCAGCCCCACCTACCTCACAGGGTGTCTGTTGTGGGGAGGGGAAGGGAAAGGAGTTTGTAAGCCTCTCTGAGACTCCTTCGGGTAGTGAAGGGTAGGGTATAAATCCAATCTCCTCCTCCTCCTCCTCCTCCTCCTCCTCCTCCTCCTTCTTCTTCTTCTTCCTTCCTTCCTTCCTTCCTTCCTTCCTTCCTTCCTTCCTTCCTTCCTTCCTTCCTTCCTTCCTTCCTTCCTTCCTTCCTAACCTATCGATATATAGATCGATCTATAGACCTACCTACTGATAAATAGTTGATAGATTTTTAAAAAACAGTAGTCAGTGAGTCAACCTCTATTATGGCCCGCAGGTGTGTCAGAAGCACCCCCCAAATTATAAAATTAATTACCAATGTAAAAATTTCAGATTCATCCTAACACATCTAACAGCATAAAGGTTAGTATCTGAATAAATTATACACAAGACGTTAACTTGGCCTGTGTTTTCATTGCAGAAAAAACCCCAGTGTTTTAAAAAACCAGGCAACATGGCCTTTCCCCATACCGTTGCTCTCTCAATGATGGAAAGAGTCCTCTGGTGAAGCAAAGGGCGGGGGAAATTTGGTGTAGTGGTTAGCAAAGGGCAAAGCCAGTGCCCAGCCTATATAATGTCCACGCAAAGCAGGTACCAACTTCTCCCTCCTAATTACCTTTCCAGCTTAGATGATCACAAGATGAGAAAAGCGTTCACCTTGGCTAGATGCTTGGCCTTTCCCTTACCTTTCGACCAGCGACTCTGTCAATGTGCTTTGGGAGAAGTCGAAACTATTGAACGTGTGCCTCTCAGGTGCCTGTGGTACAAGTTGGTTTGAGCCAAATATATCTTACCTTTGGTAAAGGACATGCCTGGTCCGATGGACTCTGACTATCTCAGTTACTTATTCTCAGATGATAACCAGACCATCACCAAACTTGTAGCTAAATTCTGTGCCGCTTGTTACTGTATCCGCAAAGAAAATATCATTTAACCCCTCAAATCTTTTAGACCATGGTCTTTCTATTTGTATATTTGTATTTTTACAAATTATTTATATCACTTTTGTATGATGTTACCGATCTGCTGGCTTGGTGCTGTAACAAATAAAAAATTGAATTGAATTGGAGAAAGCCAGTTTGGTATAGTGGTTAGGAGCATGGACTCTAATCTGGGAGAACCAGGTTTGATTCCCCACTCCTCCTCCACATGCAGCTGCTGGTGTGACCTTGGGTCAGTCCCAAGTTCTCTCAGAGCTGTTCTCTCAGGAGCAGTCCTTGAAAGAGCTCTCTCAGCCCCGCCTCCCTCACAGGGTGTCTGTTGTGGGGAGGGGAAGGGAAAGTAGGTTGTAAGCCCCTCTGAGACTCCTTCAGGTAATGAAGGGCGGGGTATAAATCCAATCTCCTCCTCCTCCTCAGCCTGGGAAGCGTGGCATTTGGAAGGAGAGGGAGCTCAGCGAGATGTGATGCTGTTAAAGTCCACCCTCCAAAGCTGCCATTTTCACCTGGGGAACAGACCTCCAAAGATGGGCTGTGATTCCGGGAGAATTCCATGCTCAACCTTTGTCGGGGGAGTACAGTCAAGTTCCCCAGATAGTCAGTCAAACACCAGGCTTCATAAGAAGATAGTATTTATTAAAGACCAGTCTTAGAGATGCACGAACCAGCTCTTTATCAGTGATGTCAGATAATACACGACATGGTCAATTATAGCCCATTCAAACTAACCCCCCCCCCACTACAAGCCAATGAATACATTTTGCGCATGTGCTAACTAGCAAGTAAAAAACACCTAGACCAGTATATCTCACCCACCAAGGCAGCATGGGACTCAAGGTCAGGCGAATTGATAATACACACAGCAGAGACATTAATTTACTGAGACTGGAGACTCTGAGATCCTCCCACATTCCAGAACAGTGAAAGATGTCTCTCCCACCCCCCAGCTATGGCAGGCTTACCTGACATCTGGCCACTCTAAGCTCAGGGAAGACCTGGAGGGTAGGAGTCTCCACCCCTAAATGTCTGCAGATTGCCTTGTGGGATAGAGGTGGGGATGTCTCTGGGCCACGACTCATCCATCTGTCCGTGACCCAGCAGCATGCTCTCCACCAGTGGGTATTCTTTTTCCACTGGACTCTTCAAGCCCCGATTTGCCGCACCTCTCCCTTGCCTGCGTGAGCTTCTCTGGCTTGTGGAAGGACTTCCCTTCCAAGCACCAGACCCTCCCCCTTCTTGACCTGGTCTGAACGGGCACCTGAAAAGCTTGTGCTCCAACCATCCTCCCTCTTAGATCACACCACATGTTAGACTATAAGATTTTGGGTAAAATCAGAATATCAGAATGGGGATTCCCTCCCCCCTCGAAAGCATTCCAGAGGCTGTGGTCACATGTGTGAGATAACGCGTGGGGGAAGCAAGGCTATTTACCCCGGAGGAAATTGACCCACAGTTGCGTGATCACACAGTTCTTTGCTGCTGGGGGCATAGCCTGCCACTGCGTGATCAGACGTAATCACGGTTAGTCGGTTGTTGTTGTTTTTTGTCGTTTGTTGTCGATTTGCTTAAACGGAGGATCACTGAATTGCATCTCCACACCGAGGGCTTCCCACGGCAGTATGTGATGATGCGCATACTGGCCCCACTGCTGGACCTCCTGATGGCACCTGGTATTTTTGACCACTGTGTGACAGGGTGTTGGACTAGATGGGCCATTGGCCTGATCCAACACTGGCTTCTCTCATGTTCTTATATGGAGCAGAGGTCCATCAGTGGCTATTAGCCACAAGGTATAGGTAGGAACTCTCGGTCTGGGGCAAGTGATGCTCTGTATTCTTGGTGCTTGGTGGGGGGCAGCAGTGGGAGGGCTTCTAGTGTCCTGGCCCCACTGATGGACCTCCTGATGGCACCTGGTATATTTTGGCCACTGTATGACAGAGTGTTGGACTGGATGGGCCATTGGCCTGATTCAATATTGGCTTCTCGCATGTTCTTATAGGAGGGAATTGGATGAACATATGGAGCAGAGGTCCATCAGTGTGGAGGTGGGGGGAGGGCAGCAGGGAGGATAGCGCCTGCTATCAGCAGAGAACTTGTAACCCAATCATGATACAGAAAGTCCATCAGTTCTGTTGTTCTGGTCCATCTTAGCATGGGACATATTCTTGGCCCCGAGGTATAACCTCTTGTTTGCAAGACAGTCAACACAGCTCTCCTTTACAAATGAAGCTTTCCTTGCAACTTCAACGTGCAATAAAAAAGACCAACGTCCAGACAGATTTACAGTTCCTTTGAAGCATATGCTGGATTAGAGACAGCAAAAAAATTCAGTGTTAAAAACATGAATATTTCTTTAGAAGATGGAGGGAAAAAATGTCATCAGGGCAAGCAGGGCAGGAAAACTGCCCAGTGACAGAGAGTAAACTCTGCCATACGACATACAATGAACAAGCACCTGTTCTTAATACCTATTCTTAGGGCTCTTTGTAGCAGGAACTCCTTTGCATATTAGGTGACACCCCCCCCTAATGTAGCCAATCCTCCAAGAGCTTATAGAGCTCTTCTTACAGGGGTGACTGTAAGCTCTTGGAGGATTGGCTACATTAGGGGTGTGTCGCCTAATATGCAAAGGAGTTCCTGCTGCAAAAAGAGCCCTACCTATTCTTGAAGGTACACTAAGTATTTACATTGGGGTCAGGAAGCAATTTTTGTCACCTTTTGGGCATGGAACGGGGGGTCACTGGGTATGTGTGAGGGGGAGCTATTTGTGGATTACCTGCATTGTGCAGGGGGTTGGACTAGATGACCCTGGAGGTCCCTTCCGACTCTATGATTCTATGAGAAGATCTGCTAACTCTAGCCCTACAGGGCAACACAGGACACCAATAGCTTCTTTGGGAAAGACTCTGGTGACGTCTTTTGGGCAGCTACTGCCAGTGAGAGCAGAGCCGCATTACAAAGTCTGGAGTCAGTAGAAGACATCTGTACCTTCGCCCCTCTCCCTGAATCCATCGTGAGCACCAGATTCAGTTTACCTGACGAGTAGCCGCTGATCTTCCTGACTGGGGAACAGCGGGCTGGAAAGCCGGGAATTAAGTAATTCTGGACTCCAGGTGGATGAGTGAGAAAGTTTTCTCGGATTGCAACGGACTGCTGCGACGTCTCCTGGCAGAAGCGCCTTGTAGCCGTGCCAAGAGGGAAGTGAAGTGTTTAGAAACGCCGGCCAAAAATATTAAACAAAACTTTTTGGAACACCCTGAAATGTTCTAATTAGAGTTTGGTCTGAGCGGAGGTTCGCCTTGGCCAACCAAGGTTGCCCACACAGCAGTCGTAACTCCCAACCCTCCCTCTGCCAAAGACTTGCCCTCCGCAAGGCCAAGACATGGGGGGAATGAGCATTTCATATCCACATGGCCCCTCGCGTCTCCCTCTCCCCGCTCGCAGATGGAGACGTTTTGGAGGAGGAATGGTGGAGTGAAACTGGATGTCTGATGAGAAATCCAAGGAGTAAAAGTTTAATTTCGATTTTAATGGGAACACTCTCTGTACCTCGAAAATCTGGAAGACACCTCGACACATAATGCTCACCAGAAACCCACATGGCTTCTTCCATTAAACTTCACCAAGCATCAGCTTTGGAGCAGAGACAGAACTTAACTGCAGGCCTCTGTTTTGGGGGCTGGTGCGAGCAGATAAGGGGAGGGAAAGAGAGAGAGAGAGGGCCTGGCTTAGATTTTAAAAACGCAGATACCGTCTTACTGTGGCCTGCCCAGCAGGAGAGGTCCAGCAGTTTAGAGGGACCTGCAGAATGATCCAGAATGAGAAAGCTGATTGGATTCTGGAAGGAAGTCCGTGATCTGGAAATGCTGGGCTTGGAGCAACAGCGGCGGGAGGGGGATGAGCCAGATCCCCTGCATGGAAAAGGGGGGCACGGCCCCACCAATGGGAGCTGTTATGGAGACCTGGTACTAGGCGGGAGAAGGTGACCTACGAGCCTTCAGACAGGAGGAAGAGATGCAAGAAGCTTCCTGTGGAGTCAGTTTGGTGTCGTGGTTAAGTGCACAGACTCTAATCTGGGAGAACCGGGTTCGATTCCCCCACTCCTCCACTTGCAGCTGCTGGATGACCTTGGGCAAGCCATAGTTCTGTAGGGTTGTCAGGTCTGATTTGGGAAATGCCTGGAGACTTTGGGGGTTGATCCAGGAGAGGGCGGGGTTTGGGGAGGGGAGAGGCCTCAGCATGGTACAGTGCCATACAGTCCCCCCTTCAAAGCAGCCATATTCTCCACTGGAACTGATATCTGTCTGCTGGAGATGAGTTGGAAAAGCGGGAGATCCCCAGGCCCCACCTGGAGGCCAGCAACCCTATAGTCCTGTCAGAGCTGTTCTCTCAAGGACAGTTTTTGAAAGAGCTCTCTCAGCCTTAAGTGTACGGAGAACCGGGTTTGATTCCCCACGCCTCCACTTGTACCTGCAGATGTGACCTTGGGTCAGTCACAAGCTCTGGCACAGCTGTTCTCTCAAGGACAGTTTCTGTCAAGAGCTCTTTCAGCCCCACCTACCTCACAGGGAGTCTGTTGTGGGGAGGGGGAGGGAAAGGAGTTTGTAAGCCGCTCTGAGACTCCTTTGGGTAATGAAGGGCCGGGGTACAAATCTAATCTCCTCCTCCTCCTCCTCCTCCTCTTCTCCTTCTTCCTCCTCTTCCTCCTCCTCTTCTTCTTCTTCTTGTTAGATGGGCAAGGCTGGCGGGCGAGAGAACTCTGCCTGGGCCAGACTCCAGCTAGCCATTGGGCAAGGGTGTGATTTCCAACCGACTAGCACTTCTGCCCACAGTGTAGAAAGGAAGAGCCCCTTTCGATGCCCCCCACCCAGTGCCGTGCCAGGGATAAGGTTGCCGGCAAAGAAGAGTCCAGGAGAAATGGGGCAAAGGGCAACTGATTCCATGCCTTCCTGAAACAAGATGCAGTCAGCTCAATGACCTTGGGGGTCTACTGCATCTTTTCTTGCAAGTAATTCAGTTCAGGGGTCCCCAAATGTTTCAAGCTTGTGGGTATTTTGGGACTCCTGACACAGCATGGTGGGCAAAGCCACAAGGCTGGGTGCCACAAAAATGGCTGCTGCAGGGGGAGGAGCCAGCCGTGAAATGGGCAATGGTGGCAGCTGCTGCCCAATCAACGTTTTCCAAGGTCTGCTCAGCCAATCAGATCTCAAATGGCCAACCAGAGACTTTGCTGGGCAGAAGCCCCACCCGGCCATAGCCACTTTCTAAGAACACTTGGTGGGCACCACGCAGGCCCGTAGCCAGGATATTTTTTAGCCAGGGGGACATTTAAATTTCTTAAGGGGCACTGGTTAATCAAATTAAAGGTAATGTAATTAAAGTTAAATAGACTTTCTGGGGGGTTCTGTCTGGTTCAACAGGACCACCGTGGCTGGCCCTTTGTGCTAGACAGCTGCGCAGGAATACCTGGCTCCTTCCCCACACCTGCTGCTGCTCGGGGGCCCTGGGCCGGATGGGGAGTTGGGGGGGCTTGCCAATAAGTCAGGGGGGCCTAGCCCCAAGATGCCCCACAGTAGCTGCAGGCCTGGCACCACAAAAGGTGTTATTAGAAAGTGATTAGACTCAGGGCAACTGCCGAGACTCAAAGCTGCTCAGCAGGGCCCTCTCCTCCAGACTAACTTCATCAGGGGACATTTTATTTATTTATTTATTTGATTTATATCCCGCCCTTCCAACATGGGCTCAGGGCAGCGGTGACCCAATCAGGATCTGGCTTCACGTTTAATCAAGAGAGTGCAGAAAAGGTACGACCACCTGGGGAGCAGTTTCTTGGCGCAGTTCTCAACATGCCTACGGGCAGCGTCCGCTAACATCTGCACATCAAGAGTCCTTATGGAATTCTACCATTTGCACGTCTGCCCTGATTTTCAAGTTGCAGATTTTGTGCTCTTCTTTCCCAAGGGGAACCACTACTCTGTTTTTTTGATTTCCCAGGCCGATTTTGCACAAGGAATTGCATCACCGTCCCGTCTCCCTTCACCCCATTTCCATTGGTCAATTTCCCACTTGAAGCCACGCGGCCGCATTTTGACCCACGGCTTCGCCCAATTTCCCCCACGTTTTCATGATCCTATTTCTTTGAGGATCACGAAACCACGGGGAAAATCGGGCGAAGCCGTGGGTCAAAATGCGGCCGCGCGGCTTCGAGTGGGAAATTGACCAATGGAAACAGGGCAAAGGGAGGCGTGATGGTGGGGCAGTTCCTTGTGCGAAATCGGCCCCAGTTTTGCACAGAATGCTACAGATGTATAGTTTGCCACAACTCTTGTTCCTCCAGTTTGTGGGTGTGCCTCCCCTTTCTATATCGCCAATACATTCTTTTAAAATGTGGGAGGAGATGTATTGTATCCTCCTCCTCCTCTTCATCCTCCTCCTCCTCTCCTCTTCTTCCTCCTCCTCCTCCTCTTCCTCCCCTTCTCCTCCTTCTTCTGAAATTACAACTGATCTCCAAATGACATATATAAGTTCCCCCTGGCCTCACTTCTGGACCTCCTGATGGCACCTGGTATTTTTGGCCGCTGTGTGACAGAGTGTTGGACTAGATGGGCCATTGGCCTGATCCAATGTTGGCTTCTCTTATGTTCTTAACATGGCTGTGCCCAGTTCTATCACATTTCTTTTCATGGGGAGTTTTAACAATGCACAGAAATGCAGGTGTGCATCTATAAAACTTTACACAAAGAGGGAAAAGTTGCAAATGGACTGAAGAAATCCACGGCTTGATTGTCTGAGGGCGAGGGAGAACGAAATGGAACATGCTAACTTTTCGCTGCCCTCTGTGTGTTTGAAACACAGGGTTTTGCTAGAAACATGTGGAAATCCATGAATGAATGTCCTTTTCCACGCTTCACCAGGGGCGGGGGGGCGGGGAGGACATTGGAAAGACAGCTTGAAGGACAAGTCATACCACTCTGATGAGAAGCCAGGAGTTGTCCTGAGCCAGTTTGGTGTAGTGGTTAGCAACACGGACTCTAATTCGGGAGAACCGGGTTTGATTCCCCACTCCTCCACATACAGCTGCTGGTGTGACCTTGGGTCAGTCACAAGTTCTCTCAGAGCTGTTCTCTCAAGGGCAGTTCTCAAGAGAGCTCTCTCAGCCCCACCTGCCTCCCAGGGTGTCTGTTGTGGGGAGGGGAAGGGAAGGAGATTGTAAGCCACTCTGAGTCTCCTTTGAGAAGTGAAGGGTGGGATATAAATCCAATTTCCTCCAACTCTTCCTCCTCCTCTTCTCCTCTTCCTCCTCCTCTTCCTCTTCTTCCTCTTCCTCCTCTTCTTCTTCTCCTTCTTCTCCTTCTCCTTCTCCTCCTCCTCCTCCTCCTGAAATTACAACTGATCTCCAAATGACATATATAAGTTCCCCTGGAGAAAATGGCCAACCTCAGAGAGTAGACTCTATGATATACCATAGATTCTAGGTGAAACCTCTCCCTGAACCCCCCACCCTCCACAGGCAATGCCCCCAAGTCTCCATAAGAACATAAGAGAAGCCAAATGTTGGATCAGGCCAATGGCCCAGCCAGTCCCACACTCTGTGTCACACAGCGGCCAAAAATACCAAGTGACATCAGGAGGCCCAGCAATGGGGCCAAGGCACTAGAAGCCCTCCCACTGTTGCCCCCCCCCAAGCACCAAAAATACAGAGCATCCCTTGCCCCAGACATAAGGACATAAGAGAAGCCAGTGTTGGATCAGGCCAATGGCCCACCCAGTCCCACACTCTGTCACACAGTGGCCAAAAATACCAGGTGCCATCAGGCGGTCCAGCAGTGGGGCCAGGACACCAGAAGCCCTCCCACTGTTGCTCCCCCACAGGAATTTCCCAGGCCAGATTCAGCAACCAGAGAGGAATTGCTAATCCATGCACCCAAACAAAGGCTGGGATGAACGAATGAACCACCAGGAAAAGCCGAGAGTTCACGCACACTCTCCAACATTGGCACGCTTTTGCTGGAAGAGGCCTGGGACAGCTTGCAGGCTTCCAGAATCCTCCTCCCGCGTGATCCATCCTCTGACATCCTGGTGACCCTCTGCTGCCCCGGGTTCTCACTTCCGCTCCTGTCAGTTTGCGGCTCTCCCCGGGACCTTAATTGCAGGCCTCGCACACACAAGCGAGTCTCAAAAATACACAACGGGCTGCCTAATTTAAACATGAGGCCTCGTTTGCATTGTGTCTTGTAAACCAGCAACATTTCTGCAAAGTGACTCACCCCCTTTGTCTTCTAAACAAGCCTCCGGCTGCACTTGTGGCTGCTCGACATTGGGTCTTCGCGGTGGCTGGGGCTGGGCGGCAGGGAAATCTTCTGGCTTTTGAGAACTCGAAGCGCTCAGAGTACAAGCCACAGTCCAGGGGAGTTCGGTCTGCTGGTAACCCCAATGAAAGCAGCCTTGGCAAGAGAGTGTAGCGGGAGCGAAAGGGAGGCCACGTCATGCCTTAGGGACTGGCTGTTGTTAGGGATGCTCGAGCACCAACTGGTTTGGATTACATTCTGGTTGCCAGTAAGTTTGCTACACAGCCGCTAGGAACAGGGTATCCCCCACTGGTGCTCCCCACCCCACCCCCATGGAGCAGCAGAGAGACAAATGTGTATGTGGGGGAGAAGTTGACGCACAATGCCACGACATCACTTTCAGGTAGAAACCCAGAGACGGTGTCACCATGCCACACAACGTTTTAGGAATTTCCCTGATCTCCATTTTCTCTAACACAGAGTTTCGGGAAAATTCTAGAGTGCCATGCCATGTGGTAACTTCCCTTTCAGTGATGCGGGCAGACGTGACCTTGCAGTGTGCCACAACCAGGGCTCTTTTTGTAGCAGGAACTCCTTTGCATATTAGGCGACACACCCCCTAATGTAGCCAATCCTCCAAGAGCTTACAGTAGCCCCTGGAAGAAGAGCTCTGTAAGCTCTTGGAGGATTGGCTACATTAGGGGGGGTGTCGCCTAATATGCAAAGGAGTTCCTGCTACAAAAAGAGCCCTGGCCACGACAGTGTTTCAGCAGGTCTCCGCCCCCCACCAGACTCCTGCCAGTTGCCAGGGTTGGGCTGCCACCCCTAGCCACCAGTCACAATTGGGCAGCCAGTTTTTCAGTCTTCGGTTTTTCCTCCAGGTGTCCTGTTTGTGGCAGTTTGAACGAAAGCTGTACTCCTTCCCCAAACAGGATACCAACAGCAGCAGGAATGGCTTTGGCGCATGGACAAGGTCACGCAGTACGGTGGAGCGCCTCTCCTCCCAAGCATGGTTCTATACCGCTTCACTCCACAGTCGAAATACAGAGTTAAATCAATCATCAAGCATATAATCAACACTTAACAAAAATCCTACAGTTCACTGTTCCTTTCTATATTCCTTAGCAACGGTAATGGCTGCTGTTCTGTTAGGATCAGGATGGAGGTTTTATGTGTGCGCGCCGATTTTCAAAGTACCCTGGGAAGTGTAGTCCCCATCCCTGTGTTTTTTATATCTTAAAAAAAAAAAAGCAATTATTTAATTAAATTGTGCAGCAGAGTGAGAAGCAACAAAGAAAAAACACTTTAAAAGCAAATGCACTCTGCCTGGTCCTGCTGGACACCCCCCCCTAAAAAAAAAAAGAATTGACGCATGATCCCTGTAATAGAAGATGTACTGTTCTGGAAAATACCTTCTTTGAAGTTTCTACTAGGTAACCAATTACATCATGAGCAAGGGCTGTTCTGATTGGCTGCTTTGACAAGCTCAAACAACCAGATGCTATGAAGAATAATGTTCCCTCTAAGCTGTGGAGTCTTGTGAGCAAAATTTCTACTTTGTGAGCTACTGGCATTAAAGCTGTGAGTGAGTGATTCAGCTACTGCATAAATTAGTTTGCTCTGGAGCCCTCCTTCCTGAGCGACGGCAAAAAAATGTGTGAGCCAGAGGCTAAAAAACTGTGAGCTAGGTCACACTAACTCAGCTTAGAGGGAACATTGATGAAGAACACTGGTAAATCTAACTGTCCAACGTGCTTGACCATAAAATCTGTGGTCTCCCTAGCAATGGATGCATTTGAAATAAGGGCAATAGTGTTTTGGGGGAACATGGGGAGAAATACACAGACAGAAGGAACAAGGCATGGTAGGGCTGGAGGGATCCACTGGTGGGTCACAAATAAATCGGGAGGTCATTTTACCCTCACAGCAGTCCTGCAAGGTGGATGAGTTTGTAGGGTTGCCAGCCTCCAGGCGCTGGCTGGAGGTCTCCCACTATTACAACTGATCTTGAGGCGACAGAGCTCTGTTTACCTGGAGAAAATGGCTGCTTTGGCCGTTGGACATTATGCACCAAGGTTTGTCCTGCCTCAGCTCCATCCCCTGGATCTCCAGATACTTCCCGACATTGAGCTGCCAAACCTATTAGTATGCGAGTCCATGACTTGTGAAAGTTATTTGGCAAGGTCCTCCATGTCTAAAGTGAGCAAACTCCCGTTCCCAAACCCTATGATCTGCTCAGCTTGTTCCATGTTGTAGATTGCCTCTCGGTTTGAAATTTCCCTACATTTACTTTTAAGAGTGAAATAGTTATTTATTTATCATTTTCAGTTTATACCCCGCCTTTCCTGCGCAGTCAGGCTGAAGGCAGCGTACAACAGGCTAAAATACAATAAAACATAGATGCATAAATGCAATACTATAAAATTCACATAAGCAAACAAAGAAGAAGAAGCAGAAGAAGCAGAAGAAGCAGAAGCAGAAGCAGAAGCAGAAGCAGAAGAAGAAGAAGAAGAAGAAGAAGAAGAAGAAGAAGAAGAAGAAGAAGAAGAAGAAGAAGAAGAAGAAGAAGAAGAAGAAGAAGAAGAAGAGGAGATTGGATTTATACCCCAGCCTTCACTCAGAGTCCCAGAGCGGCTGAAACTCTTCAAGAACAGCTCTGACAGAACTTGTGACTGACCCCCAAGGTCACATCAGCAGGTGCAAGTGGAGGAGTGGGGAATCAAACCCGGTTCTCCCAGATTAGAGTCCACGCACTTAACCACTACACCAAACAGGCTCGCAAAGTGTGGTTAGGTGCAGATGGCGGTTGCTGTATGATGGCCCGGTGTGGCTAGGCCAGTATCCTTGGCTGTTCTTAGTGCCAGGAGCCTGAGGGCCGTAACAGCTCAGTTTTTAATAGCTCATTCATCAGCGGCGGCTCCTAATCGAAGGCCTGGCAGAAGAGCCCCGTTTTACAGGCCCTGCGGAACTGTAACAGGCCCTGATGTCTTCTGTGAGCTCATTCCGCCAGTGTGGAGCTGCCACTGAAAAATGATGCCATTCATGTTTGTTTCAGGACGCCGCAGTGGTAACCACCTCCTCTCCCTGCCCCCCATTTTCTCCCACTGCCCAGTGGTGGGAATGACCAGCAGCCGGTGGGAAGTCTCCTGCCGAAAGTGGGAACCCGGCAAGCCTAGGCCAGAGTTAAAATGCCTTGGGTCTAGTTTCCAGGCTGGGACACATGAGTGGAATGTAGAACTCGAGAGCAGATTCCCCTAATGTCAAAGTTCTTTCTAAAAACTTGAATGCTGCTTATCTGAATGTGTTTCTTGCACAATGCTTTATTTTGGTAAAAGAGGTCAATGACATTGGGTAGAGGAAAGTATAGAAATATGGGACGTGGACAGTTAATGCATCTAAAAAAACCCCCTCTTATTGATTTCATCGATATCTGGCTTTTCTAGAGGTCCCAGGTTACTGATCTGCCTTGGACTTTCAGCCCTACAACAACTGCTTAGCACCTTAAACCTCATCATGAAGAATTTAGTCTTAAAAAAAAATTCAAATTGAATGGAATTTAAACTTGACTCCTGCCCGGAGCAAGGATGGCAGGCTATGAATAAAGGAACGGCGTTTCAAAGAGAAACGTGGAAACGTTCCTTTTCTGAATTTGTCAATGGAAGTCCTCCGGTGGCTTCCCCATGGCGCTACTGAATAACTGGGTGCTGCCAAGTCTTCTGGCCGGCTTCTCTTTCCGCCTCCCTCCCCACAGCCTTTTGTCTGACCGCTGAAGCGGTTTCCAGCCATGTTTGGCCTCCCCTTGGGCCGTCGATAACCGCCATGGCGTTTTTCTGCTCGACATCATTTCCTGAATGTCAGGTCTTTCGCCAGGGCCATGCCGGGCAATAATTCCCGTCAGAACATCCATCAGAGGAATTTCTCCAAGACGATGAGCCGTGGCAGCCAACTTGTGTGGTTTTAATCATTGTCCTTCGCGGACAAACACGAAGTGCCTGTGTGAGGGGAATCGGTCCTGCCTCCCCCCACCCCCGAAACCTCCACAATAAATATCCTCCTCTTTGACCGCAGACTTCTTGATACCCTTCAGTGTCGCTCATTCTTGGCACTTGGCTACCAAGAGCGAGCGAGAGAGTTTCCATTTGAGGAGAGCCCTTCCAGGCGGATGATTCAAGACCCAGAAGGAGAGGAACAGGAAATGGAAACAAGGCTCCGGGGCTCGGCGGTGGCAAAGAGCCATCAGGCACCAAAGAGAGGGAAGATCAAGGCCTGGTCCTCGGCGAAGGAATTTATGCATGAAATGCGAAAGATTTTGACTCGCCAGCCCGAGCAGGCCCGACTTTTGATCAAGCGGGTCCCCCTCCTCCTCCTCCTCGCTTGTGATTCTGTTGCTGCACTTATTCCATAATGAAAGACACATGGGAAGAAGAAACAGAGCAAACATTCCCTTCAAAAGTTTATAAATCTGGAGTGGGGGGGAGGATTTAAAGTCACACACCATTTGTAAATTTCAAAATATTTTGGAGACCAAAGATGGAGCCACGGGGGAGGGGGAGAGCGAGCAAGCGGAGAGTCCCTATCCAGGGCAGGCTGGAGACAAAGCGAAGAGGAGCCCAGGGAGGGACTTTGGTGGTGGTGGAAAGCACCCTCAAGACGCAACTGACTCATGGTAACCCCGTCGGTTTTTCACGGCAGGAGACGAACAGAGGCGGTTTGCCGTTGCCTGCCTCTGCGTGGCAGCCCTGGGCTTCCTCGGTGGTCTCCCATCCAAGTACTAACCGGGACTGACCCTGCTGAGCTACCAAGAACCAACGAGATCAGTCTATCTGGGGCTGCTCAGGTCCAGGCAAGGAACTTTCCCATCAATCGACTTCTGTACAAGAGCAGGATCAACTGAAATGCCCACCAGCACATAAAGAAGAAGAGGAGATTGGGTTTATACCCCGCCCTTCACTACCCAAGGGAGTCTCAGAACGGCTTACAAGCTCCTTTCCCTTCCCCTGTGAGGTAGGCGGGGCTGAGAGAGCTCTTTCAAGAACTGCACTTTCAAGGACAGCTCTTGTCAGAACTATGGCTTGCCCAAGGTCACGCCAGCAGCTGCAAGTGGAGGAACGGGGAATCAAACCCGGTTCTCCCAGATTACTTAAACACTGCATCAAACTGGCTCTACAAAGAGCCAGTTTGGTGTAGTGCTTAAGTGCGCGGACTCTTATCTGGGAGAACCGGGTTTGATTCCCCACTCCTCCACTTGCACCTGCTGATGTGACCTTGGGTCAGTCACAAGCTCTGGCACAGCTGCTCTCTCAAGGACAGTTTGTGTTAAGAGCTCTCTCAGCCCCACCTACCTCACAGGGTGTCTGTTGTGGGGAGGGGAAGGGAAAGGAGTTTGTAAGCCGCTCTGAGACGCCTTTGGGCAGTGAAGGGCGGGGTATAAATCCAATCTCTTCTTCTTCTTCTTCTTCTACAAAGAGGGACATGGAGGTTCCTGGAAACAAATAGACTCCTTTTACAACAATGGTCAAATCCAGGTCTTTTTTTGGAGAAAAAGCCCAGCAGGAACTCATTAGCATAATAGGCCACACCCAACAGCAGAAACTCATTAACATATTAGGCTACACCCCTGACAGCATGGCTCATTAACATATTATGCCACACCCCCATGTTACCAGAAGTGTGGTCATCCAGCCACACCCACCTTTGGCTTCTTATTCCGTTTACCTTGTTTGTTGTTAAAACCCGGGCCTTTTTTTGGAGCAGGAGCTCCTTTGCATGTTAGGCCACACACCCCTCGTGTAGCCAGTCCTGATGAGTTTCTGCTGTTGGGTGTGGCCTACTATGCTAATGAGTTCCTGCTAGGCGTGGTCAACTCTGGAGCCAGCCGGAACTCCGTTCCTGTGTGTTCCTGCCCCAAAATAGCCCTGACAGTAGGTATCACCTCCTTTTACTCTCAGTTTCGGGCAGGTGATGCACTCTATTCTTGGTGCTGGGGGGGGGGGGCAGCAGTGGGAGGGCCCCACCCGGAACGATCGGTTCGCAGGCTGGTCACGGCGGGAGCTCTGGAGGAGACCGGCCGAGACTCCGAGAGCCTGGAGGGCGCCATGGTGAGACGAAGGTGGAGTGGGGAACCAAGCCAAGACCGCCTGATGCGCTTCCTAGACGAGTCCCTCGCCTGCATCCCACAGGTGATCGCGGAAGGCATCCGGGAAGAGCGTGAGCGGCAAAGGCGTGAGGAACCACCAGACCAAGCTCCTCCGGATCAACGCCCGGTGCCGGATCAAGACCAGCAGAACGTACCTGCCGGCCCGCCGGACCAACCAGCGGGACCAGGGCCGGGGCAGCCACCCCCTCGTCCTTGGGGGTTCCTGCCACCTAAACCTGCGGAACTCCTGGATGCAGATTTTGATGGAGACCCCGAGAAATTCCCGTACTTCCTCGTGCGAGCCGAGAGATTCATTGAAACTTGGGGCCATCTATTCCAGCGTGAAGAACGCATGGTCGATGTAATAGCAGCCCACCTGAAGGGAGCGGCCGCTGACTGGTATGTGGGACTCCACCAGGTGGATGGGCGTGAGCTGAGAGAAATCGATTCGTTCATGTGGGCCATGAAAGAACAATTCGAGGATGTAAACTCCAACAAGGCAGCAAAGGCGACGATCCGAGCCCTCAAGCAAGGCGCGAGATCGGTGAGAGACTACACCACGGAGTTCCATAGGTGCGCGGCAAAAATCCGAGGGGTGCAAGATGGGACACTCGTAGACTACTACAAGCTGGGACTCAACGCGGAGATCCGCCGAGAAGTCACCAAAACCCAAGACCCGAACACCCTCTCTGGCTGGATACAAGCCGCCATCACGATGGAGAACCGGCTGAAAACCATCAAGCTAGATGACGCCGCAGCGATGGTCACCAGAGGCCCCGCGCCGGCAACGAGGGGGAAGCCCCCGACCCCGACCCCGAAAGCGAGGGACGGCACGAGAGAACTCCGAATGAAGCAAGGTCTGTGCCTTAAATGCGGAGAAGGGGGCCACTTCGCCGCAAACTGCCCGACCTCACCCGCAGCGTCAGGGCCGCCAAAAGGAGCCAAAAAGAAGTTTGACACCTCCACACCGAAACCGGTGGCGAAGCCGAGGGGGGCGAAAGCCCTGCAAGCCAAACCGCTTAGCAAGGCATCCGACTCATCTGATGGCGAGACCGCGCCGCAGGGAAACGAGACGGACCTGCTGTAAACAGCGCTGAACAGCAGGTCCCGCACTCCCAGGCGCAAATCCCGGTGAGCAAACCCCCCTCTCTTTTCTTTCTCACGGTGACTTTAATGGACCCGGGTCTATTGACCCATGTGAGAGTTCGGGCTCTCATTGACTCTGGGTGCGGGAGAGACCTCATCAACCCCACACTAGTAACGGGACTAGGGGCAAAAGTTGTTAAACTAAACGACCCCTTGATTTTTACTCAAATGGACGGGTCCACCATGAAAGAACCCTGTAAATACGAGACTGTACCCTTGCGGGTGGGACTCGGGCAGCACTGGGAAGAAAGACCTTTCGTTGTTACCCCATCAGCCCGCTTTCCCCTGGTACTCGGAAGCCCGTGGTTCTTTGATCACGATCCTCACGTCCTATGGGGGGAGGGGAAAGTGAACTTCATCTCCGAGAAATGCCGGTCCCACTTATGGAGGAATGAGTGGGGACCCATGGCAGGGGGGCAACTCCTAGTGACGGTGGGGGTGGCGGAAGCGGAGCTGGAAGGCATTCCCCCCGAGTATCACGACCTGGCTCCTGTCTTTGGGGAGGAGGAAGCCGACGAATTGCCCCCCCATAGGAACTCAGACTGTGCAATTGAAATTTTGCCCAACCAAAAGTTACCGAAGGGAAAACTGTATTCTATGAGCCCCTCAGAAAAAGTGGAACTGAGGAAATTCATTGACAAAAACCTCAATAGGGGTTTTATATGGCCAGCATCCTCCCCGTTTGCGGCTCCTGTGCTTTTCCGGAAAAAAAAGGACGGGGGGTTGCGGCTATGCACCGACTATCGCGGCTTGAATGCAGTATCCAACACAAACGCTTACCCCATGCCTCTCATAAAAGACTTGTTGGCTGCGGTGGCTGGGGGGGAAATTTTCTCGAAGCTAGATCTCCAAGATGCCTATTTCAGAGTCCAAATTCGGGAGGGGGATGAATTTAAAACGGCGTTCAACACCCCTCTAGGCCAATTTGAATACCTGGTCATGCCATTCGGGCTCCAAGGGGCCCCAGGGGTCTTCATGAACCTGATTAATGAGGTGCTGCATAAGTATTTGTTCAAGGGGGTCCTTGTTTACCTTGATGACATTCTTTTGTATTCCCCCGACCTAAAATCTCATGTGAAACTGGTGCGGGAAGTGTTACAAACGTTGCACAAGCATAAACTGTTTGCTAAACTATCCAAGTGTGAATTTCACAAAACGGAGATCCCTTTTCTGGGCTACCGCATATCCCAAAAGGGAATTGAGATGGACCCTGACAAGATTAAGGATGTAGTAGGGTGGGAGCCTCCCAAAACGCGGAGGCAACTCCAGGGGTTCCTCGGATTCGCGAACTTTTATAGATCGTTCCTATCGAACTTTGCCCAGCTGGCCCTTCCCTTGACTGACCTATTGAAAACCAAAGGGAAACCACCCGAATGCACTCGACCCGGGGCCAAACTAGAGTGGTCACCAGAGTGCCAGAGGGCTTTTGACAAATTGAAAGCCCTTTTTACGTCAGAACCTGTATTAGCCCACCCGAATGAACTTAAGAAATTCATTGTCCAAGTTGACGCCTCAGACGTTGCTATGGGAGGGGCGATCCTCCAAGAGGGTGAGGATGGTAAATTGCACCCCCTTGCCTATGTTTCCAGAAAGTTTAACGATACTGAACGGAATTGGTTGGTGTGGGAGAAAGAAGCGGGATCGATCCGCTTAGCATTGGCTACCTGGCGCCATTGGCTAGAGGGGGCGCGAGTCCCGTTCGAGGTCTGGACTGATCACAAAAACCTCGAGCTGCTCCGCTCCCCCCGTTCCCTGAACGCCAAACAGCTCCGTTGGGCTGATTTCTTCTCCAAGTTTAATTTCACACTGCACCACTTCCCGGGGACATCTAACTCGCTGGCCGATGCACTGTCACGCCTCCCGCAACACGACAGCCTGGGTTTCTGACACAGACTGTTTCACTGCTCAACCACTCTGACAGTTAAGGAAGTTTCTCCTGATATCTAGCCGGTAACGACTCTCTTGTAATTTCCACCCATTAAATCTAGTCTTGGCATCTGGGGCAAGAGAGAATAGATCTGCTCCAGTTTCTACATGACAGCCCTTCAGATATTTGAAGACTGCAATCGTGTCCCCTCTGTCTTCTCTTTCCCAGGCTAAACATACTCACCTCTTTCAGCCTTTCCTCGTAAGGCTTGGATTCCAACCCTCTCACCATCCTGGTTGCCCCCTTCTGAACACGCTCGAGCTTGTCAACATCCTTCCTAAAATGTGGTGCCCAAAACTGGACACAGGACTCCAGGTGAGGCCTGACCATAGCAGAATAGAGCAGAACGACCATCTCCTGTGATCTGGAAACACTGCTTCTGTGAATGCATCCTAAGGCCCTAATGGGAGGGAAATTGTCCTCCGTTTGCTAAAGAACAGAAGCAGGAGGAGGGAACAGAAGTGTATATAAGGTAGGGAAGCCAAGGTCGTCCGAATTGACCGGGGGAGGGGGGTCTTCTGTGACAAAAGAGCAATTGTTCAGCTTTTCTCCGAGCAGAGGAAACTGGCCCAGTGGCCGCCTTGCTTAAGTAAACCCCACACTTGTTTAGCAATGGGCAGGGGGCGAGAGGTAAGCAGCGGAGTCAAGGTAAGATAAATTTCCGCACGGTGTTGATGTAGCCCAAGCGGTCGGTATCTCGTGCCTGGCTTAGAGGGAAAGGGACGGTTGCGTTGACTTATGAGCTGAGGGCAGCCACCGAGGTTGGAAGCCGCCGGCCAGACGCTGCTGACCCTGGCCGAGGGCTGGAAGATCTCCCAGCCGGCTTAGAGGCTCACCTGAAAGAAAGGCTCGACACGAGACTCCCCGTGGGGCTTCTCATCCGTTAGGCCCCTGGTTTTTTTCTTTCTTTAAAATATTCTTATGCTGCCTTTTCAGTTGATCAAGGTCCCCAAGGCGTTGAACACAAAAACGCAGTTTGAACAATTGAAGACAACATTTAGGATGATGATGACCATAGAATCATAGAATGTTAGAGTTGGAAGAGTCCTTGTAGGTCATCTAGTCCAACCCCCTGCACTCTGCAGGAGCAGAGCCGAAAGATAGCTCTACATACCTACAACATACCCAAAAGATGGTCATCCAGCCTCCGCTTGAAAATGTCCAGGGAAGGAGCATCCACCGCCTCCTGAGGCAGACTGTTCCACTGTTCAACCAATCTGACAGTTAGGAAGTTTCTCCTGATACTTAGCTGGTAACGACTCCCTTGTAATTTCCACCCATTAGATCTAGTCTGGCAATGATGATTTATTAAACTTTTATCCCACCCTCCCGGCCATAGCCGGCTCGGGGCGGCTTACAGTCAGATAAAATTCCAACTGCATAAATAGCATCAAGTAGCATTAACATTAAAATACATTAAAACCATAATAATAAAGCGCTAGTCTTTCTATTGGCGCTGATTGGTCTTCAGATGTCAAAAACAGCTTCAGACGTCATAAGAAGAGGGGGAATTGGCACGGGCGGAAATTAGGGCCCAGCGGGTCAGAGCTCTTCGCCATGCAGTATCAGTTGCCACTGCCAGTGGCACTGGCAATCGAGATGGTATTGATCATGGTTGTGGTGGTGATGGTGGTGGCGGCGGCTCCCAAGTCCTGGTGGAAGAGCTCTGTTTTGCAGGCCTTGCAGAACTGTGAAATGTCCCGCAGGGCCCTGGTGTCCTCTGGGAGCTCATTACACCAGAGTGGAGCCGCCACCAAAATGATAAAACAGTTCAATGAGAACACACAAGCATACAGCACCAGAACCAGGGAGGAGACCCCGTGGGGGCTCAGTCTGGGGCAGGTGATGCACTCTATTCTTGGTGCTTGGGGGGTGGGGGCAGCAGTGGGAGGCCCCACTGCTGGACCCCCTGATGGCACCTGGTATTTTTGGCCAGTGTGTGACAGAGTGTTGGACTAGATGGGCCATTGGCCTAATTCACCATTGGCTTCTCTGATGTTCTTATGTTCTTATGGCTGTTACTGGAGGTATGCCAAACAAAACGAAAAAGACTTCTCCTACTGTTGGAAGACACTGTTAGAGGAAGTCGGACGAATGTGGTAGACTCTCTCTGGACCTCATGCGCAGCAACACCGGAGCATGATCCAGTTTGGGACCCGGCATTGAATGGCTTCATCTTGTACCTTTGGGCCACCTCTCCCATAGGAGACAGGGATTGCTAAAGTGACGGTTGGGCATGATCCGTTGCGGGTGCAACACCCATGCACTTGACAGCAGCCCCCCCCCCCTTCAGCACACGAGCTGAACAGGACAAAGGGTGCCACAGAAAATGGGAGGTCCGTGCGAGTTCCCCCCAACCCCTCCTTTCCCACTCAGGCTATGAATAAAGGAATGGCAGGAGGAGGTTGGATTTATACCCCACCCTTCACTACCCAAAGGAGTCTCAGAGTGGCTTACAAACTCCCTTCCCTTCCCCTTCACACAACAGACACCCTGTGAGGTAGGTGGGGCTGAGAGAGCTCTGACAGAAACTGCTCTTTTTCAAGGACAGTCATGCCAGAACTATGGCTTGCCCAAGGTCACCCAGCAGCTGCGTGTGGAGGAGTGGGGAATCAGACCTGGTTCTCCCAGATTAGGGTCCATGCACTTAACCACTACACCAGACTGGCTCTTGAAAGGAAGAAAGGAAGTAGAAAATTTTGAGGAAGAAAGGAAGTAGAAAATATTGAGTGTGTCCTTCTGTACTGTGATTATTAGGTTGACATTTGTTCTAAGTATTTAGACCAGTTGTTAAAGGATTTGTTAGGCCAATGTGATAATTATAAGTCCTTTTTTCTTCTATCCTCAAAGAATGGTGTAACTGTTGAAATCTGGCTCCTAAAAAGCGAGATTTGTGTTAACTGCATTGAGTACTTCTTATGTCTTGTATTCTCCTTAGTGTATAATGCCAATAAAGGGTTGTTGTTGTTGTTGTGATCTACCACGGGGCTCTGGCCCTTCCCAAACCAGCAGCACCTCAGCAGAAAAAGATGACTCACACCTATTCAACTGCTTTTGAATGCCAGCAAGTTTGAGACACAGCCTGAAAAAGGATATGCAGAATCTAAGATGCAGCCCGTGGGGGGAAAATCACCCTTCCTGGCTCTGCAGCAGTGAGCACCATGCCCATTCATCCATCTGAAAGCATGAGAATAGGAGCTGGACCCATGAAATGGGCCTACCCCAAGCCAGACTCTGTGTCTATTCAGTCAACTAATTCCCCCTCAATCTTGCAGCTCCTCTCTGGGACCGTGGGCAGAAAAAGGCCTTCCCCAGTACCTGCTACTGACACTCTTTCGTGGAGATGCCAGGGACTGAACCTGGCCTCTTGTGAATGTAAATCAGGTGCTCTGCCACTCATCTAGGATTACGGTTCCTTTGAGGCCCCAGAGCTGACTGAGGTCGGCGTTGCAGCCTGCAAAAACAACTGTTAAGTGTACAACTGAGGCTGCGGTCAGACTGGAGCCTTGGTACAATGTGGTGGTGGCTCTAAGTGCTCCAATTTGCATTGTTGCAAGGAAGATCGAGCAGACAGCACACCCAGCCATGGCTCTCCCAACACTCGCTCCACAGTCGAGTGTCCATCTTACTGTGGTGCCTCAACCATGGAGCATATTGTTGCTTTTAAAAATATGGCTGGACATGTGCATAGGCACTTTTGTGCTTAGGCACACATCTCCAAGAACTCAGGGGGGGGGACCCCACTCGGAAATGGATCTGAACATTCTCACTCCCTGTCCTGCTTGCATGCATGACAGGGACATTCAGATATGGAAAAAGCAGAGTGTAAGCGTGGGCCATTTGGAAGCCACCAGATATCCTCTGGTGGCTACTTATTCTGTATCCAACTCATCATACAACAGGAGGAGTGCGACTGGGGAACGGCTGCTAGATGTGGCCGTGTGACTGAGCCCATTTAATCCATATGGGAAGCGCAACTATTTCGGGCCAAACTGCCCACCTGAACGCAGCCTGACACATGGCAGGGCATGAGGCAGTTGGGGTAGAAGTGATTTTATATAAAATACAGGTAGAGGGGTTAATTTTTTAAAAAAACATTATTGGATTCATTGTTGTTATTACTTGTTATTGTTTGCCCAAATATTTTCTTTCTATTGTGTTGACTTGATTAAGTTCCACAAGGTAGGAAGGCAGCTGATAACAGTTTTAAGTAAAACAAATAAATTGCTGTATATACCTTTGCAAAAAAAACCCTTCAAACCCTTGATGAAACGTTGAAAAATGTGAGCAACTGTTTTTACCACACTTTGTTTAAACTAGGGCTAGAGATGTACTGATAATAATTTGGTAACAAGTACCTGTTTTAGTTGCGGAGTTGACATCATGTGCTAGATTCTCCCCTCCAGCAGCCTCTCACCATAAGAAAAAGAGAAGAAGAAGAGATTGGATTTATACCCCACCTTTCACTCGGAGTCTCAGAGCGGCTTACAAACTCCTTTCCCTTCCCCTCCCCACAACAGACACCCTGTGACTCGGTGGGGCTGAGAGAGCTCTTTGGAGAATTGCTCTTTCAAGAGCAGCTCTGACAGAACTATGGCTTGCCCAAGGTCATCCGGCAGGTGCAAGTGGAGGGGTGGGGAATCAAACCCAGTTCTCCCAGATTAGAATCCGTGCACTTCACCACTACACCAAGCTGAATAGCTCAGGAGCAAACAAGGAAGAAAGGGGATTTAAAAGGGAAACAAAAGCTTTTAGCTTTTGGGATGAGAAGTTTCCAGGAGCTTGGTTAGACAAGCTCTTGGATTGCACAAACTGTTTCCCCTGGAGATCCACATTTGGGCTTGCCCCCTGTTGAGCCTTAAAAGGCAACATTTTGTTGACTGTTTATTTGGATTGCTTAGAGCCATGCTTTGTGCTGAGATCTGGGCTAAATATAGATTTAACTTGACTATATTCTCTATGTATACAGAAGCTCAGTCTTTTCCCCTGCCCAGCCTCATAAAATGTAGGAAAAATGCATACCATAAACATATAAAACCCATAAACAAAAGGCTGTATACTAAAACAAACATAAAGAGAAACAGACATGCGGATGAAACACTAACTGGATTCAGAAATGAATGGAACCACACACATTCATGCATCTGTGCCGGTACCAGAAAGGGTCAAGTGAAGTTCCTTTGAGGGCAGACGGTCAGTTAAGAGCATAAGAACATAAGGGTGGCCATGTTGGATCAGGACAATGGCCCATCCAATCCAACACTCTTTGTCACACTGTGACCAAAACCCAGGTGCCCTCAGGAAGTCCAAGCAGCAGGGCCAGAGCTCCAAAAGAACTCCCACTGTTGCCACCCAGGCAACCAAGAAGACAGAGCTTCACTGTCCCAGACATAGTGTGACATCTATACTTTGTGGCTAATAGTCACTTATGGACCTCTGCTCCATACATTTATCCAGTCCCTTTTTGAAGCTGTCTATGCTTGTAGCCATCTCTGCTTCCTGCGGCAGTGAATTCCACATCTTAATCACTCCTTGGGTGAGGAAGGACTTCCTTTTATCCTTTCTAACCCGACTGCTCAGCAATTTCATGGAGTGCCCACGAGTTCTTCTACTGTGAGAAAGGGAGAAAAGGACTTCTTTCTCTCCCTTCTCTATTCCATGCATAATTTTGCAAACTTCTATCATTTCACCCTCAGCTGTCATTTCTGCAAGCTAAAGAGCCCTAACCTCTTTAACCTTTCTTCATAGGGAAGGTGTTCCAACCCTTTTATCATTTTCACAAAGCTATAATATCTTTTTTGAGGTGTGGTTGGTTGACCAGAACTGTGCATAGTACTCCAAATGAAGTCACACCATCGATTTATACAGGGGCAGGATGATACTGGCTGATTTGTTTCCAGTTCCCTTCCTAATAACCCCCAGCAGAGCGTTGGCCAGTTTTATTGCACTCGCACACTGAGTCGACATTTTCAGTGAGCTCTCTACCGTGACTCTAGGATCTTGCTCCTGGTCAGTTACCACCAGTTTGGACCACATCAACAAGTATTTATAGTTAGGGTTTTTGGCTCCAATGTGCATCACTTCGCACTCGCCCTTGTTGAAATTCATTTGCCACATTGATGCCCCAATCACCCATCCTCAACAGATCCCTTTGGAGTGCCTCACAGTCCACCCTGGGCAATTTAGGTCCTTTCCGCACTAGACCTTAAATCCTGGTTCAGCCCTGTCCCTGAACTTACATTCTACACTATATTCAAGTTCACCCCTGTAATTCTCTTGGGGTATTTTTTGTTTCCACATTACATTCAAGTTCACCTGGTTTTGTCCCACTCTTGTCCCGGGATAAACAGATACTGTTATAACCAGGGATAAATGCAAGGTATTGTGTCATGAGTTGAACTCTGACAAAACCATGGATGAGATCCGAGTGCGGAAAGGACCTTAGTGTCATCCACAAATTTAGCCACTTCACTGCTGAAAAGTACTGAGACTGACGAGTGATTTCAGCTCTCACACACTTTTAGTTCCAGAACAAGACAACTTTACCTGGCTCGCAGGCCAATTTATATCCCCTGAAAACCACACACCAAAAACACACACCCCACACTTGTGATAGGATATTTACAATGGCTGAGAGTCCCATAGGCTCTCGGCCGGGAGCCTAACCCTCTGATTGGAGCAGGCTAGGATCTGCTGAGTCCTTTGTTCAGGTGAGCAAAGCTTGGACGTTTTGCCTGACCGCATGGCTTCCTTGCCTCGCATGCAGTCAGGTCTGATTGCATTAGGTCTGATTGCATTAGGTCTGAGTACATTACAACTGCTTACTCCCAATTCCAAATCATTAATGAAGAAGTTAAAAAACACCAGTCCCAGTACTGAGCCCTGCAGTACCCCACGGCTTACCATCTTCCACTGTGAAAACTGCCCATTTATACTCATTCTCTGTTTCCTACTAATTAACCAGTTTTTAATCCTCAAGAGACTTGTCCTTTTATCCCGTGATTGTTGAGCTTACTTAGGAGCCTTTGATGAGGCACTTTATCAAAAGCTTTCTGGAACTCAAGGTAAGCAAAATCTGTTGGGTCACCCTCACACGCTTATTCATCTCCTAAAAAAAAAAAAACCTCTAAAAAGTTAGTGAGACAAGATCTTCCCTTACAGAATCCATGCTGATTCTTCCTCAATAGCTTTTGTTCATCAACGTGCCAACTAATTCTATGTTTCATAACGGATTCCATCAACTTAACCGGTATTGGGTAGTTTCCCAGATCTCCTCTGGAACCTTTTTTAAAAGACGGGGGTTACATTCACTACCTTCCAGTCCTCAGGAATGGAGGCAGGGTTTAGTGACAGACGGCATATTTTTGTCAGGAGATCCACAAGTTCACATCTGAGTTCTTTCAGAACTCTTAGACGTATGCCATCTGGGCCCGGTGATTTGTCAGTTTTTAATTTGTCCACCAGGAGTAAGTGGAGGGTGCAAAGGATTATAGGTTTCCTTGACATTCCTGTCGGAATCAGCAGCACCAATCCAAATCTGGCATGTCACGAAGGGTTACCCATCATCCCGCTCTTTCTCAGTCTCAAAAAAAAACCCAACCCAAGTTCTTTTATGTCTTGAGCTATCAGTATAGAACTGAACCATTTGATCTCGGCTTCAGAAACGGAGGAGGAAAAAAACATATGCGCACAAGCACACATCCCCACTGGTTGATTCCATAATTTCTTTGTGGGCTTCTCTGTTCTTGTGCCACAAATTCTCGTTAACGAGTGATTTATGTCCAGGAACTCGAGACAGAGATTACAGTGTGCATACATCAAGTAACCTCGATTAAAGGGAAAGAAAAATGAACCCGCATTGGCTACTAAAGCCCTTGCTAAAGAAAATAATTCTAATCGTGAACAGGGAGCGGGACCGGAGAGCCAAACCTGCTTCCAGCGAGCTCTGCGGCTCTAAGGATAACAAATGAAGTCATCCACTCGCTGGCCTCTGGGAACAGCCGCCCCGCGTCAGCCTTGCCGATAGGGGTGTCCTAGAAAAAAGGGCAGGATGCTGGGGCGTATCTGGGTGATCTCTGTGGCATTCTGGGAGGAGAAGGCTTCCTCGACATGGTTGCCCAGGGAGCTCGGAGAAGGGCGGTGATAAGTGAAGGCTTTGAGCTTGCATTTTCTTATCAGTCCCACAGCCCTGAAGTGGAAAGGGACACATTGCCAAAAGGGATACAAGTCGAAGCTGTGTCTCTTTGCTACGGATGGAGCCTGCCTGCCCCACTAGAGAGGACAGCAGCAGCCAGGGAAGCTGGTTTGACTGGGAATGTCCTCAAGGAGAGAGAGAGGCAGATCTCCTCCCCAGACAAGGAAGTCTGCGGTTGTTTCTTTTCCGTGCATGATATACAATTCCCACCTCTGCCCCCCCCCAAAGTTCACCTTGACCCTTGATATTTTTTCCCCTGGTATTGCTTCTGAAATGTAGTCGGAGATGGAGCAGCCAGATTCAAATCCAGGATCACCTTAGCGAGGCCAGCTACATTTTTGAGGTAGAAGATTTCAAGTCATATCTGGTGAAGGGAGCTTTGACTCTCAGAAGCTCCTCCCCTGAAAACCTTGTCGGTCTCTCTCAGGTGTTCCTGGACTTGAGTCTGGCTCTCCTACTGCAGACTCACGTGGTTACCCTCAGAAAAAAGTCTGAGGTAGGCGGGAATCCCTTCACTTCTGGATTCTAGGCTTTTTGGCCCAAGCATCCCTCCCAAATCAGACAGCCAAGTTGGGATTAACTGGTTTTTATGGCTGATCAGCACCATTCTCTAGTTCCCTGGTTTCTCCTGGCTGTCATTCTGGACTATGCCACCCATGCTTGAAACAAAAACAGCAACTTATTCATGACTCAATCCTGCGGCACATTTCATCTCCTGATCAGGAAACTGCTTTTAAAATGTACTTTTTTCCTTGTTTGGTAGGTTCTCACCACACAATCAAGTTAAAAATTTCCAAATAGCTAGCAAATTACTGGGGGGTGGGAATCTTTGTAAATATCCACCAGGGATGAAAGCGACATGTCTCACAGAAAGACGCATGCGTGAAATGCCGCGGGCTGAAGGAGACCAGCGGCCACTGCTGTTGCTATATATGGACTCAGATGAACACCAAATGGTAAGAAGCTTGTAAAAAACCACAGTTCTTTGTTTATGACTGGCTTATGCCGGGAATGACTATTTTGTTCACTCTTTATTTAAGCAATTAGCTGTGGAGCGACACAAAGGAAGAACGCCAGTTGAGTGTCATGGTTAGGAGGACAAACTCTAATCCGGGAGGACCGGGTTTGATTCCCCACTCCTCCTCCACATTATGTATTTATTAATTATTTATTGTTTTCGATTTACATCCCGCCTTTCCTGCAAAAGCAGGCTGAAGGCGGCGTACAACAGGTTAAAATACAATAAAACATGGATGCAAAGGTGCAATACTATAAAATTCACATAAGCAAACAATATGTATACAAAGTGCGGTTAAGTGCAGATGGTGGTTGCTGAATGAGGGTCCGGTGTGGCTAGGCCAGTATCCTTGGCTGTTCTTAGTGCCAGGAGCCTGAGCACCGCAGCAATCCGGTTTTTAATAGCTCATTCATCAGTGGCGGCTCCTAATCGAAGGCCAGGTGGAAGAGCTCCGTTTTACAGGCCTTGCGGAACTGTAAGAGGTCCCACAGGCCCCTGATGTCTTCTGGGAGCTCATTCCGCCAGTGTGGAGGCGGAGCCGCCAAGCCCTAGCTCTGGTTGCAGCCAATCTGGTGTCTTTCGGACCAGGGAGAGTCAGGCGATTTTGCGTCCCCGACCTCAGTGCTCTCTGGGGGACATGTGGGGAAAGGCAGTCCCACAGGGAGGCAGGCCACCGACCATATAGGGCTTTAAAGGTCAAAAACAGCGCCTTGAAGCGAATCCGGTATGCTATTGGCAGCCAGTGCAATGCCTTCAGCACAGGCCGGATGTGTTCTCGTATAAGCAGCTGCTGGTGTAGCCTTGGGTCAGTCACAAGTTCTCTCAGAGCTGTTCTTTCAAGGGCAGTTCCTGTCAGGGCTTTCTCAGCCCCACCTACCTCCCAGGGTGACTGTTGTGGGGAGGGGAAGGGGAAGGAGATTGTAAGCCACTCTGAGAGTCCTTATAGTAGCGAAGGGCGGGGTATAAATCTTCTTCTTCATCCTCCTCCTCCATGGGAGCTCCCTGCCACTGCTCAGGTGTTCAGTGGGGGAGGGGAATGGCACCAAAATGGAGGAAACACCAGCAGAATCCTGACACACTGATGTCATTTCTTTTGTGCACTGGAAGTGACATCAGAATGTCGCCGGCCACCCCAGTGATGCTCTGGTATTTGGGTAAAACTCTACAGTTAAACCAGAGTTTTGTCCCAATAGCAGAGCACTGCCCACTTGTCCAGAGATGCCCTGACATCACTTCCGGTGCACACAGGAAATGATGTCAGCAGGTCGCCACCAGGTTTACATACACCCAGTAAGTCCCCCTGTCCCTCTCTGCTTGCCAGAAAGGAACTGGCAACCCTGGCTCAAAGTGAGGACCACATCTGTTAGGGAGACTCCCATTGGGCTTTGCAAAAATGCACATGTGCACAAGGCTGTTGATGGCCCTCTCCTGTCCTGTCTGAATGTGCCAAAAAAGTAACCCATTGAACAGGCCTAAGAAGCTTGCGAAGAACTCATCCTAAAGGTGACCCCCCCCATGCTCACAGCCGGCACAATGTGAGCTGCCCTGGTGGGTGTTTGAGCGTTCTGTCAAGCAGGGTTGAGGAAGCTGCGGAACGGCAGCTATGCTTGTATCAAGATCCCTTTAGCGTAGTGCTTGGCTGAATTGTTTGGAATACCTGGGGGCCGATACCTCCCCCCCCCAAGTACATTGATTCCATACAATTACATCAAGTGTCGTGGGTACCAGGTCTGCCGAGGCTGACTACTCCACAGATGAGGAAGAGGTAGGGAGCAACCCAGCCAGCCCAGCCTTTTCTGCCCCCCAAAGCACCACCAAAATGGCCCGCTGTAACCCAAGCAAAGCCCGCTAAGGCGTATGGAGGGAAGACGCTCAAGACAGCAGCAAGGCGTGGTTGGAATGAAACGGCAATTCCCCACCCATTCCGGTGTTTGGTGGCCGAGGCCCTGGAAAGATCTGCATCAGCCCTGGCTCAGGAAGACCCTTTGACCATCTGTGGCTGCGCAAAGCGTTCCCTGCTCCAGCTGCAGTGTCGGGAGCTCCGGTGGAGCTGACCTGGGACCGAAGCTCTCCGGCAAAGGAGAAACGAGGTGAGAGAAGTCAACGGAAGCCTCCTTCGGAGGGGGGGGGGGATGCTGCGCAGAGCGCAACTCCGAAGAAGTAGCTGGAAACAATTTAGGTTTGTCAAGGGACCTCCGCAGCCAGCCAGATCGGCAGCTCTGGGCAAGCATCCAGGCCCTGCGTAATGGGAAACAGCAGCAGCTGATAAGCAAAAGTGATCACGCTAATGATGATAGGAGCAATCAGGGGAGGCCCCCGAGAGCTACTGCTCTGGCAGGCTCCTGCTCTCGGGGGGATCCGGCGGAGGCCTCGCACTCCCCGCTTCTCCTCCGAGCACGTCGAAGGATGCAGCCCAGGCCAGAGAGGACCGCAGGAGTTGCTAGAACAGGAGAGAAGCACTCGATTCTGGAGGGGCTCCCAGGCTAGTCAGTGGTCGCCGATGGAATCACTGTTAATGAGGGCCTGAGTCCACACATCCATTCTGTCTGTTGGCTGCCACTGCAAGTGAGCCAGGCTGGCGATAACCAGGGACAGGGCCTTCTCGGTAGCGGCTCCCTACCAGTGGAATGCGCTCCTGGAAGAGATCAGGGCCTTTTGGAACCTCTTACAGTTCCACAGGGCCTGCAAGATGGAGTTCTTCGACCTTCAATTAGGAGCCACAAAAAAAGAAAAACACAGCTGAGGAGTGGCCCTGTGCCCTGACCTTACCACCTTCAGCCTGCCCTTGTCGCATAAATAAGCAGCTCAACTGAGCTGGTTGCGGGAAGACCACCCTGATTGCCACTTACGGAGTGCTGTTTAATCTAGAAATCTCTACTCCCACACTTTATCTGAGCATTGTTCCAGCACTTTAGGACAATTGATTTGTTTATGGCCATTTTTATGAATGATTTTAATTGGATTTTGGGGGTGTTGTAGGGCTCTCTTTCGGCTTCGCTCCTGCAGAGTGCAGGGGGTTGGACTGGATGACCTTCAAGGTCCCTTCCAACTCTAACATTCTATGATTCTAAATGCAGCAGAGCCTCTTTAAGTAATGGAGCAAAGCCAGAGTCCAATGGGGGCACCTTTTAGACCAACAAAGTTTAATTCTAGGTATAAGCTTCCGTGTGCACTTACACTTTGTTAGATGCACACAAAAGCTGATACCCAGAATTAAACTTTGTTGGTCTTAAAGGTGCCGTTTTGTTGCTTCGGACCAATATGATTGCTCACCTGAATGTATCTTTAAATAACAGGTAGAAGAGCAGAGCCATTTTAGTTACTTGCAGCAAAGAGCCGTGTGCCACCTTAAAGACATAAAGATTTACTGGGGCAGAAGTTTTACCGGGGTCCGAACTGGCAGAGGCTAAGAGAGAGATCTGGGAGTTGTAGTAGATAACTCACTGAAAAGGAGAAGGGAAAGGAGTTTGTAAGCTGCTCTGAGACTCCGAGTGAAGGGCAGGGTATAAATCCAATCTCTTCTTCTTCTCTTCTCTTCTTCCTTCTTAACAGTGCACTACAGCGCCTCTGGTCCCAACTCCTGCCAACCTAAGAGTTCGAAAGCAAGAAATTGTGAGTAGATAAATAGGTACCGCTTCAGTGGGAAGGTAACAGCGTTCTGTGCACCTCAGCATTTAGTCATGCCAGTCACATGACCATGGAGAAGTCTTTGGACAGCGCTGGCTCTTTGGCTAGGAAACAGAGATGAGCACCACCCCCTAAAGTCAGATTCGACTGGCTTTCGAGCAAGGGAAACCTTTATCTTTAAGGGTCTCAGATTGTAGAGAACACATATATTCATGGCCCCTATAGCACATTTCTTGCTGGCTTGTGGGATACCTCACCTTCTTTCCAAAGGGGAACTAAGCATGAGAATTCTCCAGTTGGGGGGGGGATTCCAAATGTTGTACAGAGTGCTGCCTAGGTGCATTTTGCTCCAGATTTCTGTTTCTTCCCATCAGTTCCCCTCCTCTCCTCCTTGAAGCGCTGCAAAAAAACAAACCCCAAAACCAAGCTTGATGTGCTGTCTTGGCTGGCTGCCACAGAAACCACACACTGGAAGCTTGAAAACATGGTCCAGAATCAAGGTCAGTTACAGAGCCAAAAGTCAAAGAGCCAGGAAGTCAAGTAAAGGTTGCAGGCTGCAAGGACAAGGAGCGGCTGCTACACACACAGGAGGAGGTCTGAGTGAGCAAAGTTGCTGTCACATTGAACCAGGTGCATGGAGTGCTTTTGAGCAGGTCCTTCCTTCCCTGGAGTTGAGTCTGCAAAGGCTTACAGCTCTTCCCTCTGCCTCTGCATAAGCTGCAGCCTGGCACTCCTTCTTCACTCCTGCATAGTCAGCCTCTGGCGTGTCCTATGACTGGGGCACTCCAGAGAACTAGGCAGGGAGTCTGGCCTTGGGGTGTCTGCAACTGGGTTGGGTAATCTGGGAGAACCGGGTTTGATTCCCCACTCCTCCACTCGCACCTGGCTGGGTGACCTTGGGCGAGCTACAGTTCTGACAAGAGCTGTCCTTGAAAAAGAGCAGTTTCTGTCAGAGCTCTCTCAGCCCCCCCTACCTCGCAGGGTGTCATAAGAACATAAGAACATAAGAGAAGCCAATGTTGAATCAGGCCAATGGCCCATCCCATCCAACACTCTGTCATACAGCAACCAAAATATACCAGGTGCCATCAGGAGATCCAGCAGTGGGGCCAGGACACTAGAAGCCCCTCCCACTGCTGCCCCCTCCAGCATCAAGAATAGAGTGCATCACCTGCCCCAGACTGAGAATTCCCATCTATACCCTGTGGTTAATAGCCACTGATGGACTTCTGCTCCATATGTTTATCTAATTCCCTCTTGAAACTGTACGTGCTTGCAGCTGCCACCACCTCCTGTGGCAGTGAATTCCATGTGTTAATCACTCTTTGGGTGAAGAAGTATTTCCTTTTATCTATTCTAACCCGACTGCTCAGCAATTTCATGGAGTGCCCACGAGTTCTTGTATTGTGAGAAAGGGAGAAAAGTACATCTTTCTCAACCTGCTCAATCCCATTCATAATCTTATAAACCTCGATCATGTCACCCCCTCAGCCGTCGTTTCGTGTCTGTTGTGGGGAGGGGAAGGGAAAGGAGTTTGTAAGCCCCTCTGAGACACCTTTGGGTAGCGAAGGGTGGGGTATAAATCCAATCTCTTCTTCCTCTTCTTTGCCCTCAAAGCAACCTTTGAAGAATGTTTCTAGTTTACAGATGCGGAATGAGGATGTTAGGTATCAGGACTGAACCATTCCAGGTCTGTCACCCCAGAGACTGGCTGAGCTTGGAGCACAAGAACAGTAGCCGACCAGGACTCTGAAAGTAACCAATCAAGTAGTAGCGTTATGTAACTAGCCTCTCACTGGGAGTGGGGTGTGTTTGGGCATGGCAATTGCATGCTATTTAACAGGGCTGTGGCTCTGGGGTCGTGTCGTGCTCTTGCTGAAATCACAAATAAAGTTGAGCTGATCACTAGATGGGAGTAGGGGTGTGCAAAAAAAATAATAATTCGGCCCGATTCAGTTTGGCCGAATCGGGCACAATCAGCTTTGGAGGGCAGAAAGGCTCCCCATGTCGCCGAATGTCAATTTCAGGCCCATTATATCCTATGGGCCATTGAAGTCAATGGCGAAAACATAGAGCATATTCTGGGGGCTGGAGGGAGGGGGTCTGAGGGAGAGGCTCCAAACTCACAAGGTAGCTGATGGAGCCCCTCCCCAAGATACCCACCAAGTTTCAAGAACATTGGACCAGGGGGTCCAATTCTATGGGCCCCCCAACAGGTTGCCCCTATCCCTCCATTGTTCTCTATGGTGGGAGAAAAAGTTTCTTTTTCCCCACGATGCTGTTAGTGGCTCTGGGAGGAAGGGGTTTGAGGGAGAGGCTCCAAGTTTTCAGGGTAGCTTCGGGAGCCTCTCCTTACATACACCCCCATATTTCAAAGCAATTGGACCAATGGGGAGAGGCTCCATCAGCTACCCTGTGAGTTTGGAGCCTCTCCCTCAGACTCCCTCCCCTCCAGCCCCCAGAATATACTCTATGCTTTCGCTATTGACTTCAATGGCCCATAGGATATAATGGGGCTGAATTTCGGTGGCAATCCGATGGCAAGCCAATTTAGATCAGAGAATCTGAATCGGCCCTCAGAAGCCCAAAAGGAGCCCGAATGGGCCATTTCCGGGGATTGCACATCCCTACATGGGAGCCTGCTCACCCACGGAACCCGCTATTTAACAGAGGGATTGAGCGATTCTCACAGAGGATGAATGTGAAAAAGTGGACTTGCCCGGTTGGCAGTGCCCATTTCCTTCCAAAGTCGATCTTCTGTACTTTCAAGTGGTTGACAGCGATTGCACTTTCAAATAAGTTTTTGATACTCCTGCGCAGAAGTGAGTGCCACCCACCCTGTGCCAGCTCTGTAAGAACTGGCACGTGGGAGCTCCTGCTGGTTCAGAAGGCAGCTCCCCACGTACTGGTCTGGAGTCAGTTTTCATCGATGTTGCACCCCAGTTTTACAAGAACTGGCTTGGTCCTGGGCCAAATGCAAAGTGCTGGTTCTAACTCAGAAACCCCTATACAGTCTGGGACCAAGGTACATATGTATCTGCCTCCTCCCCAGTGGTCCTCCTCAGACAGTGAGATCATCCTAAGAAGATATGAACAGCCCTGCTGGATCAGACAAGTGAAGGTCCATCTCGTCCAGCATCCTGTCACGCATAGGGACCAATCAGTTCCTCTGGAGGTCCAACAGCAGGGCACAGAATCATAGAATCATAGAGTTGGAAGGTACCTAGGGGGTCATCTAGTCCAACCTCCTGCACAATGCAGGAAATTGACAAATACGACCCCCCCCCCATTCCCAGTGACTCCTGTTCCGTGCCCAGAAGATGAGGCCTTACCTTAATGTTGCCTCCTGGCACTGGGAGGTTGACTGAACGTGGAGGTCCCATTTAGTCACCATGGCTAGTAGCCACTGATGGACTTCTCCTCCATCATCTCAGGCTCTCCTCCGTGCCCCATTGGAAGTCCACATGCCCCCCCCAGCCCCTCCCTGGCCTCCTTTTGGATGCAGCTGAAGACGTCCCTGTCTGAGCAACCATTCTGCTGCCTTCCCAGTTTTCGTTGGACATGAGTCCATTGCGATGGCCTTTTGATGCCGATTGTATTCTTACATTGGTGGCTGTGGCACCAATGGTAGGGCTTTTTGTCCCCTGTCTCAGACACCTTGTGGGAAAGCACGATGTCAATACGATAAATAGATAATGAATAAAGTGGCTAATAGGCCCAGGAGGGCCTGGCGTGATGTGGTCCACGGGATTGCGAAGAGTCGGACTCAACTGCATGACTGAACAACAACAGCCATGTTGGACCATGCTCTGAACCATCGTCAAGGCGTCATGCAGCATACACAGCGTCGCATGGTTACACAGACAACACAATGCCTTCGTTCCTCAGTGGGAGCAAGTGAGCATGCTCCCGCAAAGTATTTATGGTCCAACTTAGAGCATTTAGTAAAAGTAAGAGTTTATGCAAGTGTTGAAAGACCAAACTGCAACATGAGCAGGCAAGGTTTGGAAATTTCCATGGACAAGTGAGACAGAGGACACCTGTGGACATAGAAGAAGTAGTAGTAGTAGAAGTTGTTTTATACCCCCATTCTTTACTGCTCACAGGAGTCTCAGAGCAGCTTACAATCTCCTTTCCCTTCCCCTCCCCACAACAGATACCCCGTGAGGCAGGTTGTCAGTAATGTTTCTGTATTGCTTCACACTGTATCCATTGTGCTGTGTTCCCTATCTCGTCCCTGCTTTTGCGCTTGCGTAGGTATGCTAGCAGGAACGTGGGAGCTTCTTCCCTGCCGCTCGTCTTATCACGGTGGCCTTGAGTGCAGGCTTTGGGCTATTCTTCTTTGTATGAGAATTTTCCAGTCCTGTGAAGACGAGGGGAGGAGGGAGCCGTCTCCCGCCCATTAAGTAATTCTCCCGCCGGGAGTTTCCCGCGCGCGCGCTTTGCAGGTCATTTGCTAGTCGCAGTTTTGCATCACACTATAAACATGCTTGTGCTACTGGTAACGCCATTCCTGACAATAACCTCTATACTGTGGGTTTTAGCACTGTATTCCAATAAAGCCCTTCTTACTCTTAAGAATGCTTGGATCTACTTGCTTTTGAACCTGACACAGGTGAGGCTAAGAGAGCTCTCCCGAGAACTGCCCTTGAGAGAACAGCTCTGAAAGAACTTCTAACTGACCCAAGGTCACACCAACAGCTGCATGTAGAGGAGTGAGGAATCAAACCTGGTTCTCCCAGATTAGAGTCCGCGCTCCTAACCACTACACCAAACTAGCTCTCCACAAGACTTCCCCAGTTTTGTGAAAGGAAAGGCGGAAGGCGCCGCCTACCTCATGCTGGGCTCTGAATGATCTGCCGCAAGGGTCCACAACCCTTTTGAGCCTGGAAGCACCCTTTGGGATTCTGACACAGCATGGTGGCCACAAAATGGCTGCCACAGGAGGCGGACCCAACCACAAAATGGCTGCTACAACTTACCTTTAGTCACATCGCAATGATCCTTGTGCCTGCAGTGTGATGTGGCTGTGAAGAAAGCTAATGCAATCTTAGGACGCATTCACCAAAGCCTTGTGTCCAGATCACGGGAGGTGGTAGTTCTGCTCTGTTCTGCTATGGCCAGGCCTCACCTGGAGTCCTGTGTCCAGTTCTGGGCACCACATTTTAGGAAGGATGTGGACAAGCTCGAGCGTGTCCAGAAGAGGGCGACCAGGACGGTGAGAGGGTTGGAATCCAAGTCTTATGAGGAAAGGCTGAAAGAGTTGGGTCCGTTTAGCCTGGGAAAGAGAAGGCTTAGAGGGGACATGATTGCAGTCTTCAAGTATCTGAAGGGCTGTCATGTAGAAGCTGGAGCAGATCTAGTCTCTCTTGCTCCAGATTGCAAGGCTAGATCTAATGGGTGGAAATTACAAGGGAGTTGTTACCGGCTAGATATCAGGAGAAACTTCCTAACTGTAAGAGTGGTTGAGCAGTGGAACAGACTGCCTCGGGAGGTGGTGGATGCTCCTTTGCTGGACGTTTTCAAGTGGAGGCTGGACGACCACCTTTCGGGTATGTTGTAGGTATGTAGGGCTATCTTTTGGCTCTGCTCTTGCAGAGTACTGGGGGTTGGACTAGATGACCTGCAGGGTCCCTTCCAATTCTAACGTTCTATGATTCTATGGTTCTTCTAACCTGTTTTGACAGTCCATATTCCACAGTATATATCTTTCTGATTCTATGATTCTGTGGTGGCAGCCACTGCTGGAAAAAATCTGCACAGCCAATCAAATCTCCAGTAGCCAATCAGAAGCCTTGCTTGGTAAAGGCCCCGCCTGGCCCTGCCCACATTCTAATGACCCTTGGGAGACACCAGGAAAAGGGTTGATGGGTGCCAGGGCTCTTTTTGTAGCAGAAACTCCTTTGTGTATTAGGCGACACACCCCTAATGGTAGCCAATCCTCCAAGAGCTTACGGAGCTCTTCTTCCAGGGGCTACTGTAAGCTCTTGGAGGATTGGCTACATCGGGGGGGGCGTTGCCTAATATGCAAAGGAGTTCCTGCTATAAAAAGAGCCCTGACCATTGAGTACCATAGCGGTGACTCCCGGTCTGCTATGACTTTTAGCAGAACTCAACCCTTGCTTGTGACTTTTGAAAATGCAAATATATTTCCTGCCTTCACTTCAGCGCTTCTCCTGGCATTTCAATGTGTAAGACAAATTCCATGGGTCAACCCCCACCCCACCCCCATCTCAGCTCCCCCCCCCGTCCTTTTCAAGCACCTTTCCCAGAGCTTGTTACGAAACCTCAAAGAATCTTCTTTTCCACCTTGAAAGGGAATGCCTTGGAAAGCAGCCGAGGACCAGAAATAACGCTGAAAAGGTTCCCGGTTTCAGAAAATAATTTGTTTCCATCCTTGGGCTTAATAGAAAAAGAATACCTTCTTATATATATATTTTTTTTTTAAAAAAAATGTTCTTTCCCAAGTGTTTCCTGGTGCCTTGGTGTCTCATGAACTAAATCCCGGGCACAGATCACGGCCAAGACTCGGTGCCACCAAGATAGTTTGGATGAAAACATGCACGTATTTGCTCCCACCCTCGTCTTGCGAGACATTGGCTCTCTCTGTCCGCCCGGGCTGGAATGGCCCTGGAGAGCCGCCACGGACAAAGGTCATTTTCACCACCTGACATTCAACCCCACCGTCCTCCCCTTCTCCCCGACTCACCTCGGCTGCAAGGGCATTTATATTTTTGTGAAAATCAACTTGGCTCCAACATGACTTTTCCACCCAGCAGGGTTTCTGGGAAAACGGGACTCTCACTGTATGGAATAGGGTGTTTTTTCAATTTACGGTAATCGGTGTATGGAAGCAAACCCCCATTTAATCTAAGGGAATGTCCTAATGGTTAGGAGAGTGTTGCTTTTTGAGAGCCGTGCCAGCGGATTCATTCGCTGTATATAATAAGCCGTCCAGACATCCTTTATTGTGTTGTGGCTTCAGACTTGGCTTATCAGGGTTTCCCAACTCTCCGAGTGCTAACAGTTCACCTGCGGGAAGCAAGAGGAGGCTGCAAAGGAAACTCCAGCTGACTCTCATATCGAGATGGACTTCGTCTAGTCCCTACTGGAGGCGACCAATGGCCATGCAAATTCACCCCTGCTTAAATTGCCATTTGATTACAGACTGCAGACCTCATTTGGTGAATGCATTCCCTCCCAAAGTTCACTTTTTATCGAATGTTTGAAATCAGTCTAAATTATATACCGAATGTTTTGTTTGTATGTGTGTGAATCCAGAAGTGACATCATGCCGATGATGCGATGCTCTAGGAAGTCTGGAGCCCAGATGGCTGCCCCACTTGAGTGTATGCTGATGCTGACCCTTATAAAGGCAAACATGCATGCACAGAACACTTAGGTTGCAGTCACATGCGCCTGTTGAAGAAGCAGAAGAAGAAGAAGAAGAAGAAGAAGAAGAAGAAGAAGAAGAAGAAGAAGAAGAAGAAGAAGAAGAAGAAGAAGAAGAAGAAGAAGAAGAAGAAGAAGAAGAAGAAGAAATTGAATTTATATCCTGCCCTTCACTTGGAGTCTCAGAGCAGCTTACAAACTCCTTTCCCTTCCCCTCCCCACAACAGACACCCTGTGAGGTAGGTGGGGCTGAGAGAACTCTGACACAAACTGCTCTTTCAGGAACAGCTGTGCCAGAGCTTGTGACTGACCCAAAGTCACACCACCAGCAGCTGCAAGTGGAGGAATGGGGAATCAAACCCCGTTCTCCCAGATTAGAGTCTGTGCACTTAACCACTACCCCAAACTGGGAAGTGAGGGAAGTGAGGCTATCCCTCTGGGGGAACTTGACCCGCAGTTATGAGATCACACAACCCTCTGTTGCTGCAGACTCAGCCCATCACTGTGTGATCAGACGCAACTGTGGGTGAGTCAGGGGGTTTTTTTGGCCACTTGTTTCCCATGCACATAAACGAGGAATCGCACCTCTGCACCGAGGGCCCCCTATGGGTATGCGATGATGCACATACTGCGAAGGGGGGTGGGAAATGGCAGTGTGCTAGGATGGCCCGATCAGACTCAGCATGAGTTCTGTAGGGGAAGATCTTGTCTCACTAACCTGTTAGTGTTTTTTGAGGGAGTGAACAAACATGTGGACAAGGGGGACCCAATAGATATTATTTACCTTGACTTCCGGAAAGCTTTTGATACAGTTCCTCATCAAAGGCTCCTAAGTAAGCTCAATAGTCATGGGATAAAAGGACAAGTCCTCTTGTGGATCAAAAACTGGCTTATAAATAGGAAGCAGAGAGTGAGTATAAATGGGAAACTTTCTCAGTGGAGGGTGGTAAGCAGTGGGGTACCACAGGGATCAGTACTCGGTCCCATGCTTTTTAACTTGTTTATTAACGATTTGGAATTGGGAGTAAGCAGTGATGTGGCTAAATTTGCAGATGGCACAAAGTTGTTCAGGGTGGTGAAAACCAGGGAGGATTGTGAGGCACTCCAAAGGGATCTGTTGAGGATGGGTGAGTGGGCGTCAACGTGGCAAATGGGGTTCAATGTGGCCAAGTGCAAGTGATGCACATTGGAGCCAAAAATCCTAAATATAAATACACGTTGATGGGGTCTGAACTGGCAGAGACGGACCAAGAGAGAGATCTTGGAGTCGTAGTGGATAACTCGCTGAAGATGTCTAGACAGTGTGTAGCTGCAATAAAGAAGGCCAACGCTATGCTGGGGATTATTAGGAAGGGAATTGATAACAAATCAGCTAGTATCATCATGCCCCTGTATAAATCATTGGTGCGACCACATTTGGAATACTGTGTACAGTTCTGGTCACCACATCTCAAAAAGGATATTATAGCATTGGAAAAAGTGCAGAGAAGGGCAACTAGAATGATAAAAGGGTTGGAACACCTTCCCTATGAAGAAAGGTTAAAATGCTTGGGGCTCTTTAGCTTGGAGAAACGACGGCTGAGAGGTGACATGACCGAGGTTTATAAGATTATGAATGGGATTGAGCAGGTTGAGAAAGAAGTACTTTTCTCCCTTTCTCACAATACAAGAACTCGTGGGCATTCAATGAAATGGCTGAGCAGTCGGGTTAGAACAGATAAAAGGAAGTACTTCTTCACCCGAAGAGTGATTAACATATGGAATTCACTGCCACAGGAGATGGTGGCAGCTGCAAGCATGGACAGTGCAAGGTGCAAGAGGGAATGAGATAAACATCTGGAGCAGAAGTCCACCAGTGGCTATTAGCCACAGGGTATAGATGGGAACTCTCAGTCTGGGGCAGGTGATGCACTCTATTCTTGGTGCTGGGGGGGCAGCAGTGGGAGGGGGCTTCTAGTGTCCTGGCCCCACTGCTGGACCTCCTGATGGCAACTGGTATATTTTGGCCGCTGTGTGACAGAGTGTTGGCCTAGATTGGCCATTGGCCTGATTCAGCATTGGCTTCTCTTATGTTCTTATGTTCTTATGTTCATCCCAATGGCTCAGAAGCATGCTTGCATGATCAGACCGGGAAAAGTCTGTCCGTGGCCCGTCACAACCAGTGTTCCCTCTAAGCTGAGTTAGAGTGAGCCAGCTCACAGTTTTTTAGCCTCTGGCTCATACATTTTCGTCTTGGCTCAGGGAGGATGGCTCCAGAGCAAACTGATTTATGCAGAAGCTGAAGCACCTGCTCACAACTTTAATGCCAGTAGCTCGCAAAGTAGAATTTTTGCTCACAAGGCTCAATAGCTTAGAGGGAACATTGGTCACAACCCGTTTACTACCGGATTATCTCCGGTGTCTTTTTACTCCGCTTTCTGGGGCAGAGCAGCATGAGTTGCCAACGGCTGTGGGATGCTTCCCAGACGCTGCTGTCCGATCGCTCCCTTTTGATCCACCAGGCATTCGCCCCTATGTCGGATCTTCCAGCGCGCATGTGATCGCAGCCTTAGATTCAAATCTGGCCGCACTTTAGAGACCAACAAGATTTTGGGGATATAAGATTTCAACAGTCAGAAGAAGCCGGAGGATTGGGGAGGGGATAACATGCAGACAGAACATCACCAGTGAGGGAAAGGGAGGATAAAATTTATTTATTATTTAGATTTATATCCCGCGCTCCCCGGAGGCTCAGGGTGGCTAACAACGAGGCACGAAGCCAAGGTTAAAACAGATTAAAACAGTCTAAAACAGAATAAAACCACCTAATACCACAACAGAACGTTTACCACAAGATGGGGTAGATCTTAATCACGGCCAATGTTCCCTCAAAGCTGTGGAGTCTTGTGAGCAAAAATTCTACTCTGTGAGCTCCTGGCATTAAAATTGGGAGCAAGCGGTTTGGCCACTGCATAAATTAGTTTGCTCTGGAGCCCCATCCTTCCTGAGTGAAGACAAAAATCTGTGAGCCGGAGGCTAAAAAACTGTGAGCTAGCTCACACTAACTCAGCTTAGAGGGAACACTGATCACGGCAGCATCCCAGTGGCTTGTCAACCCCTTCTCCTTCCAGGGTCACCCCGCACCCCGATGGAACCACACAATGACAGCAGCGGTGTGATGACGCATGGCTGGCAATGATGGAATGGTGGTGGTGGTGGCTCCTACTCAAAAGCCTGGCGGAAGAGCTCCATTTTACAGGCCCTGCAGAGGCCTGTAAAATGCATGCAGAGAGTAGAAGACTAAGGAGGGAAGGGGAGCTCCACTCCTCCGGTGCTCCCTAACTTCCACCACTTCACAAGTGATCCTGGCACCTGGTATTTTTGGCCACTGTGTGACACAGAGTGTTGGACTGGATGGGCCATTGGCCTGATTCAGCATTGGCTTCTCTGATGTTCTCTTATGTTCTTATGTCTGTAGGATGCTGAAACCTCCTCCAGCGAGTAGTGGGGAGGACAGGATCCAAGTGAAAAGCCTCGTTCTTTATGGGAAGGCAGCCAGTCCCTGGATCCGCCTTCACAACGGCCCCGCCTACTTCCCTGAAACACATGACAAGGTGCCTAGAGAAGTGCCCGAGGTTGCCATTTCTGGGTTGGGAAATTCCTGGGGACCTGGGAGTGGCGCCTGGGGAGGGCGGAGCCTGGGGAGGGGTGGGCACTCCGCAGGAGTGTGACATCATAGACCTCACCCTCTGAAGTTGCGAGTTCCTTCAGGGGGCCAATCGCTATACTCTGGAGATCAGTGGCAGATTAACCATTACTTTTCCTTTCAGGAGTTAAATGCTTTCCAGAGCAAGATCCAAGTCCAGTAGCACCTATGGGGCCAAGAGGACTTCCAGGGTACCAGCTCCCGAGAGACGGAGCTCCTTGTGTCGGAGACCATGACTGCAGGCCGACCCAGCGACCCACCTGAAAGTTTTTTCAGAAATTCTGGTAATGGAATGATCGACAGGCCATGCAGAGCATCTTTCATTGGCTGCTCACGGTGCTATCCTACGCCTAGTTAACTTGAAGTCCTTCTAGATTCAATAAGATTCAAACTCGAGCGAGTGCAAATAGGATCGAGATTGTGTACAGTTCTGGTCACCACACCTTAAAAAGGAGATTATAGGTTTGGAAAAAGTGCAGAGAAGGGCAACTAGGATGATAAAAGGGTTGGAACACCTTCCCTATGAAGAAAGGTTGAGGTGCTTGGGGCTCTTTAGCTTGGAGAAACGACGGCTGAGGGGTGACATGTTTGAGGTTTACAAGATTGTGCACAGGAGAGAGCCGGTCAAGAAAGAGATACTTTTCTCCCTTCCTCACCGTACAAGAACTCAGTGGGCACTCAATGAAATTGCTGAGCAGTCAGGTTAGAACGGATAAAAGGAAGTCCTTCTTCACCCAAAGAGTGATTAACACATGGAATTCACTGCCATGGGAAGTGGTGGCAGCTACAAGGATGGACGGCTTCAAGAAGGAATTAGATAAACATATGGAGCAAAGGTCCATCAGTGGCTATTAGCCACAAGGTGTAGATAGGAACTCTCTGTCTGGGGCAAGGGATGTAATGTATTCTTGGTGCTGGGGGTCAACAGCGGGAGGGCTTCTAGTGTCCTGGCCCCACTGCTGGATCTCTTTATGGAACCTGGTATTTTCCGCCACAATGTGACAGAGTGTTGGACCGGATGGGCCATTGGCCTGATCCAACATTGTCTTCTCTTATGTTTTTATGTTCTTATGATCACAGACCAGACTGCATAAGGTTTGGTTTTCTTTCAGCAAAGAAGTTTACGTTGGGGAAGGGGGGCTCCAGTTAATTGGGGCTGTGTTATTCTTCCCCCCCTCATGTAAGTAAGGAAAGACACAGTCTGAGATGTTGCTGATACAAATTAAAGCGTGCTGAGAGGAACAATGCATAACACACCCCAAAAGCAAAAGGATTCAGATCAAATATATGATACGAGAATCAATGGTGGATCTATGAGCACCGAAAAGCCGTGTACGGGCACAGCAAATAAAACGGAGAAAAATAAACAGGAAGACAGGCGGTAAATAAGCCAAGCAAGTCTACAGCGCTGTTCTCCACAAGCCCTCGCCAGAGGTCTCCGTGGTGGAGAGATGCGCCATAAAACACTATGCCTTGCAGTCCGGTGCCCCTGAGAAAGGCTGCCAGAGAACAAGAATATTTGTTGTTGTTGTTGTTGTTGTTCAGCCGCACAGTCGAGTCCGACTCTTTGCGACCCTATGGACCGCATCACGCCAGGCCCTCCTGTCTTCCGCCATCCTCCAGAGTTTGCTTAATTTCATGTTTGATTTCGCAAACAAGAATAAGCATTCTGTAAATTGGCAACTTGGAATACAACAGTATGATCTCTTCCCTACCACCCCGTCATTCTTAGCTCCTCAGCAAGCACAAACAGTTTCAGAGCTACTGATCCGAGGGTCCAGGAAGTCTGGGAAAGCAGGCACCTCCGAGGCTTGTGGGACTCTTGACCTGCAGCCTCGAGGACTAGGAGGAGGAGAGGTCAAACCAGAGTATTACGGTTGCCAACCTCAGAGTGTGGCCTGGAGTCCCCCATCCACACACCCCTCCGAAATCCAGGCTGGTGTTGCTGGCATCTCTGCTAGGGTTGCCAGGTCTGGGTTGGAAAATACCTGGAGGCTGTGGGAGTGGATCTGGGAGAGGGCGGGGTTTGGGGAGGGGAGGGGAGGGGCCTCAGCACGGTCCAAGGCCACAGAGTTAACCCTTCAAAGCAGCCGTTTTCTCCAGGGGGGCTGGTCTCTGTCAGCTGGAGATCAGTTGCAAAAGCAGGAGGAGGAGAAGAAGAAGAGGTTGGATTTATACCCCGCCCTTCACTACCCAAAGGAATCTCAGAGTGGCTTACAAACTCCTTTCCCTTCCCCTCCCCACAACAGACACCACCTGTGAGGTAGGCGGGACTGAGAGAGCTCTGAAAGAAACTGCTCTTTTTCAAGAACAATTGTGCCAGAACGATGGCTTGCGCTTGCCCAAGGTCATCCAGCAGGTGCAAGTGGAGGAGTGGGGAATCAAACTCGGTTCTCCCAGATTAGAGTCCGCGCACTTAACCACGACACAGAACTGGCTCTCCCCAGGCCTCACCTGGAGGCTGGCAGCCCTAATCTCTGCCCTCCCCGGGCTTTCGCGGCCACAAGTCCCAGGTCCCTTTCGGCTTCGGTGACATCTGCGGGCCTTCTGGCCTCTTCCTGTACACTAGCCGCTGCTGCACGCTTGCCAGTCACTGCTTGGCTGAATCCTGCTTTCCTGGCACCCGTGCATCTTTTCTGGCCTGGTCATTTTTACCTCCGGCTAGGCTGTGGGAGACACAATCCGTTCACGTTATTTATAGCCCGCCTTTCTCCTTGAGACTGGAGGCAGACAACACAGCAGAAGTTCAAGCATGTGACGTCTAATAAGCAATGTACTAGAATTGGGATTCATAGAATCACAGAGTTGGAAGGGACCTCCAGGGTCATCTAGTCCGACCCCCTGCACAAGGCAGAAAATTCACAAATACCTTTCCCCCACACCCCCAGTAAACTCTGTTGCAAAAAAACCTCCAGCCAAAGTGGGCTGGAGAACAATGGCTTCTCAACCCCAAAGTGGCGACCAGCATTCCCCTGGGCGTGTAAGAAAGGGCCACAAGAACTAAACACTGAGGCAACCCTTCCTGCCCTTCCTCTCATGATCTCCCTAAATTCACAGAATCTGCATTGCTGTCCAACAGCCGTCTAGCCTCTGTTTGAAAACCTCCAAAGAAGGAGAGCCCACCACCTCCCGAGGAAGCCTGTTCCACTAAGGAACCGCTCGAACAGTCAGGAAGTTCTTCCTAATGTCAAGCCGAAAACTCTTCGGATTTAATTTCAACCCATTGGTTCTGGTCCGACCTTCTGGGATTATAGCACCCTGAAACAAAGTCCCGAGTATTAGACATGATATTTTACACAATGTAAAAGCGGTATGATCCTTTGGTTCATACCTTCATTTCCCACCTAGGAAATATTTCATTGAAAGAAGAGTTAAATTTACATAGGCAGAGTGTAGCCTGCAAGAAAAACATTGCCTGTGAATGGCCTTGGCTCTGGCCTGTCTAACTCACAGATCAACAAGGTTGTAAACTGGTCCGCTCCAGGAAGCCAGCCCGAGTTCATGGAATCATCTGTGTGCAAGCTGCGTTGGTGTGCAACCCGTTCCACGGTGCTGTGGAATTTCAAAGTTCATGAACCAGCGGGAAATATTCTAAGAGGCCGATGATAGATGGAAGACGCACGCCAGTTGCCTCCTCTTAGATACATCCAAGAAAGATCATCCCATGACGTTCTTTGACTGCACGTCCTGTGGCCCAGCCATCCACACGCTGGATGGTTTTATGTAAACAGATGTTTTTTAACTGCGAAAAAGGAGTGCAGCACCGAAGTCTGTGCAGTTTGTGATGTCACAATACCATGGTGGTGGGTTCTGGAGAACGTCTTTGGTTCCGGAGGTGGGGTGTGTGTGTCTAATAGCAGCGCTGTGGTCTTGGCATCAGATTTTTAACACAGCTGCTAATTCAGCGGGCAGAAGAAGAGGGCTGAGAGACAATGGCGGTTGTTTCCAGTGCACTGCAATGGATGGGAGCCCATTGCCGTGCACTGCATGGGGATGGGCCATAGCTCAGAGGCTAACTTAACCTCATCAGACCTCGAAAGCTAGGCAGGGTCAGCCCTGGTGAGCACTGGGATGGGAGACCACCAAGGAAGTCCAGGGCCGCTATGCAGAGGCAGGCAATGGCCAACCAACTCTGTTCATCTCTGGCCTTGAAGACCTAATGAGGTCCCCACAGGTCAGCCGCAACTTGATGGCCCTTTACAGATCACCATAGCTCAGAACTAGAGCAACTGGTTGTCAGGCAGAAGGCTCCAGGTTCAATTCCCCAGGTCCCAGGTACAATCTCCTCTGCCACAGGAGGTGGTGGCAGCTGCAAGCATGGACAGTTTCAAGAGGGAATTATATAAACATACTGAGCAGAAGTCCATCAGTGGCTATTAGCCACAAAGTATAGCTAGGAACTCTCAGTCTGGGGCAGGTGATGCACTCTATTCTTGGTGCTTGGGGGGGAGGGCAGGAGTGGCTTCTATTGTCCTGGCCCCACTGCTGGACCTCCTGATGGCACCTGATATTTTTGGCCGCTGTGTGACAGAGTGTTGGACGGGATGGGCCATTGGCCTGATTCAACATTGGCTTCTCTTATCTTCTTATGTCCTTATGTAATCTCTTGTTGAAAGGATCAGGCAGAAGTCCATCAGTGGCTATTAGCCATAAGGTAATAGATAGGAGCTCTCAGTCTGGGGCAATAGATACTCTGTATTCTTGGTGCTTGGGGGGGGGGGTCGACAGTGGGAGGGCTTCTGGTGTTCTGGCCCCACTGGTGGACCTCCTGATGGCATCTGGTATTTTGAGCCACTATGCGACAGAGTTTTGGACCGGATGGGCCATTGGCCTGATCCAACATTAGCTTCTCTTATGTTTTTATAAGAGGGAATTAGATAAATATATGGAGCAGAGGTCCATCAGTGGCTATTAGCTGCAAGGTATAGATAAGGATTCTGGGGCAAGGGATGCTCTGTGTTCTTGATGCTTGGGGGGGTGCAACAATGGGAGGGCTTCTAGTGTCCTGGCCCCACTGCTGGACCTCCTGATGGCATCTGGTATTTTTGGCCGCTGAGTGACAGAGTGTTGGACTAGATGGGCCATTGGCCTGATCCAACATGGGCTTCTCTTATGTTCTTATGTCTGAGGCAAGTGATGCTCTGTATACTTTTCTCCCTTTCTCACAATACAAGAACTCATGGGCACTCAATGAAATTGCTGAGCAGTTGGGTTAGAACCGATAAAAGGAAGTCCTTCTTCACCCAAAGAGTGATTAACACATGGAATTCACTGCCACAGGAGGTGGTGGCAGCTTCAATCATGGACAGTTTCAAGAGGGAATTAGATAAACATATGGAGCAGAAGTCCATCAGTGGCTATTAGCCACAAGGTATAGATGGGAACTCTCAGTCTGGGGCAGGTGATGCACTCTATTCTTGGTGCTGGGGGGGGAAGCAGTGAGAGGGCTTCTAGTGTCCTGGCCCCACTGATGGACCTCCTGAGGGCCCCTGGTGTTTTTGGCCACTGTGTGACATAGTGTTGGACTAGATGGGCCATTGGCCTGATTCAACATTGGCTTCTCTTATGTTCTTATCCTCGGGCCCCCGGCCTCTCCTGCCACTGACCTCTGGCATTTCTAGGAACTCAACCACTGTTCCCCTCACTAGAAGACTCTTTTCACAGTTACTCCACTTCGTTAGCTAGAAGATCAGACGTAGGTCCACTGAGACCCATTAAACTCACTTCAGAGCCTCCTGACAGATCCATAGGATGTTGGACGCAAAGCATTTTCTACTAAAATGAGTTGTCTTTTATCACACATGAAAATTCTCAGCAGCTGAGAGGAACCCTTTTCAGTGAAATTGACAGTTGGAGGAACAGTCACCAAGGAAACCAAACTTCCTGGATATTGACTCCACCACCACCCATTTCTGAGAACGAGAGTTTCCATTGAATCCAACTGACGTGCTAGTCAATAGTCATGTGTGCCAATCAATGGCAAGACCTCATAGGCGAGAAATTCTCCCAGAAACAAACAACAACAGGGAAAGACAATGGGACTTCTTCTCATGAACTTTGCCAAAAGCAGCTGAGATGAGGGGACATCTGTTTGCAATCTGCAGGCAAGGAAATGCGCCTGGGAGGGGCATCATCTCTTCTGCAGTGTGCCTGGGCAGGGCTTCCATACAGAGACGTGCAAGTTCATGCATTTAACATAAGAACTTAAGAAGAGCCCAGCTGGATCAGACCAACAGTCCATCTAGTCCAGCATCCCGCTTCACACAGTGGCCAGTCAGTTCCTCTGGACAGCCAGCAACAGGGCATAGGGTCCAGTCACACTGCCGTTTTGATCGGGATTCGCTGCTGTTTCCTTGCGCATGTCAGTTTCATGTTCACACGCGCCAATCCGCCTCCCACCCCGAAGCAGGCTCACTCGCGCAATGATGCCGGGTTTGCCTGACCCCTGGAAAATCTACTGTTTTCCTGGCACTTCTGCTTTGAATGCACGATTTCGCCTATCTGGACAGCCCATCTTTCGCAATAATTGCGATTAGGGCCGTCTGAATGCAATTTGTGCTTAAAAAAAAAAAAAAGCTTCCAGTTTGAGCGCTTGAGCAAACATGTGCTTAATAAATCCATTTAACATTTAATAATGGATTTATTAAGCGCATGTTTAGTCAAGCGCTCAAACCGGAAGCTTTTTTAAAAAAAAAAACGCACAAAAGACGGCCCTGGAGGCGGGAACGAGAGGCGGGGGCTCTGGCGGCCTGGATGGGGCCGGCAAGGAGGATGGCAGAGACAGCGGACACGGCAGAGCCTGTTTTCGGGGGGCAATGGCGGCGGCAGTGGCGGCACCCCCCCCCAAGTGTCAGCAGAAGCAGCAGCCGCCCGAGCCTCCCCCGTGGCCGGCAGGATTGCCTGGAGGGCCGGCGCAGCAGCAGGTGAGCGGGTGCTGGAAGAGAAGGGCTGGCTGCATCTAGTCAGCCCAATGCAAAGAAAAATGTTCCCGATTTAAACAAAGCGGGAACAAAGCGCAATTACCTTTGCAGTGTGACCAGAGCCATAGAGGCCGAGGCCCTCCCCTGATGTTGCCTCTTGGCTCTGGGATTCAGAGGATTAGTGCCCCTGAATGTGGAGGTTCTTCCAGCCACCATGGCTAGTAGCCAGTGGTAGACCTGTCCTCCCTGAATCTCCCCTTTTCAAGCTTTTTATTCCTGTGGCTGTTACTACACTGACTGGCAGCGAATCCCACATTTTAATCACTCCCTGTGTAAAGTAGTATTTCCTTTGGTCCTTCCTGAACCTACAGCCCACGGCTTCATTGGAGGCCTCGGAGGCCAAGTATTTTGGGAGAGGGAGGAAGAATTCTCTTTCTCAGCTCCATCCACCCTACGCATAATTCTTTAAACCTCTAGCATGTCCCCCTGTAGTCATCTTTTTTCTAAATGGAAAAGTCCCAGAGACTCTGCAGCCTTTTCTCCTAGGGAAGGGGCTCATCATCTCGGTCGCCCTCCTCGGCACTTTCCCCAGCTCTTGTAATGTCCTTTTTGATGTGTGGTGACCGGAACTGTGCACAGTATCCCAAATGAGGCTGCACCGTAGACAGGGGCGGATGAAGGCTCCCCGGTGCCCAAAGCAGCCCTGACCAATCTTGGTGCCCCCCCCTCCTTTCCACACTGACCCAGTGTCCATTTTAGTGGTTGACCTGTCTGACCAGATATATACCATGCAGGTTGCAGCAATACAAAAATTTATTCCTATGATAACACCATAGACTGTGCAAACTAAGCCAAGCTCGGGCTACCTAAAGTTCTACAAAAACGCAACACAACACCTGTTTTAATATTTCACCAGTTAAATGTATCAAAGTTCCAATATTCACGACCTGAAAGGCCTTTTTCTACCTTTCTTCACCCTTTCCCCTTTGGCCCTGGTGCCCTAAAGCACCTGCTCAGTCTGCTTAAGGGTGAATCTGCCACTGACAGGGGGCATTACGATACCAGCCCTTTTATTCTCAATCCCTTTCTTAATAATCCCTAGCATAGGGTTTGCCTTTTACACCTCTGCAGCACGCTGGCTTGACGCTTCCACTGAGCTATCCAGTATGACCCCAAGATCTTTCCCCCTCTCAGTCTCAGCCAGTTCAGACCCCATTAGTCTAAACCTGAAGTTGGTGGGATTTTTGTCCCAATTTCAATGTCACCTTCAGACATTGAGAAGGCTGAGAAACGGGTGGGCCTGCCGCTTGAGGGAGGCATTCGCAGCCCCTTGGAACGACAGAAGCCTCCCAACAGGGAGTGTCTGTTGGACTGTCTGCTGCAGAGTTTCCCACAACCGGCCCTCTGGCCCCTGCGTGAGGGCAAGAAGGCAGACGGCAGGAAGATGCCAGGCTAGGACGAGCTGGAGCGTGTCCAGAAGAGGGCGACCAGGATGGTGAGAGGGTTGGAATCCAGGTCTTACGAGGAAAGGCTGAAAGAGTTGGGTTTGTTTAGCCTGGGAAAGAGAAGGCTTAGAGGGGACATGATGGCAGTCTTCCAGTATCTGAAGGGCTGTCATGTAGAAGATGGAGCAGGTCTCTTCTCTCTTGCTCCGGATTGCAGGACTAGATCTAATGGGTGGAAATTACAAAGGGGGTTGATACTGTCTAAATATCAGGAGAAACTTCCTGACTGTGAGAGTGGTTGAGCAGTGGAACAGTCTGCCCCAGGAGGTGGTGGGTGCTCCTTCCCTGGACATTTTCAAGCGGAGGCTGGACGACCATCTTTTTGGGGATGTTGTAAGGCTATCTTTCGGCTACACTCCTGCAGAGTGCAAGGGGTTGGACTAGATGACCTGCAAGGTCCCTTCCAACTCTAACATTCTGTGATTCTATGATTCTAGGAGTCTGGTAGCACCAGAGGTTTGACCGAGGACTTCAGCCCGACTCATGAGGTTGCTCAGCAGACATTGTAGCCTCAAAGATGTCTTCCCCCCCCTTCTGTAGAATACTTGTAGGCACTGCTAAGCTAGAGTCACCCGACAAGCTATAGCTGGCAAAATGCAAGAGTGGAGCAGGCAACGTTCGGCGAAGACAGGAACGTTCCCTTCCCCAGGCTCACTTGGTCATGTGATTCTTGCACCATGCAGCCCGATCCGAGTTACGTGTGGCACCGTGAAGTTTGGGGACGTGGTTTAAGGGATCTCTGTGGCTGAACCGCAGCCAGTGAAAAGCCACTGGTGTGTTAGTTACATTGATAAAAATGAACTAATCTGGCTCAAGGCAGCATCCCAAACAAAGGCCAACTCAAATGAGTAAAAACAGAACAAATAAAACTTCAAAATGCGATACGATGATGAAGAGTGGGCCTGCAGTACGTCCACCAGAATCAAGGGGAGGGTCTGGGGAGGGTCTCAGTGGCAGAGGAGGCCCGTCGCATGCAGAAGGTGCCCAGCGCAAAGAGCTGCTCTGTCTCCAGCCCCTCCAAAGCCCCTTGGGCCTTTTGAACAACAGACACCTTCCGTTTTCCCTCAGGGTCAGGTGGCCTGGAGAGTCAGTTTGGTGTAGTGGTTAAGTGTGTGGACTCTAATCTGGGAGAACCGGGTTTGATTCCCCCACTCCTCCACTTGCACCTGCTGGATGACCTTGGACAAGCCAGAGTTCTGGCACAGCTGTTCTTGAAAAAGAGCAGTTTGTCAGAGCTCTCTCAGCCCCACCTACCTCACAGGGTATCTGTTGTGGGGAGGGGAAGGGAAAGGAGACTGTAAGCCACTCTGAGACTCTGAGCGAAGGGTGGGGTGTAAATCCAATCTCCTCCTCCTCCTTCTCCTCCTCCTCCTCCTCTTAAGAACATAAGAGAAGCCAGTGTTGAATCAGGCCAATGGCCCATCTAGTCCAACTCCTTGTGTCACACAGTGGCCAGAAATACCAGGTGCCATCAGGAATTCCAGCACTGGGGCCAGGACACTAGAAGCCCTCCCACTGCTGCCCCCCCAGCACCAAGAATAGAATGCATCACCTGCCCCAGACTGAGAGTTCCTAGCTATACCTTGTGGCTAATAGCCACTGAGGGACTTCTGCCCCAAATGTTTATCTAATTCCCTCTTGAAACTGTCCATGCTTGTAGCTGCCACCACGTCCTCTGGTAGTGAATTCCATGGGTTAATCACTCTTTGGGTGAAGAAGGACTTCCTTTTATCTGTTCTAACCCGACTGCTCAGCCATTTCATGGAGTGCCCACGAGTTCTTGTCTTGTGAGAAAGGGAGAAAAGTACTTCTTTCTCAACCTGCTCTATCCCAAGCATGTAAACCTCGATCATGTCACCCCTCAGCCGTCGTTTCTCCAAGCTAAAGAGCCCCAAGTGTTTTAACCTTTCTTTATAGGGAAAGTGTTCCAACCCTTTTATCATTCCAGTTGCCCTTCTCTGCACTTTTTCCAATGCTATAATATCCTTTTTGAGGTTCTTCTTCTTCTTCTTCTTCTTCTTCTTCTTCTTCTGAGCTGGGGAGGGGGGGGATGTCCTTCCTTTCCACTGTGTCATTCTGCATGGCTTATGGTTTGGGGCTGCCCCAAGAACGAGCAACGCTTGTGAAGTGGGAACACGAGTGGAGCCGGGCCAGACGGGGCTAATTTTAGTTAGTTAGTTAGTTATTTTATTTATGTTATTTTCAGTTGGCCTTTCTTGCTGGGAGTCGCGGTGGATTACGTAGAAATCCTATCGTGCTGGTTATTGAATTCCCCGTTTTGTTGACTGTACCGACTCACCCTGTGCAATTCGACTTGAATCTCTGTGAGGAAGGTGGGCTATGAATCAAAGGAAATCCTTCTTCACCCAAAGAGTCATTAGCGTGTGGGATTCACTAACACAGGAAGTGGTGGCAGCTACAAGCACAGGCGGCTTCAGGAGGGGACTGGATAAACAGATGGAGCAGAGGTCCATGAGGGGCTATTGGTCACAAGGTATAGAGGGAACTCTCAGTCTGGGGCAAATGATGCTCTGTATTCTTGGAGCCTGGGGGGGCACAACAATGGGAGGACTTCTGGAGTTCTGGCCCCACTGGTGGACCTCCTGATGGCCCCTGGTGTTTTTGGCCACTGTGCAACACAGAGTGTTGGACTGGGTGGGCCATTGGCCTGATCCAACATGGGCTTCTCTTATGTTCTTATGTCTGGGGCAAGGGATGCTCTGTATTCTTGGAGCCTGGGGGGCACAACAGTGGGAGGGCTTCTGGTGTCCTGGCCCCACTGCTGGATCTCCTGATGGCCCCTGGTGTTTTTGGCCACTGTGTGACACAGAGTGTTGGACTGGATGGGCCATTGGCCTGATCCAACATGGGCTTCTCTAAAGTGCTCCTGTTAACATAAATAAAATAAATGGATGAGTCAATACAACTAAAAGGACAGGACATTCAATGAACAGCGCAATAGGAATTTTATAAACCTCTATCATGTCCCCCCGTTGTCATCTTTTTTCTAAACGGAAAAGTCCCAGAGACTCTTTAGCCGTTCCTCCTAGGGAAGGGGCTCCAACCCCCCTCATCATCTCGGTCGCCCTCCTCGGCACTTTTCCCAGCTCTGAAATGTCCTTTTTGAGATACGGGGACCAGAACTGTACACAGAACCTATCAGGAATCTAAACAAAGCCCTGAAGCAAAGCCCGGGTATTAACATGACACATTCAGTGATGCAAAAATGACACACAAGTAGGGTCCCATTTTCAGCGAGCCATAGAGAGTCGTCTACAACACTGTCCCTAACAATTCATCCAAGGAACTTTGTGAATCATAGCTCGGGGGTTGCGTAACTAAGCCAAACGTCTCCCACAATTGGGCCTGAGGGAATGGCTGTCCGTGCTGCTTGCTTCTGGTTCCTGAGGGATGTGCCGTTGGAACATGTTCATAGCATCCTGACCTGGACAGCCTAGGCAAGCCCGATCTCATCAGATCTCGGAAATTAACCAGGGTCGACTCAGGCAAGAGCTTGGATGGGAGACCTCCTTGGAATACCAGCAGTCGGGAGGCGGGGGAAGGCTCTATGCAGCCACCTCTCCGAATAGCTCCCAGGAAGGGTCAGTCACCCGAGGTCACCAGGACTTCCAGGTGCACATGCGCACACGCACACCCACAAATACAAAAAATGAACATGTTCATAGCAACTTAAACAATGAGTGTCAGGAAATGGATCAGACTGGCGCTGTACTCTGTCAGAATGGACACCCCTGTGGATAATGGACAACTTTGTTATGTCCAGCAGTTTAACAGCCAAAGAGACAAAGGCTGCCCACTTCGCATATGTATAGATTTCCAAAATGTCAACAATATTTTACCCTCTCCCTACATCCATACAGTTTTTGCTGTCCCTACAAGGACTCTCTAAGATCTGACCAAAACAGGCCAACAAGTAGGTATCATTAGCTGGCAGGGGTCTGGTGCTGAATTTCCTGAACCCATGAGCCTCGCATTGTATCTCCAGCACCACACACAGCGGTCTGTCTGTGTGCAGGTTTTCCATGCAGGGAAACAGGGTGTGGGTGGGGACAACACCTGATTTAAGGAAACATTTTGTGATCCAAGCAAAGCTCAATTCCAGCTACTTCTGAATTCCTGTGGTGGAGCCAGGGAAGTCATGCTACGACACATGTCCCGAAGGGAGGATACTCGCCTGGGAGTGCACGGGACCTTGGGGGGGTTGGCAGACTGCAAACGGAGTATGGGTAGTCAGCGTGATACAGCTGCAAAGAAAGTCAAAGTGACCTTAGGATGTATCAAGAGATGCATGGTGTTGAGGACACAAGGTGTGATTAGTACCGCTGTATACTGCATTGCTCGGACCGCGTGTGGAGTCCTGTGTCCAGTTCTGGAGGTCTTTTTGTAGGAAGGACGTAGTAACTTCAGAGCAGAAGAGAGTGATAAGGGTGGTTGGGGACCTGGAGGGTTACAGAAAAAGAGAGAGAAGAGAAGAGATTGGATTTAGACCCCTTTGCCCTTCACTACCCAAAGGAGTCTCAGAGCAGCCTACAAACTCCCTTCCCTTCCCCTCCCCACAGCAGACACACCCTGTGAGGTCGGTGGGGCTGAGAGAGCTCTTGACAGAAACTGCTCTTTCTGCACCAAACTGGCAAAAGGGCTGTGGGAACTGGTAGAAGAAGAAGAAGAAGAAGAAGAAGAAGAAGAAGAAGAAGAAGAAGAAGAAGAAGAAGAAGAAGAAGAAGAAGAAGAAGAAGAAGAAGAAGAAGAAGAAGAAGAATTTGGACTTATACCCTGCCCCTCACTCAGTGTCTCAGAGCAGCTTACAAACTCCTTTTCCTTCCCCTCCCCACAACAGACACCCTGTGAGGTAGGTGGGGCTGAGAGAACTTCTGACAGAAACTGTCCTTGAGAGAACAGCTGTTCCAGAGCTTGTGACTGACCCATGGTCACATCAGCAGCTGCAAGTGGAGGAGTGGGGAATCAAACCCGGTTCTCCCAGATAAGAGTCCATGCACTTAACCACTACACCAAACTGGCTCTCTGGGAACTGGTAGAAGAAGAAGAAGAAGAAGAAGAAGAAGAAGAAGAAGAAGAAGAAGAAGAAGAAGAAGAAGAAGAAGAAGAAGAAGAAGAAGAAGAAGAAGAATTTGGACTTATAGCCTGCCCCTCACTCAGTGTCTCAGAGCAGCTTACAAACTCCTTTTCCTTCCCCTCCCCACAACAGACGCCCTGTGAGGTAGGTGGGGCTGAGAGAGCTCTTGACAGAAACTGCTCTTTCAAGAACAGCTGTGCCAGAACTATGGCTTGCCCAAGGTCATCCAGCAGGTGCGACTGGAGGGGTGGGGAATCAACCCCGGTTCTCCCAGAGTCCACGCACTTAACCACCGTGCCAAACTGGATATGATTCTCTTTTTAAGAATTTGAAGGGCTGTCGTTTGGAGGAAGGGAGGCACACTTTTCGTTGGTGGTGGAGGAGGGTCTCATAATAATGGGCGTAAATTGTGGGTGGGGGTCTTAGGGGAAACTTTTTAACCACGAGGGCAGTTCAGGGGTGGAATCGGCTGCCCAAGAACCTTGTGGGTTCTCCCTCCTTGGAGGTGCTTAAGCAGAAGTTGGATGATCATTTGTCAGGTATGTCTTAGGCCAGGGGTCCCGGACCTTTTTGAGCCTGCGGGAACATCTGGGATTCTGAGACAGTGTGGTGGGCAAAGCAACAAAACGGCTGCCACAGGAGGCGGGGCCAGTCACAAAATGGCTGCCGCAGCTGACTTTCGGTCACACAGGGACGATCCTCGTGCTGTGGGTGGCAAGTGCTGCCAAAGCAAAGTTTTTAAAAAAAATCTGCACAGCCAATCAAATCTCCAGTGGCCAATCAGAAGCCTTGCTGGGGAAAAGCTCCACTTGGCCCCGCCTGCTTTCTGAAAACACCTGGCCGGCACCAGGAAAGGAGCTGGTGGGCGTGTGCTGGACGGTCTTTAAGCCACTTCCAACTCTTTAATTCCATGATTCCACAATTTCATTTCTAGTTCTTTGCTCTAGACTGAGTTGGGCAGTGGGTCCATCCGGCTCAGCTTTGCTCCGGATTGCAAGACTAGATCGAATGGGTGGAAATGACAAGGGAGTCGGTACTGGCTAGATATCAGGAGAAACTTCTTGACTGTAAGAGTGGTTGAGCAGGGGAACAGACTGCCTCGGGAGGTGGCGGGTGCTCCTTCGCTGGACGTTTTCAAGCAGAGGGTGGGTGACCATCTTTCAGGTATGTTGCAGGGCTGTCTTTCGGCTACGCTCCTGCAGAGTGCCGAGGGTTGGACTAGATGGCCTGCAAGGTCCTTCCCACTCTAACATTCTATGATTTATTTATTTATTTATTTATTTTATTACATTTTTACCCCGCCCTCCCCGCGAACAGGCTCAGGGCGGCTTACATAGGGGCAACCATGTGCCAGAGACAAAACAACTTAAAACCATACAAACAATTAACAGATAGCATACTAAAAAGGTAACCATCCTAAGGTGCTCGACAGTTATTCACAAACTCGATCCAATGGCGGTGTTAGTCACAACGATATTGGTCGCAGCGATGTTGATCACAGCGGGCACAGCTAGATCTCCCTCGGTTGTCCCCTCCCTCCACCACATAAGATAGTAACATTGGCAGAGGGGAGTGGAGTGGCGGCTCCTACTCGAAAGCCTGGCGGAAGAGCTCCGTCTTGCAGGCCCTGCGGAACTGATTCTATGATGGCCTCCCTCTGGGGAGAGGAGTCTTTCCCAGCACCCACTGCTGTGGCTGGTCAGCCAAGGACTGAACCCTTCGGCATGGAAAGTGGTGGTGACCAATGCTCCCTCTAAGCTGTGGAGTCTGGTGAGCAAGAATTCTACTTTGTGAGCTACTGGCACTAAAGTTGTGAGAGAGCGATCTGGCTACTGCATACATTAGTTTGTTCTGGAGCCATCCTCCCTGAGCTGAGACAAAAAGGTATGAGCCGGAGGCTAAAAAACTGTGAGCTAGCTCATGCTAACTCAGCTGTGAGGGAACACTGGTGGTGACCTGCCTCTGAGATACAGCCCTCCCCAGTAGGGCATGAGGTCCAAGAATAGACAGTTACAAGCGTGTGGATCAGTCTGTAGGAATCTCTGCCTAGTCCAGGGGTGGGCACACATATTGTGTGGCTCCCAGCAGGGCAGCTGGGGAAGTGAAGGGGAGGCCTGCATTTGATCCCTTCCTCCCTCCCTCCCCCGTCCCTCCTATCTATTTGCTTTCTTTGTTTCTCTCTCCCTCTCTCTTTCTTTCCACCTCTTTCATGCTTTCTTTCCACCTCCCCCTCTTTCTCTCTCTCTTAGACAAATAAATATCATTGGACAAATAAATATCATTATCAATATCTGTTTTTACCCCTTTTGTTTTTATTTTCGGCAGTCTCATTTAATGGTAATAAAGAGCAAATCTGCCTATTTTCTAAATAAAAATGGGCGCGTAACATTTGTTCATGTCTTGCGGCTCTCAACCATCTGAAATTTATTCTATGTGGCTCTTACCTTGAGCAAGTTTGCCCACCCCTGGCCTAGTCCTACCTCGTCACATCCTTGATTGCTTCATGGTGGAGGAAACACTCTCATCACCTTCCTCTGTAAACATCCAGGAAATGACTTCTCTGTCACTTCCTCGCCCATTGCTTACCAGCCCATGATGCGCTGACTCAAGGGCCGAAAGGAGAGGAGGTGGTGATTTCCGAGGCAGAGACAGAAGAGCCACTTTCCAAACAGGATGCTGAAGTGTCTGATGGGCTTCCAAACCATTTCCTTTGGTGGCTTCCAAGACCTCGTGCATTTGTGTGGGGCCAACAGCGCACAGCTCACAAACATCTGTCAACACCAGTTGTGCAGCAATGGCATCGGCTAGTCAGCTGCTTGAAACTTCATGGAACTGGCTCGGGCACAAGTCCCTTTCTGGGTTTCATTTGGTATTTTTCAGACTTTGGGTCACTTTCACTCCCACCCTCTGCAGTGCAAGAGCTCGTTTCGAGTCCAGGAGCACCTTAGAGGCCCTCAAGATTTTCAGGGTGTGAGGTTTCGAGAGAGAAAATCTGGTTGGTCTATAAGGTGCTACTAGACTCCAGCCTAGCTCTTCTAGTGCAGACCAGCGCTTCTCTCCTCTGAAAGCCGGCATAGTGTGGTTCAGCCAGGACAACATGGTTGCAAGTGAGCTGACAACTTTTGGCCTATCTGGAGAGCCAGAGGGGTGTAATGGTTACAGTGTCAGGCTAGGATCTCTGAGATCCAGGCTCAGATCCACACTCTGCTGTGGAAACTCAAGAAGAAGAGGAGAAGATTGGATTTGTACCCCACCCTTCACTCGAAGGAAGGATTTATAAGCCACCCTTCCCTTCACCTTCCCACAACAGACACCCTGTGAGGCAGGTGGGGCTGAGAGAGCTCTCTCATGGACAGCTCTTGAGAGAACAGCTCTGCAAGAACTGTGACTGAGCCAAGGTCACCCAGCAGCTGTGTGTGAAAGAGTGGGGAACCAAACTGGGTTCTCCCAGATTAGAGTCCGCGCTTTTAAACACTACACCAAACTGGCTCTCCCTATGGTTGTAGTGGTTAAGACGGGTGACCCTGAGTCCATCCCATACTCTCAGCCTCACCTACCTCACAGAGTTCTCTTAATTTAGAACATTCGGAGCATGTTTGGGGAATATTCGGATTAATTTAGAACATTCGGAGCACGTTCAGGGAATGTTCGGATTAATTTAGAACATTCGGAGCATGTTCGGAGCCCTTTCTATACATCCTTACAACAATTCTTGTATTGTATGGGATGTGGGAATCTGAACCCAACAGAGAAGAGTGAGTTTATAGATGTGATATGATTCTTATTTCATTTATTTGTTTGATGTATTCATTTGCCTGCTTTTCTCCCCAAGACTCAAGGTGGATTACAGTGTGTAAAACAAACAATAGCATGAGACATCCAATAAACAATGCAATAGGAGATGGTTTACATACACACACACACACACACACACACACAGAGTATCAGATGTAGTAGGTCATAAACAATGCAGAAATGGCATTACAAAAGTAGAAAACAATGCAGGAAGAACAAGATGCCCTGAAGAGCAAGATGCCCTGGGCCTGGATGGACCTGGATCTTGTCAGATCTCAGAAGCTAAGCATGGTTAGTACTTGTTTGGGAGACAACCAAGAAATTCCAGGGTTGCTCTGCAGTGGTAGGCAATGGCAAGCCACCTCTGCTTCTCTCTTGGCTTGAAAACCCCATGAGGGATCACCATAAGCCGGCTGCAACTTATGGGGTCCGAACTGACAGAGACTGACCAAGAGAGAGATCTTGGAGTCATAGTAGATAACTCAATGAAAATGTCTAGACAGTGTGCAACTGCAATAAAAATGACCAACACTATGCTGGGGATTATTAGGAAGGGAATTGAAAACAAATCAGCCAGTATCATAATGCCCCTGTATAAATCATTGGTGCAACCTCATTTGGAGTACTGTGTACAGTTCTGGTCACCACACCTCAGAAAGGATATTATAGCTTTGGAAAAAGTGCAGAGAAGGGCAACTAGAATGATAAAAGGGCTGGAACACCTTCCCTATGAAGAAAGGTTAAAATACTTGGGGCTCTTTAGCTTGGAGAAATGATGGCTGAGGGGTGACATGACCGAGGTTGACAAGAGTATGCATGGGATTGAGCAGGTAGAGAAAGAAGTCCTTTTCTCCCTTTCTCACAAGATGAGAACTCATGGGCACTCCATGAAATGGCTGAGCAGTCGGGTTAGAACAGATAAAAGGAAATCCTTCTTCACCCAAAGAGTGATTAACACATGGAATTCATTGCCACAGAAGGTGGTGGCAGCTACAAGCATGGATGGCTTCAAGAGGGAATTAGATAAGCATATGGAGCAGAAGTCCATCAGTGGCTATTAGCCACAAAGTATATATGGGAACTCTTGGTCTGGGGCAAGTGATACTCTGTATTCTTGCTGCTTGGGGGGGGGAGCAACAGTGGGAGGTCTTCTGGTGTCCTGGCCCCACTGGTGGACCTCCTGATGGCCCCTGGTATTTCTGGCCACCGTGTGACACAGAGTGTTGGACTGGATGGGCTGTTGGCCTGACCCAACATTGGCTGCTTTTATGTTCTTCACTTGGTGGTACTTTCCACCACCACCAAGAGCAAGATGATACACAGTAGACTATAATCCTCCTGTTCAGTTTACAAAGAAGCATCCTCCGGAACCATTCCGTCATACCACAGCCTCAATTCCCTTTTATTAAAGAATCCCCTTCAGAGGGGCAGATGTGTGGGAGCCTTCCTGGCCTCCTCAGGCAGGCCATCCTGCAAGGAGTGGAATATCCTTCAGGGTATTCGAACGTAATTCACAGACTGTGAAATCCTCACCATCCAGTCTGGCATGGTGGTTAAGAGCAGTGGACTCTTAACTGGAGAATTGGGTCTGATTCCCTGCCCCTGCTCCCCGTGAAGCCTGCTGGGTGACCTTCTTGGGCCAGTCCCATCTCTCTGAGAACTCTCCCAGCCCCACCTGCCTCAAAAGGGGCACCTGGTATTTTTGGCCGCTGTGTGACAGAGTGTTGGACTAGATGGGCCATTGGCCTGATTCAACATTGGCTTCTCTTATGTTCTTATGTTCTAATGTCTGGACATAAGGAGGTATGCTTGGACTTGTCTGGCAGGCCACCTAGATGGAGAGTAGGGGACATAAGAACATAAGAGAAGCCAATGTTGGATCAGGCCAATGGCCCATCCAGTCTATGTCAGGTGCCCCAATAACTCAGTATCAATCAAAGGTCCTTAAGTAGGTTCAGTTTATTGATCAGAGATATGGAGACAGTATGAACATTTGAGTCAGGAATGAAGCATACAAAATGGCCATAATAATTATACTGGTTTCATACAAGACCCTCCCTGACACCTAGAGGCCAATAAGCAATTAAGAACGAGCGTGGGGAAATGGTTAGCGGATCAGAGGTGAGCAGGAGACAGCAGAGGCTTCATGGCTAAGGAGCCAAGCGCTCAAGGCCAGCAGTGAGGTAAGAAGAACAGCAAAAGAGAAACAGCTGCAAGCAAAAGCACGTTCCATAGCCCAATGAAAACTCCATGGCAGGGCTACCTGACAGTCCAACACTCTATCACACAGTGGCCAAAAATACGAGGTGCCATCAGGAGGTCCAGCAGTGGGGCCAGGACACTACAGGCATGTCTGGGCTTGTCTGGGCAGGCCCCCTAGTTGGAGCTTGAAGCCCCAGAACAAAGGACGGCAGGATCCTGGAACCTGCCTATGGATTGGCCACTGGGGGAAGCCAGCCAATCTGGACCCTGGAGGCTCTTTGAACTCACCAATCGCATGGGGGCTGGGAGTGGCTTCAGTGTACATAGTTAGGGCAGTTGCCCCATGTAAGGCATTCCTGTTGAGATGCAATAAACTTCTGCTTGCTGAAATCACTCTGCCGTGTTAAGCCCACTATTGAACAAGGTGGTTGTAACCCGCTTTGGGACTCCTTAGGGTAGAGGAAAGCAGAGTATGAAAACCAACTCTTTTCCTCCTGTTCCTGTTTCAGTAGCCCAGAGCCCAGCGTTACAAGCCTGGGCTCGAAGAATTTATTGCGGAACTTCTCCCTTGAGTCCTGCAGAGCTTCAACTCACATGCAGGAGTTGTTCCTCCGTGGGCTGCCGGCCCCCCACACTCCAAGTCAATTCCCCGCTGCTCTCTGTTTTGCCTGGAGCCAGTCTCTTCACTCGCCTCTTCCTTGCGCCCCAAGAGGCGCGTGCCAGCTGACTGTTCACTTTTGCACACAACGCACAAGTACACACACACGTTCCACATGCAGAGAGGGGAAACAAATACTAAAACATCATCTCCGAAGGCTGCCAGAGGGGGAAGGGGGGAGAAAGCAGTTTCTGACTCGCTGCAGACCGTGCTTGTCAGTGGAAAGCAATGCTTCGGAAACCTCAGGCATATGGTAATATTTGGAGGGGGGCTGGCGGGGGTGGGAGGAGGAAGCGGAGCGTTAACGCGGTCAAGGCGAGGGCAGGAGTTCATGCAATTGGTGGTTTCTGAAAATGTGTTTTGTTTGTTCTGGATTTGGGTGCAGATTCCTGAAGCAAAACATGTTTGAGCAAGCCCATTTCACTGCAGAAGGGGGAGGGGGGCAGGTCAAGGGCAGAACATCTGGGCCTCTGATGCCAGGAGACAGGGGGTGGATTCAGAGGGGGCAATTTCAAGCAAGGGGAAGGAACCAGGGGCCACCAAACACCCTGCCGAGATATGGAAGGTGCAGGAATCCTGCCTGCCAGACCCTGAATATGTGTTCAGGAGCACAGCTTACCCTTCAAACACAAAAAACTGAGGGCTGCCAACCTGCACATGAGGTCTGGAGATCCCTTGGAATTTACAACTGGTCTCCAGGCTACTGAGAGGGAGCGGTGGCTCAGGCAGTAAAAGAAGCCTGCCTTAACAACTGGTCAAACAGCTTCGGCTGTTCGAATCCCCACCGCAGTCAGGGTGAGCTCCTGGCCCTATGTCCCAGCTCCCGCCCACCCAGCGGTTCGAAAGCCCGTTAAAGGGCGAATAGATATAAAGGGTACCTGCTATTAGAGCAGGGGGGCACCCGCCCCTTGTGTAGCAGCGATGGTGGAGAGCAGCGGACGGTGACAGCGGAAGAAGGCATGGCGGCTGGTGAAAGGCAAGGAGCCGAATGGAGGAGGCCGGATCAGCAAGGCACGGAGGCGGAGTGACGCAGCAGGCCGGAGCCTGACGTGGACGGAGGCCGCTGCGAGCATGCGCGAAAGCGCGGAGTGGTTCTGGCCTAGAGAGACAGAGTCGTGATGGCCAGGAAGGTGGAACTGCAAAAGAACCAGCGCCGGGAAAAGGATGCCGCCAGACTGTCCCCCCGCAAGAAAAAGATCTGCTACAACAAGGATAAAAGGGTGCCTGGAAGGATATTCACCTCCCCTACACATATGTGTCCCTAGGTTAGAAACGTTTGGAATATATATGTAAGCCGCTCAGAGCCCTTAGGGGGTGAGCGGGATAGAAGTCGAATGAAATAAATAAATAAATAAAATTCCCCTGAAGGAAATGGTCTCTTCAGAGGGTGGTCTCTCCACTTCCTCAAACCCTCCTCTCCCCATGCTCCACCCCTAAATCTCCAGGAATTTCCCAACCTGGAGTTGGCAACCCTAGCTCAAGCCATCAAAACAGAGCAGGCAGAGGACACTTCCTTCTTAACTCAATAACATCTTAGCTTGTAAAACAGCATTGCGCATGCGCAATGTCATTAGTAACTAGGCCCTCGGAAGCGAGGTCGCCGAATCGCAGGACATGCTAGGATTTCCCGATTGCTATGGAGCTCAGGAAAATTCCCCAGGGTGTCACCGTGTCACACAACGTAATTCTCCCTCCCCATAAATTTCCCGTCATTCCGAGCACCAGCAGAGCGCCGGCAGAGGACAGGAAGCACTGGAGGGGGTTTTCCTGCTTAGAGCAGGCAAATGGCAACCTCGCCTCGTGCCTAGATCCTGGCTCAGGTGTGGAGCCTGTTCATGTCTGAGAGGATTCGCGGGATGAGTTCAGCATCTGGTTCCTTTCCACGTTGTGTACGGGGGTTCTTGCGGGACGGGATGGGGAGGAAAGCTCTGAGGCTCTGAACATCTGTCGCCATGGTGATTGCTTGATGGGGGGAAACCCTGCCGGACTCACACCATGCCTAGGCCTTTGAATCAATGAGGAGTTATTGGGAGTTATCAGGTTTTATTTATTTATTTATTATTTCGATTTATAGCCTGCCTGCAGGGTGGCCCACAAAAGCAAACACAATACAATCATTGTGCAGGATCCGTAAAAGCTGATTATGGCTTTCCCCGGATCCGGCCCTGCCAAACATGCCCTCCTTTCGAGGAGGCTCAGCTTCTCCCGCCAGCCGGCAGACTTCTCTGTGTCTTGGCCCGACACAGTTGAAGGCTTGGGTGGTAGAATGTCATAGCTGAGGCCACTTTCCCCAGAGACCAAAGTTCCGGAACTCTCTCTCCCCAGGGAGAGCGGTCTATCCCCTTCTCTCGACGTCTTCTACCAGTGGGCAAAGACTTTTTTTGTCTGTTTGTTTGGCATTCCCTCGCTCCTGACTAATGTTTTAGTCTTCTGCAGGAGTATACCGCATATCATGCAGTTGTGGACAAGTTTACATCGGGACCACACAGCGTAGCATTCAGACAAGAATAAAAGAACATGAAAGACACTGCAGACTTGGCCAACCTGAAAAATCAGCAGTGGCTGAACATAGCCTAACCCAAACAGGACACACTATTTGGATCCAAGACACTGAAAGGCCGGACAACACTTCCAATTACCATGTCAGATTACACAGGGAAGCCATTGAAATTCATAAAAGTAAACACAATTTCAACAGGAAAGAAGAGAGTTTAAAAATAAATAGGGCATGGTTTCCTGTCATGAAAAACACAAAATGCTCTACAGCTGACAATAGCACTACAGATGAGATTAGATTTTCAATAGCCATTCCACACATAAAAGAACCTCCTCAGGAAAAAGGAAACATCCTCAGGAAACAACCCATAGACAAAAGAACCTCCTCAGGAAAGCTCCTCCATTAGCACGTTCATAGCCTGGAGAGAACTCCTACAAGATAATGACTCAGCCCTACCCCACCTTCCAAGGCAGATATAAATTACCTGCCTACCATTTCTCTTCTCACCTTGACACAGAGAGTACTCCATCTTTCTGTGTTCTACCTCTGAGGATGCCAGTCACAGCTACTGGCAAAATGTCAGGTCCTACAATGCCAAGACCACGGCCACACAAGCCAGAAAATCTACAGCAACTAATGTTTTAATTCTTGTTTCTGTTTCTTTGTATATATTTTAACTCTGTTTTTAATTGTTTTAATGATGTGTAATTTGGGGAGGGGGTGATTTTAATGGTTTTAAAATGTGATTTTTCTCGTTCATGATATAATTTGCTAGCTGCCTCGGTGGCCCCTGTAAAAGCAGAGAGGCGGGGAATAAATTTTGTAAATAAGTAAATAAAGACACCAACTCTAAGCTGGGCTTCTGCCAGGTCCCTTCCTGCCAAAGGCCCAGATTGGTTTATAACATAGTAATGTAAAATAAATCAATGAAAGGCCAATCAGATAACAGTAAAATGGATGGCTGAGGAATTTCACAGACTTTTCTAGCTTTCCTCTCATATTTTATTGATTTATTTACTCCATTTATATACGCCCCCCCCCCTCCCTAGGGGATTACAGTTCCTGCCAATGTCTAGACGTATTTACTTACACACTGAACAAATAAATTTTGTCCCCCAGGAGTCTCTTGGAATAAAGACCAGGAGTCCTTCATGAAATGAAAGCTCCAAGCCCACATTCCTTGCACCCCCATGAGCCACACTTGATAACATATCCACATGCACACACCAATCTGGACTGGTGTATATCCAGGTTTGTACCTTGGTTCAGTCCCCAGCATCTCCAGTTAACAGACCTGGCAGCCAGTGGTTGGAAAGACCTCAGGCTGAGACCTTGGGGAGCCCCTGCCGGTCTGACAAGGCAATACTGACGTTGATGGATTGAGTACTGTGCGCACCGTGTGCAGTTCTGGAGGCCTCACTTTGAAAAGGACGTGGACCAAATCGAGAGGGTGCAGAAGAGAGCGACGAGGATGATCAGGGGTCTGGAGACGGAGCCCTTCGAGGAAAGGCTGAGGGCCCTGAGAATGTTTAATTTGGAGAAGAGGAGATCGAGGGGGGGACATGATTTAAATATCTGAAAGGCTGTCATTTGGAGGAGGGCAAGGAGCTGTTCCAGTTGGCAGCAGAGGAGAGGACCCAAAGGAACGGGTTGAAATTACATGCAGGAAGGTATCGGCGGGAGATTAGGAAAAACTTTTTCACAGTCAGAGTGGCTCAAAGGTAGAATCAGCTGCCTAGGTTGGCTCCCCTTCATATTTGCCAGAGATGTTCTAGGCGGGTCCTGCATTGGGCGGGGGGTTGGACTAGATGGTCTGCATGGCCCCTTCCCACTCTGTGATCCTATGATGGTCTGGTTCAGTGGAAGGCAGTTTTGTATGTTCAGAGATGCCCTTTGGATGAGATGCAAGGAGAGGGGAAGAGGGTGCCTCAGAGCCAGTGCGGTGCAGTGGTTAGAGGGTGGGTCTCAGAGCCAGAAGACTCGGGTTCAAATCTCCGTTCTGCTGTGAAGCTGCTGAGTGACCTTGGTCCTTTTGGCCTCTCTCTGTCCAGCGTACACAAGAACATCAGAGAAGCCAGTGTTGGATCAGGCCAGTGGCCCCTCCAGTCCAACACTCTGTGTCACACAGCGGCCAAAATATACCAGGTGCCATCAGGAGGTCCAGCAGTGGGGCCAGGGCACCAGAAGCCCTCCCACTGCTGCCCCCTCCAGCACCAAGGATAGAGTGCATCACCTGCCCCAGACTGAGAGTTCCCATCTATATACCTTGTGGCTCATAGCCACTGATGGACCTCTGCTCCATATGTTTCTCCAATTCCCTCTTGAAGCCGTCCATGCTTGTAGCCGCCACCACCTCCTGTGGCAGTGAATTCTGTATATTAATCACTCTTTGGGTGAAGAAGGACTTCCTTTTATCAGTACCTCTCAGGGTTGTTACAAGGGTGAAAAGGGAAGAGCAAGTGAGGCCGTATGATCTTCAGAGACAGACGGGGGTTTCCTCTCTCAGCTCTTCGTTTTAGTATCTGAAGGGATTCTTGGCCCTAAAAGAAATTCATTTGCAGAGCTTCTCGGCAATTTTTTTTGGCCAGTATCCTCAGAATATGTGAATATCTTGGACACGCTGCAGGCCTCCCAAAATCCAGGAGCTGCAGAGGGTCCAATATCGTTTGCCAGAGGCAAAAGACCCTTCCTCATCTTAGGAGGCCATATGTCAGGCATCCAAAAATACTACTGGACTTTCACTCTGCCGCTGAAACTCAAACCCAGACTGTTCCATTGAGGATTTTAGCTCAGCCTAATTCATTCAGCTTAATTGTCCAGCATTCTAGTTGCAGTTATTGGTGTTTAAAATTTTATTTCTCTAACCCACCCACCCACCCACCCACTGCTGCCAAGTGGCAGTTCTGGTGCTTATAACGCTTTCACTTCAAATGGGCTTCATGCCAGCTCTTCTTGGGAAAGAGGGCCTGCCTCAGCTGCTTCTGTCCTGAACAGAGGGGGAGAAGAAGAAGAAGAAGAAGAAGAAGAAGAAGAAGAAGAAGAAGAAGAAGAAGAAGAAGAAGAAGAAGAAGAAGAAGAAGAAGAAGAAGAAGAAGAAGAAGAAGAAGAAGAGGAGGAGGAGGAGGAGGAGGAGGAGGAGGAGGAAGAGGAGGAGGAGGAGGAGGAAGAGGAGGAGGAGGAGGAGGAGGAGGAGGAGGCAGAGGCGGAGGCAGAGGCGGAGGCAGAGGTGGAGGAGGCGGAGATTGGATTTATACCCAGCCCTTCACTACCCAAAGGTGTCTCAGAGCGGCTTACAAACTCCTTTCCCTTCCTCTCCCCAGAACAGGCACCCTGTGAAGTAGGTGGGGCTGAGAGAGCTCTTGACAGAAACTGCTCTTTTTCAAGGACAGCTCTTATCAGAACTACAGCTTACCCAAGGTCATCCAGCAGCTGCAAGTGGAGGAGTGAGGAATCAAACCCGGTTCTCCCTGATTAGAGTCCACGCACTTAACCACTACACCAAACCAGCATTACTGACTACTGGAATTAAAGTTGTGAGTGAGCGATTTGGCTGCTGCATAAACTACTTTGCTCCGGAGCCGTCCTTCCTGAGCTAAGGCAAAAATGTGTGAGCCGGAGGCTAAGAAACTGTGAGCTAGCTCACACTACCTCATCTTAGAGGGAACGCTGCTGGGGATTCCCCCAATGTTACCACAGATCTTCAGACTACAGAGATCAGTCCCCCTGGAGAAAATGACTGCTCTGGAGGGTGGACTCTACGGCCTTACGCTCCACTGAGCTCCCCCCTTCCCCAAACCCCCCAGTCTCCAAGAATTCCCCAACTTCAGCAACCCTATGTCTCCCCCAAGTCCCAGCGGTCACTCCAAAGCTGACTCGTAGCCACTCTTCTAACTGTCAACTCCAGACATTTCTCAGAGCAGAAGGAAGGAAGCCGGTGTCGGCAGAGTCCATCGGGCCGGGCTTCTGCCAGTTCAGGAAGAGGGGAAAGAAGCCCTCTAAAGAGAGCGGGGAGGTGAACCGGACGCTCCGCAGAGGCAGGGCCTGAGCAACTGTGCCACAGGCCGGCCATCCAGGTGAAGGAGCCCCGGCGAAGCAGTTCTAATGGCTGGACGGGGAGAGGACGGCGGGGGTCGTCAGCGTCCCACTGGGGGAGTGGCTGAGAGGTCAGCCCTGTAGACTTGGGCAAGCGCCATCCTTCCTGCTGGAAGGCCGACCGTGTCTCCTGTCTGAACTTTCAGAAGGTGGAACCGCATGTGACCGGGGTGTGGGGGGAGGACTGGTTGTTTCTGCATTAATGCTCGAGAACCTCCGTTCACGTCGGGTTGGGGGTGCGTGGGGGATAAATAAGAGATGAGTTCTCCAGCTGTCGCTACGGAACCTGCCCAGATTCGAGGAGCGGCGTTTCGGCCTACAGTGATTGATGACTCCCCGTCAAGACCCTGGGAGAGCGCCGAAGACTGGTGGGCCGAGGGCTGCTGCTGAGCATGGCTGAGCCGGGGCGAAGCCTCTGAGGTGCGGTCGCAGCCGCTGGGAACCGGCATCCTTTGCTCCTGCGGTCCCCGGGCGATTATGGTTTTCCATGCCGCACGGGCCAATGTGTTTTCGATCAGGCCTGACATGGAATGCGAAGCCAGCCCTCTGCCTTTGCTCGGAGCGCCGCATCTCTGCGGATGGCGAGGCCGCGGTCTCTCCAGCTAAGTGAGGCCAAATGGGTGAAGTGGAGGGATGGAGCCATGCCAGGAACCCATCTGCGTGTGTGTGCGCATGCACGGTGGATGAGAGGGGGCAGGCGAGCATCAGGGGGTGCTATTGCCTTGGTGGGAACGGGCTGGACTCCTCTCTGGAGACCTTGCACCAATGCTGCGGAGCAAGTACAAATGAACGCATGAAGCTGCCTTGTTATGCTGAACGAGAGCACCAAGATCTGTCAAGGTCAGTACTGTCTACTCTGACGGGAAGCGGCTCTTCTGGGTCTCAGGCAGAGAAAGGTCTCGCACATCACGTACTGCCTGGTCCTCTAAACTGGAGGTGCCGGGGATTGAACCTGGACCTTTCTGCAAGGCCAAGCAGATGCTCCATCATTGGGTCCTTACCGACACTTAATGGTGATGGCTACTCAGAGGACACGTAGAGAGCATTTCTTCCCTCTGCCTCCCCTCCAAATCTACTCCCAGCCTCCAGATGTCCAGACTGCTTCTGAGCAGGATTGACCCTCAAAACCTCTCACTGCAGAGGGGGGCTCTTCTGCTTGTGTGGATAAGGACATAAGAACATGAGAAGAACCCTGCTGGATCAGAGCAGTGAGGGTCCACCTAGTCCAGCATCCCATCTCAAATAGTGGCCAACTAGTTCCTCGGGACAGCCAACAACAGGGCATAGAGGATGACGCCTTCCTCTGATAAGCACACCAGAAGACCCCTGCTGGATCAGCCCAGTGGTCCATCTAGTCCAGCATCCTGTCTCACACAGGGGCCAGCCAGTTCCTCTGGAGGGCCAACAACAGGGCAGAGAGGCTGAGGCCTTCCCCTCATAAGAACATCAGAAAGAGCCCTGCTGGATCAGCCCAGTGGTCCATCTAGTCCAGCATCTTGTCTCACCCAGTGGTCACCCAGTTCCTCTGGAGGGCCAACAACACGGCAGAGAGGCTGAGGCCTTCCCCTGATAAGGACACCAGAAGAGCCTGGCTGGATCAGGCCAGGGAGGGTCCATCTGGTCCAGTATCCAGTCTCACGCAGGGGCCAACCAGTTCCTCTGGAGGGCCAACAACAGGGCAGAGAGGCTGAGGCCTTCCCCTCATAAGAACCTAAGAAGAGCCCTGCTGGATCAGACCAGTGAGGGTCCCTCTAGTCCAGCATCCTGTCTCTCACAGTGGCCAGCCGGTTCCTCTGGAGGGCCAACAACAGGGCATAGAGGCTAAGGCCTTGCCCTCATAAGAACATCAGAAAGAGCCCTTCTGGATCAGCCCAGTGGTCCATCCAGTCCAGCATCCTGTCTCTCACAGTGGCCAGCCAGTTCCTCTGGAGGGCCAACATCAGGGCAGTGAGGCCTTCCCTCCCTGTTGCCTCCTGGCTCTGGGATGCATAGGACTAGAACCTCTGCATGTGGACGTTTCCCTGGTACTTTGGGTTAAAAAACAACAACCGGTGTATGTGGGGGGGTGCCGCTGCTCTCCAGGCTAGCTGTCCACTCAGGCCCTGTATAAACTCGCCAGCGATTTCTGGCAGAGCCCTGTGAGTTGCCCGCAGCTGCCGCTTGCCATCCTCTTCTCTGCACTGATGCACGGCTGCGGCCTCCCCCCCCCCCTCCACCGGCAGGGATTGCTGACCTTCCCAACAGCTCCTCGCTGCTTCATCTGCCGGCGCAGAGCCGCTTTCATGTTGGACTGGGTTCAGCAGCTGATGCAGCAGAACCCCTGGGCTGTTGCGTCACGGCCGAGACAGAGCGCCGGCATCCCCCCCCCGACCTGTCGCTGCCTGCCTGCAAACAAAGGCCGCTTCAGGAATGCCGGGCGGGCTCCGCGCAGGGCCAGGGTCCGCGTCCAGGCTCCCTGCGACTCAGTAACTCTTCTGTGATCCGCGGAAACCTGCTGCTACCCCGACGGTTTGCTGCCAGAGGAATTGTTAGTATGTTAAAAATGCAACAATTATCTTGTCTTCTCTGCAGTATCGGAAATTCAACTCTCCTTGAACTGGGGTCCAGAATGCAGGACGGTGCCAAGAGAAACACGCGAGCCGGCCGCGCGGCGTAAGGCCAGGGAGGCGACCGGTCTGGTTCCCTTTGCATGGCTTCTGCCCACCGAAGCTGCCCCCTGGGCCAGATCCAGAGAAGGGTTGCTAGGCAGTGGGGCAGAAGTATACATCAGGTGTGAAACCAGGGGCCAAGATGCGCAAACGGTGGATGTCTACAGTTAGGTCAGATGGCCGTTTGAATGATCAGGAAAAATCATAAGAACATCAGAGAAGCCAATGTTGGATCAGGCCAATGGCCCATGCCGTCCAACACTCTCTGTGTCACACAGTGGCCAAAAATACCAGGGGGCATCAGGAGGTCCACCAGTGGGGCCAGGACACCAGAAGCCCTCCTGCTGTTGCACCCTCCCCAAGCACCAAGAACACAGAGTTCCCATCTATACCGTGCAGCTAATAGCCACTGATGGACCTCTGCTTCATATGCTTATCTAATTCCCTCTTTTAAGAGCCAATGTTGGATCAGGCCAATGGCCCATCCATTCAAACACTCTGTGTCACACAGTGGCCAAAAATACCAGAGGCCATCAGGAGGTCCAGCAGGGGGCCAGGACACTAGAAGCCCCTCTCCTACTGTTGACACCCCCCCCAAGCACCAAGAAGACAGAGCATCACCTGCCGCAGACTGAGAGTTCCTGTCTGTCCCTTGTCGCTGACAGCCACTGATGGACCCCTGCTCCATATGTTTATCTAATTCCCTCTTGAAACTGTCCATGTTTGTAGCTGCCACCACGTCCGCTGGTAGTGAATTCCATGGGTTAATCACTCTTTGGGTGAAGAAGGACTTCCTTTTCTCTGTTCTAACCCGACTGCCCAGCAATTTCACGGAGTGCCCACGAGTTCTTGTATTGTGAGAAAGGGAGAAAAGGACTTCCAGTTGAACTACTGACCTGGAGAGCCCCTAGCGGCCGGGAGCTCATACAGTCAGTTTTATTTCTCTCTATTTCCTTCATTTATACCTCACTTTTCTTCCCAATGGGGACCCAAGATGGCTTACACAACTGGCCTCCATTTTATCCTCACAACAACCTTGTGTGGTAGGTTAGGATGAGAGAGTGTGACGGGCCCAAGGCCACCCAGCTAGCTTCCATGGCACAAGTGGGGATTCGAACCCGGGTCTCTCAGAGTCTAGTCCAGCATTCGAACCATGGCACCACGCTGGCTCTTGAGCAGTGTTCCCGCTTAGCTGAGTTAGTGTGAGCTAGCTCCCAGTTTTTTAGCTTCCGGCTCACACATTTTTGCCTTAGCTGAGGAAGGACGGCTCCAGAGCAAACTGATTGATGCGGCAGCCAAATTCCTCGCTCACAACTGTAATGCCAGAGGCTCGCAAAGTAGAATTTTTGCTCACAAGACCCCAGAGCTTAGAGGGAGCATAGTTCTCAAGGGGTCCATGCAGTTTTAGCACCACCGCAGGAGCACCTTGGCTCGAATCTGGGCCATGGGGGCCATGACAATGGCTGCAGTCTCCTGATCTAGATCTGTTTGAGAACCAGGCCCCTTTCCTTGATTGGGATGGGCCACAGAGTTGCTCTAAGATCTCATGGCATGGATCTTGCCAGACGTTCGGAGGAAGGCCCTTTCTTTATACGACAGCAGCAGTCTTGGAGAACAGTTTCATGGGGTTGTTAACCCTTCCCCCAACCCTTAACTGAAAGGTTCTACTCCGAATGTGGCCTCCATGTCTGATAGGGTTGCCAGTCTCCTGATGGGGCCTGGAGAGCTCCTGGGATTGCAACTGAGATGGATTGAGACCTCCCAGGTGCTGGGGGGGGGCTGGAGATCTCCCGGGATGACAGAGTGGTGAACTCAAATGCTCTGCCGAGGTCCCCTCTCCTCTACCAACATACCCTCCCTGGGCTGCACCCCCAAGTCTCCAGGAATTTCCCAAGCCAGAGCTGGCAACCCTAGTTCAAGACCATCCAACTCCTTCTCTTGATCTGGCAGCTTCCCCGTAGCTCCGAGGGCCAAGCCTCCAGGGCAGGACCCTGACCCTGGCTTCCTTCCCACGGCTCTCCCGTCCATCTCCACAGGTGCCAGTTCCCCTTTGGGGAGCACCTGCGAGGAAAGATTCTCTTCTGTTTCAGTCCAGCCTCCCGACTGCCTGGCCTCTTTAGGAACTGGCCTTGCAGATTCAGTTTAGGCGGAATAATGTGTCAAGTCGATGGCTCGGCCTTCCAAGGGAGACGACGTCTTGAATTTCCACTCCCTTCTTATCAGCACTTTCTGCGCTGCTGTCCAGCATCACTGGCCGGCTGGATTCTCTTTTGCAACAGTGTAGCTGGGGGATCCGAAGGCCGTTTTGGGATAGACTGGCACCGAAGGAGGAGGGGGAGGCAAAAGGCGAATGCTTCGGAATGCTGTTCTTTGTACTTGAGAAGGACCGCGTGCGAAGGACCCTCCGGGACCCGCCCCAGACCAAACGGCATTCCAAGCAAGGGGCATCTTTGATGTTCCCTCCCCACAAGTTCGTCCAGCTTTGGAATGATTTTTTGTAGCTCAGTTCATGACCTTTGACACCTGGTGTGCATGCAGAACCGATCCCTGTCAAATGAGATGATCCATTTTCATGCTACGGAAGAAGAAGAAGAAGAAGAAGAAGAAGAAGAAGAAGAAGAAGAAGAAGAAGAAGAAGAAGAAGAAGAAGAAGAAGAAGAAGAAGAAGAAGAAGAAGAAGAAGAAGAAGAAGAAGAAGAAGAGTAGGAGGAAGAAGAAGAGTAGGAGGAAGAAGAAGAAGAAGAGTAGGAGGACACTGAATTTATACCCCACCCTTCACTACCCAAGGGAGTCTCAGAGCAGCTTACAAACTCCTTTCCCTTCCCCTCCCCACAACAGACACCCCCTGTGAGCAGTGTTCCCTCTAAGCTGAGTTAGTGTGAGCTAACTCACAGTTTTTTAGCCTCTGGCTCTCACATTTTTGTCTTAGCTCAGGAAGGAGGGCTCCAGAGCAAACTAATTTATGCAGTAGCCAAACAGCTTGCTCACAACTTTAATGCCAGTAGTAGCTCAGAAAGTAGAACTTTTGTTCATAAGACTCCACAGCTTAGAGGGACCATTGCCTGTGAGGTTGGTGGGGCTGAGAGAGCTCTGACAGAAACTGCCCTGCTCCAAGAGCAGCTCTGACAGGACTATGGCTGGCCCAAGGTCATCCAGCAGGTGCAAGCAGAGGAGTGGGGGAATCAAACCCGGTTCTCCCTGATTAGAGTCCACTCACTGAACCACAACACCAAACTGGCTCCCTGGGAACTGTGCACAGGAACCGTGTGACAGTGTCCATCCATGCCCTATAAGCCAGCAAGATCAAACTTGAGTCAGATCCTCACTGATCTTACGACGTTCCGTTATCTTTAAGGCATCGCAGTCACTGGCTTCCATGCCGTTGTCAAAGGGGCACAGATGTTATACATTTTCCAACAAATTATTTTTTAAGAAGAACACTGCTTTATTTTGTTGATTAAAAACATGTGCTCACGATAATGATGGTTCGGCCGGTCGGAACGGGGTCTGCTGCACAAGCAAACATGAGCCAGTGTGGTGCAGTGGGTGAGAGCGCGGACTCTCATCAGGAGAACCAGGTTTGATTCCCCACTCCTCCTCCCCAGGTAGCCAGCTGGGTGACCCTGGGCCGGTCCCCGTCCTCTCGGAGCTCTCTCAGCCCCACCTGCCTCACCAGGTGCCTGTTGTGGGGACAGGAAGGGAAGGAGATTGTCAGCCACTCCGAGATTCCTTTGGGTATCGAAAAGTGGGGTATAAGAACAAACTCTCCTTTTTCTTCTATGTGGAGAAATGGCAGCGGCGGGGATGAGGCTGATAGAATTCACTTTTTCCGGCTATTTGTAGTATGCTTATCAAAGTGGGGGGTGGCGGCACGGAGTCTGACCCACTCAACCTCTCATCCTTCCTGGCAGAACTCACTCAGCATTGACACAACAGGGAGCTGAAGCAAATAAGAACGGCAGAGAAGCCCATGTTGGATCAGGCCAATGGCCCATCCGGTCCAACACTCTGTGTCACACAGTGGCCAAAAATACCAGGTGTCCTCAGGAGGTCCAGCAGTGGGGCCAGGACACTAGAAGCCCTCTCACTGTTGCCCCCCCCCCCAGCACCAAGAATACAGAGCATCACTTGCCCCAAACCGGGAGTTCCTATCTATATACCTTGTGGCTAATAGCCACTGATGGACCCCTGCTCCATATAAGAACATAAGAGAAGCCAGTGTTGGATCAGGCCAATGGCCCATCCCGTCCAACACTCTGTGTCACACAGTGGCCAAAAACACCAGGGGCCATCAGGAGGTCCAGCAGTGGGGCCAGGACACTAGAAGCCCTTCCACTGGTGCCCCCCCCCCAGCACCAGGAATACAGAGCATCCCTTGCCCCAGCCTGAGAGTTCCTATCTATACCTTGCGGCTAATAGCCACTGATGGACCTCTGCTCCATATGCTGATCTAATTCCCTCTTGAAGCAGATGACACAAAGCTGGGTTGTCAAATTTGCAGATGACACGAAGCCGGGTGGGATTGCTAATTCTGAAGAAGACAGAGTCAGGATTCAAAATGATCTACATAGGCTGGAGCAGTGGGCTGAGACAAATAAAATGAATTTCAATAGAGATAAGTGCAAAGTCCTACATTTAGGTACAAAAAGTCAAAGGCACAGATATAGAATGGGAGGGACTCGGCTTGACAGCAGCACATGTGAAAGGGATCAGGGTGTTATGGTTGATCACAAGCTGAGCATGAGCCTGCAGTGCGATGTGGCTGTGAAGAAAGCTAATGCAATCTTAGGATGCATTAGAAGAAGAAGAAGAAAAGAGAGAAGAGATTGGATTTATACCCCGCCCTTCACTGCCCAAAGGCGTCTCAGAGCGACTTGCAAACTCCTTTCCCTTCCCCTCCCCACAACAGACTCCCTGTGAGGTAGGTGGGGCTGAGAGAACTCTAACACAAACTGCTCTTTTAGGAACAGCTGTGCCAGAGCTTGTGACTGACCCAAGGTCACATCAGCAGGTGCAAGTGGAGGAGTGGGGAATCAAACCCGGTTCTCCCAGATTAGATTCTGCGTACTTAACCACTACACCAAACTGGCTCTCAGAAGCATTGTGTCCAGATCAAGGGAGGTGGTCGTTCCGCTCTATTCTGCTATAGTCAGGCCTCACCTGGAGTCCTGTGTCCAGTTTTGGGCACCACACTTTAGGAAGGATGTTGACAAGCTCGAGCGTGTCCAGAATAGGGCAACCAGGATGGTGAGAGGGTTGGAATCCAAGTCTTATGAGGAAAGGCTGAAAGAGTTGGGTATGTTTAGCCTGGGAAAGAGAAGGCTTAGAGGGGACATGATGGTAGCCTTCAAGTATCTGAAGGGCCGTCATGTGGAAGATGGAGCAGATCTATTCTCTCTTGCTCTGGATTGCATGACTAGATCTAATGGGTGGAAATTAAAAGGGAGTCGTTACCGGCTAGATATCAGGAGAAACTTCCTAACTGTAAGAGTGGTTGAATGGTAGAACAGCCTGCCTCAGGAGGTGGTGGATGCTCCTTCACTGAATGTTTTCAAGTGGAGACTTTCTGATATGTTGTAGGTATGTAGGTATGTAGAGCTATCTTTCAGCTATGCTCCTGCAGAGTGCAGGGCGTTGGACTAGATGACCTGCAAGATCCCTTCTAACTCTAACATTCTATGATTCTATGAAGCTGTCCAGGCTTGTAGCTGCTACCACCTCCTGCGGCAGTGAATTCCATGTGTTAATCATTCTTTGGGTTCCAGGTAACTCAAGCAAGTGAGCCAAGCCATGTGTGGCGGGGATGAACTCTTTGCTGCACCAGGGTTGGGGATGAGATTTCCCTCTAGACCAAATATGGAGGCTGTTTGGTGCCTGGCCCTCGGCCACCAAGGCCTCCCCAGGGTTACGTTTTAAAGTGTCAGATGATCACACAGACAGCTGTTGATGTTCCAAAGCGATGAGACAAACAGAGATGAACTCAGATCAGAGGTAAGGAAGGAAATGCCCTCTCTGCCCTCCCGCCAGATCAGAAGCACCAGAAAAGAACACCATAAACTCTGTGTAATCCCCACAGATCCTTCATTCCCACAACGGCTAATTTATTCAGGGAGTTTGGGATTAATAAAAATTCCTTTTCATTTTTTTATAGCGGCAGTAAAACCCCAATTCTGCATCTGGCTTGAAAAAACAGAAGTCACCCAAACTGTATGGCCAGTGACCACTCTTCTGGAATGATCCACGCCCATCAGCCAGTAATGCCAAAGAAGGCGAGGGTTTTCGTCAATCAGGCCGCTGGGATTTGCCAGAAAGAGAATTCCGTAAATCCCAGATGATTGCCTCCAGAATTTCTGGAGTATATCATGGCATGAGTTACGAACACATGAACTAGAGAAGAACCCAGCTGGATCAGACCCCAGGTTCACACAATGGCTGGCCAGCTGCCTCCAGGAAGTCCACCAGCATCCTCCAGCTCACGTCCCCAGGAACTGATATCAAGAGGCATACTGAGACATCTGGCCACGGAGGGAGCAGAGATCCATCGACAGCCCCGCTCTCCACGAATCTGCCCACTCCCCTTTTAAAGTCCAAGTTGGTGACCATGAGCACATCCTGCAGCAGTGAGTTCCAGTTTAACTATGTGCTGTGTAAAAGGGTGTCTGTCCCGAGTCTCCCAAACTTCCGCTTCAGCGGATGTCCCTGAATCCTAGCACTGGGGGAGACAGAGAAGAAGAAGAAGAAGAAGAAGAAGAAGAAGAAGAAGAAGAAGAAGAAGAAGAAGAAGAAGAAGAAGAAGAAGAAGAAGAAGAAGAAGAAGAAGAAGAAGAAGAAGAAGAAGAAGAAGAAGAAGAGATTGGATTTATACCCCACCCTTCACTGCCCAAAGGCGTCTCAGAGCAGCTGACAAACTCCTTTCCCTTCCCCTCCCCACAACAGACACCCTGTGAGGCAGGTGGGGCTGAGAGAGCTCTGACAGAAACGGCTCTTTTTTCAAGAACAGCTCTTATCAGAACTACAGCTTGCCCAAGGTCATCCAGCCAGGTGCAAGTGGAGGAGTGGCGGAATCAAACCCAGTCCTCCCAGATTAGACTCCACGCACTTAACCACTACACCAAACTGCCTTACAATCTCCTTTCCCTTCCCCTCCCCATAACAGACACCCTGTGAGGGAGGTGGGGCTGAGAGAGCTCTGACAGAAACGGCTCTTTTCAAGAACAGCTGTGCCAGAACTATGGCTTGCCCAAGGTCATCCAGTCAGGTGCAAGTGGAGGAGTGGGGAATCAAACCCGGTTCTCCCAGATTAGAGTCCGCGCACTTAACCACGACACCAGACTGGCTCATTCTGCCCACTCTCTCTGTGCCCCATGCACCCTCCATCATGTCTCCCCTGCCTGGCCTTTTTTCTAAGCTAAACAGCCCGAAGAGTTTTGGCCAATCCGCATCGGGAAGTTGCTCTATCCCCCTGATCATTGTGCTTTCCTGCACCATTTCAAGCTCTACAATATCCTTTTCCAGGTGCAGTAGCCAGTGTTCCCTCTAAGCTGAGCTAGTGCAAGCCAGTTCACAGTTTTTAGCCTCCAGCTCACACATTTCTGTCTCGGCTCAGGATGACTGGCTCCGGAGCAAACTAACTGATGCAGCAGCCAAACCGCTTGCTCACATCTTTAATGCCAGTAGCTCACAAAGCAGAATTTTTGTTCACGAGGTTCCACAGCTTAGAGGGAAGCATTGGCGGTGACCACAGTATCCCAAGGGTGGTGGTGTGACCATAGGTTTGTGGTGGTGGAAAGGGCTGTCCAGTCACAGCTGACTTCTGGTGACCCCTCAGGGGGTTTAAAAGCCAAGGGACGTTTAGAGGTGGCTTGCCGTCGCCTGCTTCTGCATCCCAAACAGGGTTCCCTCTAAGCTGAGTGAGTGTGAGCTAGCTCACAGGTTTTTTAGCCTTCGGCGTGCACATTTCTGTCTTCGCTCAGGAAGGGATGGCTCCAGAGCAAAGTAGTTTATGCAGCAGCCAAACCGCTTGCTCACACCTTCAATGCCAGTAGCTCACAAAGTAGAATTTTTGCTCACAGGACTCCACAGCTTAGAGGGAACATTGATTTGTGACCCTGGGCTGCCTCGATGGTCTCCCATCCCAATGCTAACCAGGGCTGTCAGGTTCAAAAGCAAGTAGATCCAAGCATTCTTGAGGCCAAGAAAGGCTTTATTGGAATACAGTGCTAAAACCCACAGCAAGATGGTTATTGTCAGGAATGGCGGGATGTGCAGCTCAGCCATGGTTATAGTATGATGCAAACATGCGACTAGCAAATGATCTTCAAGCGCACGCACGGGAAACTCCCGGCGGGAGGGTTACTTAATGATCGGGAGACTGCTCCCCCCACCCCTCGGGTTCACAGGACTGGAAAATTCTCATAGACTCAAGAAAAGCCCAAAGCCTGCATTCAAGGCCACTGTGATAACACCAAGCAGTAGCGGCGAAGCTCCCACGTTACAGCTAGCATACCTACGCAAGCGCAGAAGCAGGGACAAGATAGGGAACACAGAACAATGGACTCAGTATGAAACATGAATCAATGAGCCATTACTGACAAGGGCTGACCCTGCTTTGTTTCCAAGATCTGACAAGATTGGGCTAGCCCAGGCCATCCAGGTTCGGGCAAGAGATTTGGTCAAGGGGTTGGTTAAAAATGAACCGAACTCCTTAGTGCGGTTGCTCCCAGACGTGGGTGATATGACAGAAGTTGTCTCTTGGAGCTGCATGCCTGTCCCTCTGCTGTTCGGCAGGCCTCCATTTTTGACAACTTTCTCCCCAGTTTGGTGTAGTGGTTAAGTGAGCAGACTCTAATTTGGGAGAACCAGGTTTGATTCCCCCACTCCTCCACTTGCAGCTGCTGGATGACCCTGGGCAAGCCATGGTTCTGTCATAAGAACATAAGAGAAGCCAACGTTGAATCAGGCCAATGGCCCATCTAGTCCAACACTCTGTCACACAGTGGCCAAAATATACCAGGTGCCATCAGGAGGTCCAGCAGTGGAGCCAGGACACTAGAAACCCTCCCACTGCTGCCCCCTCCAGCACCAAGAATAGAGTGCATCACCTGCCCCAGCCTGAGAGGTCCTATCTATACCCTGTGGCTAATAGCCACTGATGGACTTCTGCTCTGTATGTTTATCTAATTCCCTCTTGAAACGGTCCATGCTTGTAGCTGCCACCACCTCCTGTGGCAGTGAATTGTGTCAGAGCTGTCCTTGAAAGAGCAGTTCTCGAAAGAGCTCTCTAAGCCCCACCCACCTCACAGGGTGTCTGTTGTGGGGAGGGGAAGGGAAAGGAGACTGTAAGTCGCTCTGAGACTCCGAGTGAAGGGCGGGGTACAAATCCAATCTCTTCCTCTTCCTCTTCCTATCATAGAATCAAAGAATGTTAGAGTTGGAAGGGACCTTGCTGGTCATCTAGCCCAACCCCCGGTACTCTGCAGGAGCATAGCCGAAATATAACCCTACAACATACCCGAAAGATGGTTGTCCAGCCTCCACTTGAAAACGTCCAGCGAAGGAGCATCCACCACCTCCCAAGGCAGCCTGTTCCACTGCTCAACCACTCTTACAGTTAGGAAGTTTCTCCTGATATCTAGCCGGTAATGACTCCCTTGTAATTTCCACCCCTTAGATCTAGTCTTGCAATCCGGAGCAAGAGAGAATAGATCTGCTCCATTTTCAATATGACAGGCCTTCAGATACTTGAAGACTGCCATCATGTCCCCTCTAAGCTTTCTCTTTCCCAGGCTAAACAGACCCAACTCTTCCAGCCTTTCCTCATAAGACTTGGATTCCAACCCTCTCACCATCCTGCTTGCCCACCTCTGGACACTCTGGATACCTCTTCTTCTTCTTCTTCTTCTTCTTCTTCTTCTTCTTCTTCTTCTTCATTTATTTATTCGAATTTATATCCCGCCCTCCCCGGAGGCTCAGGGTGGTTCTTCTTCTTCTTCTTCCTCTTCTTCTTCTTCCTCTTCTTCTTCACACTGGTCAGAAAGGAACAATCCTCAGTTAATCTTGGACCGCCTCAATCCCCAGCAACCTCCCCCCTCCCCTTGCCCAGCCCAGAGGTGACCTCCTGCCATGCAGTCTTGGAGGCAAAATGTAGGAAATACTTGGAGGTAAGATTACTTGGCAGGAATGCCCTGTTTCCTTTTTTCTGATGGGGGGCAAAGTAAATATGGCCGTGCTCTGTGGTTTCTCAGAAATGCAGCCGCCCGTGAAGAGCCGTGGGGGAACCGGCTTCTGTGGCCTGAGCAAAGAGAGGACGAGCTGAACTCTCTCCTGCCTTGGGAAAGCGGCATCGGCACACGGAGGGGGAAGCCAGAGGCCTCCAGTCAGTCGCTGCCCAAACTGAGCCTGGCCAGCTCCAGGTGAACACATGTGAAGCTGCCTTCGAAAGCACCAGACCCCCCTCGGTCCATCAAAGTCTCTGTATTGTCGACTCAAACTGGAAGCGGCTCGTGGGCACTCAGTGAAATTGCTGAGCAGTCGGGTCAGAAAAGATAAAATAAAGTCCTTCTTCACATGGCTACAAGCATGGAGGGAATCAAGAGGGAATTAGATAAGCATATGGAGCAGAGGTCCATCAGTGGCTATTAGCCACAAGGTATAGATAGGGACTCTGGGGCAAGTGAGGCTCTGTCTTCTTGGTGCTTGGGGGGGGGTCAGCAGTGGGAGGGCTTGTAGTGTCCAGTCACCACCTGGAGGCTCACCCCACCAAAGCTGACTGTGAAAAAAAAATGATTCTATTACAGTTACAGTCCACAAACTTGCTTGGAGCCCTTTAGCTTGGAGAAACAACGGCTGAGGGGTGACGTGATCAAGGTTGACAAGATTATGCATGGGGTTAGAGCAGGTCGAGAAAGAAGGACTTTTCTCCCTTTCTCACAATACAAGAACTCGTGGGCACTCCATGAAGTTGCTGAGTGGTCGGGTTGGAACAGGTAAAAAGAAGTCCTTCTTCGCCCAGAGAGTGATTAACACATGGAGTTCACTGCCATGGGAGGTGGTGGTGGCTACAAGCATGGACGGTTTCAAGAGGGAATTGGATAAGCATATGGAGCAGAAGTCCATCAGTGGCTATTAGCCACGAGGTATATAGAATAGGAACTCTCAGTCTGGGGCAAGGGATGCTTTGTATTCCTGTGCTTGGGGAGGGGCAACACTGGGAGGGCTTCTGGTGTCCTGGCCCCACTGCTGGACCTCCTGATGGCCCCTGGTATTTTTGGCCACTATGTGACAGAGTGTTGGACTGGATGGTCCATTGGCCTGATACAGCATTGGCTTCTCTGATGTTCTTATGTCTGTGGCAAGTGATGCTCTGTATTCTTGGTGCTTGGGGGGGGTCAACAGTGGGATGGCTTCTGGTGTCCTGGCCCCACTGGTGGACCTCCTGAGGACACCTGGTATTTTTGGCCACTGTGTGACACAGAGTGTTGGACTGGATAGGCCACTGGCCTGATCCATCATTGGCTTCTCTGATGTTCTTATGTTCTTTTGTTCCTTTATTTCACATCATGCAGTACCTTTGGTTAATCACTGTGGTCCAATCATAGCTTGAACCACCTGGAGGTTGGCAACCCCACCTGGAGGTGAGCCAAGGCTTGGACGGAGGGGCTGGCCGGGACATGAATACTTAGAGGATCGTCGAATCACATGAGAGTTGGATGAGGTCGTGCAGGCCATTGAGTCCAACCCCCTGCTCCATGCCAGCTCAGCCTTCTTGAGGGTTTCTGGTCGGTGGTGGTTCCTGATCTCCACGGGGCTCCTTGACCGCCACACCGTCGGGATGGACGGGCAAGCTCCGGAGGGATCCCCGCCCACCATCTGCCTGTGATTCCATCCCGCCGACCTTTAGGCAGAGTAAGCGGCTGCCGCAAGAAGCCGCCAGGCCCAAGCGCTTTTCCAAGCCCTTTCCTTGCCTCCCTCCCGTGGCCGTTTGCCTCACGCGCCACTCCAAGAGGCGTCTGCCAGGAGAGATTTCCAAGGCGTTTTATGGGCTTCATCAAGTGAGGCTCACAGAGCTATTTTTTCCCAGAAGGAAGAAAGGACAAAAGAGAGTGTAAGGGAAATTTAGGGGCGGGGGGGGGGGAAGAGAGGCGAAGAAAGATTTTCATTTGGAAATTAAAAAAAATCCCTCCCGCTTCTCCTCCCTTCAATTTCCTTCGCATGCAGAGAGAGCATGTCCAGTGATTCTAAGGAGTTATTTTTAAAGCGTTTAGGCTCTCCCCAGCCCCCACCCCGTAATCGGATCCAGATGCCTCTGCTCCGCAGCGCTGGCAACTTCTCGGGGTGTTCTCGGACCGGAACCCCACAGTCGGCGGCTCCCGCTCGCAAGCATCCAAGGCCTGTCCGGCTTGTCCTCGGCGGTTCCCACGTCCCCGGCCCGCCTCCCTCGGCCAGGCCCGGAAAACCTGGCACTCGGCACTGGCAGAGGCCTGCTCCGTCCTGGAGTGGAGCTATTCTCGATTTTATTTGGGCTTTAAAACCATTGGAAACTCATAATCAAAACACTTAGAGAGCTTTATTGAAAGAAAACCCAGGAACTCAACCTCTTCCCCGCCTTCCCCCCTCCCACTCCGCCACCAGCCAATGTTTCACTCTATTAAAAAATTGGCTCTTGGGTGGAAGGGTGGAAAGACCTACCAAAGGTGAGGATAGCACCTGTGTCTGGGGCACCATCTGGAACTGGTGGGCAGGGTGAAGCTGGACCCAAGGGCTCTGTGAGAGCCAGGAACTGCCTGTTCCCAAAGGCGGCGGCGGGGGCGGCCAGCAGGTCAGCCTGGGACATCAGCAGCACCATGGAACAGAGCTCTCCCGGGACTGGGAATCAGTGACCCACTTCTGGGCCACTACCTGCAAAAACAACAACACTATGGTCCACTACATGTAGAATCATAGAGTTGGAAAGGACCTCCAAGGTCATCTAGTCCAACCTCCTGCACAAGGCAGGAAAATCACAAATACCTCCCCCCTCTGCACCCCCAGTGACCACTGTTCCACGCCCAGAAGATGACCAAGAAACCTCCAGGGTCCCCTGCCAAACTGGCCTGGAAGAAGATTGCTTGCTGACCCCAAAGTGGCAATCAGCATTTCCCTGGGCGTGTGAGAAAGGGCCACAAGAACTAAGCACTGAGGCAGCCCTTCCTGCCCTCCCTTCTCATTATCTGCCTGAGTTCACAGAATCAGCATGGCTGTCAGATGGCTAGCGAGCCTCTGCTTGAAAACCTCCCAAGTAGGAGAGCCCACCATCTCCCAAGGAAGCTGCCCTGTTCCACTGAGGAACCGCTCGAACGGTCAGGAAGTTCTTCCTAAACATAGAATCATAGAATGTTAGAGTTGGAAGGGACCTTGCAGGTCTTACACCGAAAACTGTAAACTAATGTTTAGCTGAAAACTCTTCTGATTTAATTTGGCCGCTGTATTCTTTCACGGTGGGCCAACACTGGCTTCCAGGGATCGTTCCAGGTTGGGGAGATGGTGCAGGGAACTCTGAAGCGCCTTCTTCTCATGCGCCACAGTCCCGATCCGAAATGGGCCCATGACTTGCATGCACGTCTGCAGCTGGGAGCTCCCAGAACACATAAGAACATAAGAACATAAGAGAAGCCAATGTTGAATCAGGCCAATGGCCCATCTAGTCCAACACTCTGTCACACAGCGGCCAAAATATACCAGGTGCCATCAGGAGGTCCAGCAGTGAGGCCAGGATACTAGAAGCCCTCCCACTGCTGCCCCCTCCAGCACCAAGAACAGAGTGCATCACCTGCCCCAGACTGAGAGTTCCCATCTATACCCTGTGGCTAATAGCCACTGATGGACCTCTGCTCCATATGTTTATCTAATTCCCTCTTGAAACTGTCCATGCTTGTAGCTGCCACCACCTCTTGCGGCAGTGAATTCCATATGTTAATCATTCTTTGGGTGAAGAAGGACTTCCTTTTATCTGTTCTAACCCGACTGCTCAGCAATTTCATGGAGTGCCCACGAGTTCTTGTCTGGTGAGAAAGGGAGAAAAGTACTTCTTTCTCAACTTGCTCAATCCCATTCATAATCTTATAAACCTCGATCATGGACATCTTCTGGACACCTTTTGGGAAGACCCGTGGACTTTGTAGTCTCTGAATCAGCCATCAGTTCACATCTAGATAACAAACTTGCTTAGAGCGACTGGTTCTCCCAGCCGCTAGGATGGTCCCCGTGTGCATTTCTGCAGGAAGGAAGATCTTCCCCAGAAAAGTGCTCAGATGAATATACATTTTGGCACGGGGGTGGGAGAAGGTGTATGTTTTCTCCATGCCTCCCAAAAGGGTTGCATTGCGGAGTTCAGCAATACCCGACTCTTTGCTTTCACGGTGCAAAGCAAAAAGGACCCCAGTGCTCTCCCCCCTCTGGCATGGGCATGTTCACCAACCTCTTGAATACGCATGAACACCCATGAAGCTGCCTTCTACCAAATCAGGTCCTCAATCCATCAAGGTCAGTATTGTCTACTCAGACTGGCAGCTGCTCTCGAAGGTCTCAGGTGGAGGTCTCTCACATCACCTCCTCGCTGGTCCTTTTAACTAGAGATGGCAGGGATTGAACCTGGGACCCTCTGCATGCAAGGCAGGTGCTCTACCAATGAGCCACCGTCCCTCCCCACTGGGAGGTGCCTGCAAGACCACTCACAGCACCTTCTGTAGCGGGAGAATCTCAGCATCTCTGGAGCCTTCATTACTGGAAGGCACAGAGTCCCGTTCCCTGGCTTCTGCCACCCACAGCTGGTCCCTGCCACATATATTTAGATAAGATCTATGAGCTGACTATTAAGACAGATGCCAAGACACCGCCACCTGAAGCAATAGATTTAGTAGAGATTTGCTAGCACTTTATGATATGTATGATATGGAACTGTTCTATCTATCGAATTGTTCTAGTTGGTTTTAGGATTGTTATAGGAGCTGCCGTGGCTCAAGTGGTTAAGACGCTGGACTGCAGGCTGGAAAGTCGGTAGTTCGGCAGTTCGAGACCCGAGTGCCGTGTGACGGAGCGAGCTCCCGTCTCTGGCCTCAGCTCCTGCCAACCTAGCAGTTCGAAAGCAAGAAATTGCAAGTAGATAAATAGGTACCGCTTCGGTGGGAAGGTAGCAGCGTTCCGTGTGCCTCAGCGTCTAGTCATGCCGGCCACATGACCCTGGAAACATCTTCGGACAGCGCTGGCTCTTCGGCTTGGAAATGGAGATGAGCGCCGCAACCCTAGAGTCAGATTAGACTGGCTTTCGAGCAAGGGAAACCTTTACCTTTGCTAGGATTGTTATAATTGTTATTTATGTGTTTTATCTTCCATGTAAGCCACAGGACGGGGTATAAATTGAATAAATAAATAAATATAAAACATTGCACCATCAAAATGGCTAGGGGAAAAATAATATTTCACATCCCAGACTCGAGCATTTACCCTGATTTGGGGGATGCACAAGGTGGAGCTGAGCCCCAAACAGGACATTTCTCATGAAAACGTTTGACAGTGTGAAAAGGGAAAGCGCCCCCTCCCGACGAGTACTTTTCATGGGGGCTGTTTCAAAATGCGGCAAAAAAACCAATTGCCGATCCAGAGTGAGGGCATGAAGCAGGGCCCTCGCTCTCCATTGCTTGGGGGGACATCATGTGACCGTTCACCCCAGATGAAGAAGGCCAAACAGTGGTGCCAAGCCAGCAGCAAGACTGAAGGAGCTACAGTAACCGGCTGCAGACTCGGGAAACGGGCCGGGTTGGGAAATGTCCCTTGAAATCACACCCTTGGCCTCCAGAGATGGCTGATGTGAGATTTGAGCCAGGGCTTCCTCAGGATGTGCACGCTTAGCCGCAACACCACACCAGCTCAGTGTAAATACGGGCACTGTCGAGTGGTTTGAACACACACACCCCTGGCCTGAAAACAAACACATGGACGGCAAATCTATTTATTTAAAGTACGTCCGTTCTAGTCTCTCTCCTTTGCAAGAGATTTGAGGTGGCTCCCATCGCTACAGACTGAGGGAATAAAATGGCAATTTAGAAACACAAAGGGAGCCGACAGGTGAAGAATCAAAGGGTCAGCAAGGAGAAACTACGCAGAGCAAGATGAGGGGCAACTGCAGTCAGAAGAGAAGGAAGCTCTTCCTAAAATAGGTGGCAGACCATTTGTGTATACATATGGGACACCTGATAATAACAAAACCTGGAAGAATATTGTATATGTGAGCCAGTTTGGTGTCATGGTTCAGTGCGTGGACTCTAATCTGGGAGAACCGGGAGATAAGCACCAATCAAAATATGAACATAACAACCAGTCAAGTCATCTCCCTCCAGATCCTTTCTTGTATCCTGATTGGACTGCTGTGCAGAGAACCAATCAGCTTGCAGGTGTTATGATACCAGACTTGAATAGGAGATAGATTTCAAGCTCAGGCATTATGTATACCAATACATAACAGTTTCCTGTCCTGAAAAACACAAAAGGCTCTACATCTGACAATAGCACTACAGATAAGATTAGAATTTCCACAGCCAGCCAATCCACATGCAAAAGAACCTCCTCAGGAAACAGGAAACCTCCTCAGGAAACAATCCGTATACAAAAGAACCTCCTCAGGAAAGCTCCTCCATTAGCATGTTCACAGCCTGGGGAACTCCTACAAGATAATGACTCGGCCCCACCCCACCTTCTGGAGTAGATATAAATGACCTGCCTATCATTTTTCTTCTTACCTTGACACAGAGAGTACTCCATCTTTCTGTGTTATACTTCTGAGGATGCCAGCCAAGGCCACAGCTAAACAGCCCGGAAGATCTACAGCAACTAATAGACTAGTGAATCAAGTTTGGGAAGGTCTGGGAGGGGGACAGGGTGCCAAGCTGGGTGGATATGAAGGGGTGTGTGTGTGAAACAGAAATTCAGATTTCTTCTGAATGTCGTGCCAACATACAGCCTTGCATGCTTCGGCAATACTTGCATGTTATTTATGTATAACCTAGCTATTGAGGAGCTGCAGTGGCTCAAGTGGTTAAGATGCTGAACTGCAGGCCAGAAGGTCAGTAGTTCGGCAGTTTGAGATCCGAGTGCCGCATGACGGAGTGAGCTCCCGTCTCCGGCCCCAGCTCCTGCCAACCTAGCCATTCGAAAGCAAGAAATTGCAAGTAGATAAATAGGTACCACTTCGGTGGGAAGGTGACAGCATTCTGTGTGCCTTGGCGTCTAGTCATGCCGGCCGCATGACCCCGGAAACGTCTTCGGACAGCACTGGCTCTTCGGCTTGTAAACGGAGATGAGCACCGCAACCCTAGGGTCAGATTCAACTGGCTTTCAAGCAAGGGAAATCTTACTTAGCTACTTCTGGTGTATTGATCACATGCAGCATTGGTACCAGTACATATATCCATGGATATAACATATTGTTTTTAGAAAGCCCTTCACTCCCTCATAATCATTGCCCCACAAGGAAAAAAAATATGCCCCACAAAACAAAGGAATCCTGGCTATGGGGCCTGGCTCAGGCTCTCCCCCACATTGTGCACTGTGAGCTCAGAGAGAGAGAGAGACTGGTAAACTTCATGGCAGAGTAGGGATTTGAACCTGCGTCTCCCCGGTTCACATTCTCACTCCTGCACTTGTGAGCACAGGAAGAGGCCTGGAAGATCACACCAAAGATTCCTTTGGGCTCAGCTCTGGGCACTCCCCAGCCAGCCAGGAAGGCAGAAGCCACCTCCGTTCCTTGCTCCCACATCGGACACTGAAAACGTGCCACTGAACATAGACTCCACTTAGCCACTGTGGCTAATAAATACTGAATCTCCCCGCCCGTAACAAATCTTCCGGAGAAAAGAATGCTGCCTTCGGAGGGCTTCCTGGACCACCCCCACTCTCGAAAACCCATGCACAATATTGCAGGAAAAGGCCAGCGACGGGGACGCTCCCCCTCCCTCGAGCTTTCCCAGGGCTCTGGAGCCAGAGGTGATAATTTCCCGGGGGGGGGAGCTGGAGAGAGTCGCCACTGCCTGCAAACCCGACTGCAGGCCCCGGAGCAGCACAGGAGGAGCGCTGGGGGGGGGGGCTGGAAGTGAGCAGGGGCCTCTGCAAAACCAGCGCATTCCTGGAGAGAACTGGGCCGTTCATGCGGCATATTTCTGGTTTACCACACAGCTCTGGGAGGCCCTCGCCCGCGAGTGCGCTGTCAAGGCGCCCACTTCAATCACTTATTTTTTGGTCACCGTGACTCAAGACGCCGGGCATTCCCGGCTCTCATTAAATCCCCCTGCTCGGGCCCAGTCCCTCATCAAAAGTCAACAACAACAAGATGCGGCTGGGATTAATTTTGCCCCTGAATCATCCCCGATCCCTGGTGGATTTTCTGCAATTGGAAACGGCTTGGCGGCCTCCCCGCTTCACCCCTGAATCACTCCCGGGTTGTTCCTATGACTGTGCCTTCCCCTCCCTGTGCTGATCCGGTTCCAGCATCCTTGCGAGAACTTTCTTCGCCGCCGCCGCTGGGGATGATGATGTGAGAAAGTCGCTCCTTCGGCACAGAGCAGAACAGGAGGACAAATAAACCCTTATTTCGTTTTTCCCTACAGGGGAAGAACATGCAGTGCAGATTCATGAACTTGGAAGGGGGAGAAAAAAAAATCCCTTCCACTTTGCCTAATGCTGGGCTCAGCGAGGCCTTTGGGTCGCTGTGAGTAATCCGTTCCCTTTCCAGAAGGTCGGCGATTCCCCCTGCTCGGATCTGACCTTCCTGGATTTCTGGGTTCACTTTCTTCTCACTCGCCTGCATTTGTTTCCTGGCAAACGCCGGCATGAGTCACATGAACGGACCCACGGGATAGCAGTGCCACCAACCGGAGGGTTTCTCTCTTTTTTTGCCCAGGTCATCTTACGTGGCCCACGGCATCTGATTCCCTCCTTCTTCTTTGAAGAAACAGCCACCAACGCTGTCATCAACATTTGTTGACTTGGGCAAACTTCCGTTCATTTTGTGGTTGCTACTGGTGGATCCCTCCTGCCAACCTAGCAGTTCGAAAGCAAGAAATTGCAAGTAGATAAATAGGTACCACTTCGGTGGGAAGGTAGCAGCGTTCCATGCGCCTTGGCGTTTAGTCATGCCGGCCACATGACCACGGAAACGTCTTCGGACAGCGCTGGCTCTTCGGCTTTGAAACGGAGATGAGCACCGCAACCCTAGAGTCGGATTCGACTGGCTTTCGAGCAAGGGAACCTTTACCTTTACCTTTACTGGTGGATCCATGGCTCAATGTTGTAAGTTAGGGCATTTTTCACCCGTCTGCTTTATGGCAGCTTCACAGCACTTCACTAAGCTTCACTTTAAAGACATCAGAGGAGACCTGCTGGGTCAGACCAGTGAGGGTCCATCCAGTCCAGCCTCCCGTCTCACACAGGGGCCAGCCAGTGCCTCTGTAGGGCCGACAACACAGCAGAGAGGCCAAGGCCTTCCCCTGATCAGAACATAAGAAGAGCCCTGCTGGATCAAACCAGTGAGGGTCCATCCAGTCCAGCCTCCTGCCTCACACAGGGGTCAGCCAGTGCCTCTGCAGGGCCGACAACACGGCAGAGAGGCCGAGGCCTTCCCCTTATCAGAACATGAGAAGAGCCCTGCTGGGTCAGACCAGGGAGGGTCCATCTAGTCCAGCATCCTGTCTCACACAGGGGCCAACCAGTTCCTCTGCAGGACCAACAACAGGGCACAGAGGCTGAGGCCTTCGTAAGAATGTGAAAAGAACCCTGCTGGATCAGATCAATGGTCTTGAGAAGCTCCCATGAGGGACAGAGATAGAGACGTCTGTACACTCTAAATAATAAATGCACAAGTGGTGATTGACAACCCAGGGGCGATTATGCACTTATGCGCACGTCCCTTCCTGATCAAAAGTGGGGGACAGACGGATGGGAAGGTTCACACTTCCCGACTGGCTTCAGTTTGCAACAGGGCAGTTCAGACATCTGGAAATGCAAAATAAAAGTGCCGGCATCCGTAATGACTGGACTTTCCCCAGCGTCCGGTCATTCTGCTTTGAAGACAGGGCAGAACAGGGTGCCAGCAACTGGGGAATGGAAGGCAGATGTTGCTGTCTGATCCTGCTCTTTAAATCCGGCAGCAAACGGCAACTACATCGGATCAAAGTGGGATTACAGAACTGGAGAACAGTGCAAACACACACAAAAATGTCTAATGCATGGCATGCCATAATACAGACAGTAGATTACAAAGGAAGAAAACAAAGCAGCAAAAGGAAGGCTGCATATACACAGGGCTATTTTTGGGCCGGAACGCACAGGAACGGAGTTCTGGCTGGCTCCCGAGTTGGCCACGCCCAGCAGAAACTCATTAGCATAACAGGCCACACCCAACAGCAGACACTCATTAGGATTGGCTACATGACGGGTGTCTGGCCTAACATGCAAAGGAGTTCCTGGGTTTTGACAACAAACAAGGTAAACAGAATAAGAAGCACAAGGTGGGTGTGGCTGGATGACCACACTTCTGGCGACATGGGGGGATGTCCAAATATGCTAATGAGTTTCTGTTGGTGGATGTGGCCTGTCATGCTCGGCTTTTTCTACACAAAAAAGCCCTGTATATACAATAAATGTTGCAAAAGACTACAACCCCGTCCCCCCCCATAAAAGTGACCTTCTGAGCTTTTCCGTAATACTACCGTTCTAATGCCCTCCTGTTAAAAATGCCCTCCTGAACAATATAGTTGTGCACATACAGGAAACGATAGAAATGGGGGGGGGGCTGCCCTGATCTCCTCAGGCAGGCCATCTCACTGGGTCTGAGCCACGAAGAAGAAGAGAAGAGATTGGATTTATACCCCGCCCTTCACTGCCCAAAGGCATCTCAGAGCGGCTTACAAACTCCTTTCCCTTCCCCTCCCCACAACAGACACCCGGTGAGGTAGGTGGGGCTGAGAGAGCTCTAACACAAACTGTCCTTGAGAAAACAGCTGTGCCAGAGCTTGTGACTGACCCAAGGTCACATCAGCAGGTGCAAGTGGAAGAGTGGGGAATCAAACCTGGTTCTCCCAGATTAGAGTCCACACACTTAACCACTACACCAAACTGATGTGCATGAACAGGACTGTTGCCAGTTTTACCCACTTGTCAATTTACCCATTTTCAAGGTAACACCTTCAGGAGGTTTTGCTCAGATGAGCAGAGCTCATCTTGCAGAAAAGAGCGAGAGAGAAGGGCCTCAAGGTGTGGGTTGGAAGAGGTGCGGTTGCCAGCCCTTTAGCTGCGACCCCTGGGAGCTCTGGGGGTGGAGCTTAAGGTGGGGTGACAACCTAGAAGGGAGGTCATGGTGAAAGCAATCCCTTACCCCTTAAGGCTCTGTTCTTGCTCTCTGGGTGAAATTGACTCTATAGAACACATTTTTTAAAAAACTGTCCTAACTATACAAAGGTCTGATTGGGAAGTATTAGCCCCCTGCTAGAAAGATTTCCTGGGTGATCAAATAACATCAAGCTTGATTATCTCCTGTCAGATTGAAACCACCAGACGACTCGACAGGTGGCTAAATTCTGTGCTCAGGTTTACAAGCATCAGAAATCCCTTTGGGCAGCATGACTTTGTAATTATTTGGCATGGTTTTGTATGTTTTTAAGAACTGATTTTATCTCTTTTTATCTTTTTAAAAAAATTTCAACCCAGCTGTATTGCTGGTCGCTGGCTTTTGCATTTCTTAATCAAACTGTACTGCAGGTCTCTGACTGTTGTAATAAAGTGATTGATTGATTGATTGATTGATTGATTGATTGATTGACATCATGGTGTTCTCAATACCATGATGTTGCTTCTGAGTTAGCACCTGCATATGACCTCAGTATGCCCCTGACACTCTAGAATTTCCTCAGTTTTTTAAATCTTTATCATAGAAATTGGGGGGAATCCTAGAGTGTCTTCTGGCTGATAACATTTCTAGGTGATAACACAGTGTTTCTACCAATGACCCCCTGCCGGTTTTTCGCCCACTGCTTGATAGATCAAGTGTGCCATCAGTAATGGGATTTGGGAGTGAGAGTTGGGAGCGTGGTATGCTCCCTCTAAGCTGTCTAGTCCTGTGAGCAAAAATTCTACTTTGTGAGCTACGGGCACTAAAGCTGTGAGTGAGCGATTCAGGTACTGCATAAATTAGTTCGCTCTGGAGCCCTCCTTCCTGAGCTAAGACAAAAATGTGCAAGCCAGAGGCTAAAAAAAATGTGAGCTAGCTCACACTAATGCAGCTTAGAGGGAACACTGGTCCTGACCACAGGTAGGCAACTGGACTACCTAGTTCAAGACCATGACTGGCTTTGTAGGCCACAGACGGTACCTTGAACCAATGTCCGAAAGAAAAGTTTTCTCCTCCTGTCTTTTAAAAACATGGCACGCGGCAAATAGGAAATCCACCCTAAAATAAAGGTTTTGGCTGATGGCTGTCAGGCATAAGGGTCCCCTTAAAGATAACGCTCGACATTGCTACATCATACACAGAGTGGCAGAACTATACTTATAAAAGCAGGAAAGAGCCAGAGTCCAGTAGCACCTTAAAGATAAAGGTTCCCTTGCTCGAAAGCCAGTCGAATCCGACTCTAGGGTTGCGGTGCTCATCTCCGTTTCCAAGCCGAAGAGCCAGCGCTGTCCGAAGACGTTTCCGTGGTCATGTGACTGGCATGACTAAAACACCAAGGCGCACGGAACGCTGTGACCTTCCCACCGAAGTGGTACCTATTTATCTACTTGCAATTCCTTGCTTTCGAACTGCTAGGTTGGCAGGAGCTGGGAGCTCACTCCGTCATGCGGCACTCTCGGGTCTCGCACTGCTGAACTACTGACCTTCCACAGCCTGTAGTTCAGTGTCTTAACCACTTGAGCCACCGCAGCTCAAGTAGCACCTTAGAGACTGACAAAATTTGAGGTAGGGGAGGAGCTTTCGTGAGTCACCGCCCACTTCCTCAGATAAATTATAAAAAGATGGATTCGGGTGAGTAGCCGTGTTGGTCTGAGGCAACGGAACAAAGTTTGAGTCCAAAGGTGGCAGCTTATTCCCAGAATTAAACTTTGTTGGTCTTAAAGGTACCACCGGACTCAAACTTTGTTTTGTAAAAATCTGCTTTTTTTTTTTGATGTCCTAATATTTATTTGTGCCGGGTGTGGGGGGAACGGGACACATTTGATAATAATGTGTCCCTGAGGGGTGGAAGTGGAATAGACAACCAAGGCCTTTCCAGCATTTTGGGGGAATCTTTTCTAGGGATCTGGGGAGGGTACGTTTGAGAGCCAGTCTGATGCAGTGGTTCAGTGCGCGGACTCTAATCTGGGAGAACTGGGTTTGATTCCGCCACTCCTCCACTTGCACCTGCTGATGTGACCTTGGGTCAATCACAAGCTCGGTCAGAGCTGTCCTTGAAATGGCTGTTCTAGAAAGAGCTCTCTCAGCCCCACCTACCTCACAGGGTGTCTATTGTGGGGAGGGGAAGGGAAAGGAGTTTGTAAGCCACTCTGAGACTCCCTTAGATAGTGAAGGGTGGGGTATGAATCCAATCTCTTCTTCTTCTTCTACCTCACGGGGTGTCTGTTGTGGGGAGGGGAAGGGAAGGGAGTTTGTAAGCCGCTCTGAGACTCCTTTGGGTAGTGAAGGGCGGGGTATAAACCCAGTCTCCTCCTCCTCCTCCTCCTCCTCCTCCTCCTCCTCCTCCTCCTCTTCTTCTTCTTCTTCTTCTTCTTCTTCTTCTTCTTCTTCTTCTTCTTCTTCTTCTTGTTCTTCTTCTTCTTCTTCTTCTTCGACGTATGCAATAGAGGGCACATCATGAAGTGTGGATCAGTAGCATAATTCCCTTAAGCGACACAAATTGTGAGTGGTCACGTAGTGTTCCCTCTAAGCTGAGTTAGTATGAGCCAGCTCACAGCTTTTTATCCTCCAGCTCACCGATTTTTGCCTTAGCTCAGGAAGGACGGGGCTCCAGAGCAAACTGATTTTATGCAGTAGCCAAATCGCTGGCTCACACCTTTAATGCCAGGAGCTCACATAGTAGAATTTTTGCTCACAAGAGTCCACAGCTTAGAGGGAGGTCACTGGCGACCACCCCATTCAAGCACACATGCCAAGGGAAAACGCTGCTACTGGATTTTCTCTCTCAGAACATTCCTGGCTTACCAAAACAGTCCTGGCACCTAGTCCCATGTGCCGGAGATGTATATTCTGGTGGGGATATTGGCTGGGCCGCGTTGTTTCGGGTCAGATGGCAACCCACCCAGGTTTGTGGCAGCAGGCAGGAAGGATCTGGGGTTAGAGGACGGTGCAAGGGAAAAAAAGGAGCTGCATTAGCGTGGCAGGAGTTCACGGGGGAGTTTCTGCACAGAGGAACGCAGATGTCCTCCTTTCAGGCATCCCCGCCACCTGCACTGCTTCTCCCCCAGTTCTGGAATTCCGAATCTCCAGACCTCGCCTCCAGAGTCAAACTGACAGAGATCAGGCACCCGCCGTTGTTACAATTTTTGTTTCTAAATTTGGGACCCAGAGTGCGGTTTGCCTTCACGTTATCTGAGCCCTCCCCTCTCCCTTGCCCGTGTGCGGCGATAAAACCCTGCCAACGATCGGCCTTGACGGGAGGGTGTCGGGATTGGAGGCGCAGGGGGGCCCTGCAGATTTGCAACAAGGCAGGATGGCCGTTCCAAGGACCTCTCCCTCCCCGCACGGAGGGGCACGTGGGCGGCAGGGCAGGCCAGCAAGCAAAGGGGGAAAAGGGGCTGGGGGCAAGCCACAAGGTTGTCAACCTCCAGGCAATGCTCCCTCTCAGCTGTGAGCAAAAATTCTGCTTTGTGAGCTACTGGCAATTAAAGTTGTGAGCGAGCGGTTTGGCCGCTGCATCAGTTAGTTTGCTCTGGAGCCATCCGTCCTGAGCCGAGACAGAAATGTGTGAGCCGGAGGCTAGAAAACTGTGAGCTAGCTCACACTCACTCGGCTTAGAGGGAACACGGCTCCAGACAGAGATCGGCTCCCCTGGAGAAAAAGGCTGTTTTGGAAAGTGGACTCTGTGGCCTTGTATCCTGCCGGAGGTCCCTCCACTCCCCTCCCCAAACCCCGCTCTCCCCAGGCTCCACCCCCAAACAGCCAGGTATCTCCAAACTGGGTTGCCAACCTCCAGGTGGGGCCTGGAGATCTCCAGGAACTCTAACTGATTCCCAGGCTATGGCAATTCATTCTCCGAGAAGAAACAGCTGCTTTGGAGGACGGATTCTGTGGCAGGTCCCTCCCTCCCCATCCTGTCCCCTCCCTAAGCTCCACACCCCCAAATCTCCAGGAATTTCCCACCCTGGATCTGGCAGCCCTAACAACCAGTTTGGTGTCATGGTTAAGTGCGTGGACTCTAAACTGGGAGAACCAGGTTTGATTCCCCACTCCTCTACATGCACCTGCTGGATGACCTTGGGAAAGCTGTAGTTCTGTCAGAGCTGTTCTCTCAGGAGCAGTTCTCTCAGAGCTCTCTCAGCCCCACCTGTCTCACAGGGTATCTGTTGTGGGGAGGGGAAGGGAAAGGAGTTTGTAAGCCACTCTGAGACTCCTTCGGGTAGTGAAGAGTGGGGTGTAAATCCATTCTCCTCCTCCTCCTCCTCCTCTTCTTCTAAAGTGTGCGGACTCTAATCTGGGAGAACCGGGTTTGATTCCCCACTCCTCCACTTGCACCTGCTGATGTGACCTTGGGCAAGCCATAGTTCTGGCACAGTCGCCCTTGAAAAAGCATAGTTTCTGTCAGAGTTCTCTCAGCCCCACCTACCTCACAGGGTGTCTGTTGTGGGGAGGGGAAGGGAAAGGAGTTTGTAAGCCACTCTGAGACTCCTTCGGGTAGTGAAGAGTGGGGTGTAAATCCATTCTCCTCCTCCTCCTCCTCCTCCTCCTCTTCTTCTAAAGTGTGCGGACTCTAATCTGGGAGAACCGGGTTTGATTCCCCACTCCTCCACTTGCACCTGCTGATGTGACCTTGGGCAAGCCATAGTTCTGGCACAGTCGCCCTTGAAAAAGCATAGTTTCTGTCAGAGTTCTCTCAGCCCCACCTACCTCACAGGGTGTCTGTTGTGGGGAGGGGAAGGGAAAGGAGTTTGTAAGCCACTCTGAGACTCCTTCGGGTAGTGAAGAGTGGGGTGTAAATCCATTCTCCTCCTCCTCCTCCTCCTCCTCCTCCTCCTCCTCTTCTTCTAAAGTGTGCGGACTCTAATCTGGGAGAACCGGGTTTGATTCCCCACTCCTCCACTTGCACCTGCTGATGTGACCTTGGGCAAGCCATAGTTCTGGCACAGTCGCCCTTGAAAAAGCATAGTTTCTGTCAGAGTTCTCTCAGCCCCACCTACCTCACAGGGTGTCTGTTGTGGGGAGGGGAAGGGAAAGGAGTTTGTAAGCCGCTCTGAGGCTCCCTTGGGTAGTGAAGAGTGGGGGCATAAATCCAATCTCCTCCACCACCACCACCACCACCACCTCCTCCTCCTCCTCCTCCTCCTCCTCCTCCTCCTCCTCCTCCTCCTCTTCTTCTTCTTCTTCTTCTTCTTCTTCTTCTTCTTCTTCTTCTTCTTCTTCTTCTTCTTCTCTCTTCTTCCTTCTTCCTTCTTCCTTCTCCTTCTCCTTCTCCTTCTCCTTCTCCTTCTCCTTCTCCTTCTCCTTCTCCTCTCTTCTCTATAACGGGCAACCCTAGCTGGTGGGCAGGAAGGGAGATTGGGGAAGGGGTGGACTAGCACACTTTCCATGAGTGTCTCCCGGGGGGGTCTCTGTGCACCTGCTGCTGGGGGGGAGTGAGCACCCCCACTGTTGCCACCCGCTGAGCCAGGCCACCCAGTGAGTGGAGGGAGAGATGGGATTCTCCCCCCCCAAGTCCCCTATTTGAATATCGATGGGATCTGTTTTTGTGACAGAGAGATAGCCCCAAAACCATAGGATCAAAGAGGCCATCCTCTGAGGGACGCACTCAGCAGCTCCCCCCCGCAGCAGTACATCTGTCCCCTACAGTGACCCACCTCCAGGTGGGGCCTGGAGATCTCCCAGAATTATTACTGATCTCCAGACAACAGAGGTCAGTTCTCCTGAAGGAAACGGCTTCTTTGGAGGGTAGAATCTATGGCGTGATACCCCACTGAAGTCCCCCCTCCTCATCAAAGCCCTCACCCCCCCAGGCCTCACCCCCTAAATCTGCAGGAATTCCCCAGGCCAGAATTGGCAAGCCTGATCTCAGGGCTCATCCTGACTGTCCCTGACGGGTCTCTCTCTGTGTGCGGTTTGGGGTGAAGAGAAGCCGGCCGGTGGGGAAAAGGCGAGAGGATGCAGCGACTCGACAACCCCTTCAAATCTGAGGAGACTGTGCCCTCCGATGGCCGAAACGGCAAGAGCCTCCCGGCGGAATTCGAGAGGGGAGGAGGAAAGAGAGGCCTGGCCAGCAAGGCTCCCTCTAAGCTGTGAGCAAAACATTCCACTTTGCGAGCTACCAGCATTCAAGTTGTGAGCGGGCGATTTGGCCGCTGCATACATTCGTTTGCTCTGGAGCACCACCCTCCCTGGGCTGAGACAAAAACGTGTGAGCCGGAGGAGGCTAAAGAACTGTGAGCTGGCTCACACTAACTCGGCTTAGAGGGAACACCACTCATGAGGCTTTTCCATCCAGACTCCTGTTTATCTGAAGGCCTTTCTTCACTTCGTTTGTTGCCCTTCCTCACCCAGGAGGAGTGAACCCGTCTTTTGGCTGGGTTTAATTCTCCATCGGCACATTCAGACAATAAAGCTGCAGGCGTGAAAGCTGTCCTGGTGCTGACAGGCCGAGGGCAGAGCAGGTTTGGGCATTCTGCAAGGAAGAACACGGAGGAGGCCACGCTTGTCCCTGGCATGCCTGTAGCAGGTGCTCTCTTCCTCCCTGTGGAGAGGCCGAGGATGGGAGAAGAGCAGCGCCAGCTTCAGCAAGCGGCTCTGTCTGCATTGGGGCGAGGCCGAAGGAAGAGATGCCGTGTAGCACCTGGAAAGAAAGGCTGAAGCACAGGGGTGGCCGAACGTGCTCAACATAAGAGCCACGTGGAATAAACGTCAGATGTCTGAGAGCCGCAAGACATGAACAAATATTAGGTTTCCCTTGCTTGAAAGCTAGGCAAATCTGACCCTAGGGATGCGGTGCTCATCTCCGTTTCCAAGCCGAAGAGCCAGCGCTGTCCAAAGACGTTTCCGTGGTCATGTGGCTGGCATGACTAGATGCCGAGGTGCATGGAATATTGTCACCTTCCCACCGAAGCAGTACTTATTTGTCTACTTGCAATTTCTTGCTTTTGAACTGCTAGGTTGGCAGGAGCTGGGACCAGGAACGGGAGCTCACTCCGTCACGCGGCACTCAGGTCTCGAACTGCGGAACTACTGACCTTCCAGTCGGCAGTTCAGCATCTTAACCACTTGAGCCACCGCAGCCCCGAACAATTTTTCAATATTTTCCCAATAAAAACCTGTGTGAACAAATATTACCGATAGGTTTTTATTGAAAAACATGTAAATTTGCTTTTTATTAACATTAAATGAGACTTTAGTTGCTGTAGATTTTCTGGGTTGTGTGGCCATGGTCTTGGCATTGTAGGGCCTGATGTTTCGCCAGTAGCTGTGATTGGCATCCTCAGAGGTATAACACAGAGAGATGGAGTGCTCTCTGTGTCAAGGTACTCCGTCTTTCTGTGTTATACCTCTGAGGATGTCAGTCACAGCTGCTGGCGAAACGTCAGGTCCTACAATGCCAAGACCACGGCCAGACAGCCCGGAAAATCTACAGCAACGAATGAACTCCGGCCGTGAAAGCGTTCAGCAACATATTAAGTGAGACTGAAAAAACACCCACAAAAGGGGTAAAAACAGATATTGATAATGATATTTATTTGTCTAAGGGAGAGAGAAAGAGAGAGAGAGGTGGAAAGAAAGAATGAAAGAGGTGGGGGAAAAGAGAGAAAGAGAGAAACAAATAAAGCAAATACATGGGAGGGAGGGAGAAGGAAGGAAGGAAGGAAGGAAGGAAGGAAGGGGAAGGAAGGAAGGAAGGAAGGAAGGAAGGAAGGAAGGAAGGAAGGAAGGAAGGAAGGAAGGAAGGAAGGAAGGAAGGAAGGAAGGAAGGAAGGAAGGAAGGAAGAAGGAAACACATGCCTCCTTTTTGCTTCCCCAGCCACCCTGCTGGGAGCCACACAATATGCGTGAAAGAGCCATGTGTGACTCCCAAGCCACAGTTTGGCCATCCCTGCTGTAGCATCACCCCCCTTGCCAGCCAGGGCCGGGCCACCATTTTGGACACAGCATCTAGAGCTGTCTTTCAGACCGTCTTCTTTTCCCCCAGAGCAGATGTCCAGGGCTCCTTTTCAGGGGAAAACATTTCTTCCTGAAATGGAAGTAGATGGAGCTCCAGTTCCTTTAGTGCTCCAGCTTCCATTAACACCCCAGAGCCGTGAGCTCTGTCAAATTTTCACACAGCTCTCCAAGGAACGTCTCTCCTCCAAGCTGTGTGTCAGCACGGTACCTGCCCGGGGAAGACGTATTGTTACAGGCTGATGAGGCATATGCTTATGTCATTGATCTGTGATGATGATGAAGAAGAAGAGATTGGATTTATACCCCGCCCTTCACTACCAAGAGGAGTCTCAGAGCAGCCTTTCCCTTCCCCTCCCCACAACAGACACCCCCTGTGAGGTAGGTGGGGCTGAGAGAGCTCTTGACAGAAACTGCTCTTTTTCAAGAACAGCTCTTATCAGAACTATGGCTTGCCCAAGTTCATCAAGCCAGGTGCAAGTGGAGGAGTGGGGGATCAAACCCGGTTCTCCCAGATTAGAGTCCGCGCATTTGACCCCTATGCCAACCTGGCTCTCACACCAAACTGGAAGGAAGTCACTGTGCGGTCTCAGGTGCCAATTTCCAGGAGACGTACCCCAACATTTCTGCTGGGGAGAAACCAAAAAGGCCAAAATTAAGGGCTTTTGTCTTTTGCAGCTGCAAACCACCGGAGCCAAACTCAATTGGCCCAAATGTGTCTTGCTTTCTCTTTCAATTAATGTGATTTTGGGTTAATAAATCTATCCTTTCCCCTTTCCTATCGTCTGTCAAGTGGGCCATTGAGCAGTGAGCAGTTCTGTTGCGTCATTAGGCATTCATTTAGAAGATTTATACGCCACATCTCCGGAGTCTTGCTGGGGTCAGCTCACTAGTAAAAACAATACCATAAAATCACTAAAACATCATAAATCATCAATATAAAAACAAAGCAAGCGGACTAAAAAGAGGCCATGGCATAAAAATAGCATAAAACAACCACTGGGTATGCAAAAAAATATCCACGAAACGGGACTTGGACCGGAAGAAGACCATAAAAGATCCAAAGAGATTTTCAAGAAAAACAACAGTTAAAAGTATTGGAAAGGTTTCGGTGAAACCTGGGCACCCTGTGAGCCAGGGTTGCCAGCTCTGAAATTCCTGAAAATTGGGGGGCAGAGCCTGGGGGAGGCAGGATTTGGGTAGGGAGAGAAGCTCAGCAGGGATATGAAGAAAGCGAATGCAATCTTAGGATGCATTAACAGAAGCATTGTGTCCAGATCACGGGAGGTGGTCGTTCCGCTCTATTCTGCTATGGTCAGGCCTCACCTAGAGTTCTGTGTCCAGTTTTGGGCACCACATTTTAGGAAGGATGTTGACAAGCTCGAACATGTCCAGAGGAGGGCAACTAGGATGGTGAGAGGGTTGAAATCCAAGTCTTATGAGGAAAGGCTGAAAGAGTTGGGTCTGTTTAGCCTGGGAAAGAGAAGGCTTAGAGGGGACATGATGGCAGTCTTCAAGTATCTGAAGGGCTGTCATGTAGAAGATGGAGCAGACCTATTCTCTCTTGCTCCGGATTTCAGGACTAGATCTGATGGGTGAAAATTACAAAGGAGTCGTTACCAGCTAGATATCAGGAGAAACTTCCTGACTGTCAGAGTGGTTGAGCAGTGGAACAGTCTGCCTCAGGAGGTGATGGATGCTCTTTCCCTAGACGTTTTCAAGCGGAGGCTGGACGACCATCTTTTTGGGTATGTTGTAGGTATGTAGGGCTATCTTTCAGCTATGCTCCTGCAGAGTGCAGGGGGTTGGACTAGATGACCTGCAAGGTCCCTTCCCACTCTTACATTCTATGATTCTACAGCCCCACCCTCTAAAGCTGCCATTTTCTCCAGGGAACTGACCTCTGTCGCCTGGAGGTCAGTTGTAATTCCAGGAGATCTGGAGGTTGACAACCCTACCAGGAGGACTCTTGCTTCTGGTGCTCACCGTCAGGTCAGGAGACTGGGAGACTGGGGTGCCCAATCTCGCTCCCACCCTGCCCCGCCTACTGTCATTCTCCCCCGGTGAAATGAAGTCCGTACCAAAAAAGGTGTGCTCCATCTCCATGCGTCCCGGCTTTGCCAGCGCAGCAGGCGCCGGGTTCAAGGCCAGGTCTTGCCTATTAGGGATCTGATGAAGCCTTTCCACAGCGTGAGCCCCGGCTGAACACTGTTTCCAGGCACGGAATCAAGCTGGGGAGGTTAGGCCAGCGAAATGAGCACTGGCCCAGAAGGAGTTTCGGTTGCAGATACATTTTGGGGGTTAGCTGCGGGAGTGGCGGTCACGAAGGGGTTACCTGTCAGGCCAGATCATCCTCTGGACAGACAGGCCACGGAGGTGGGCCCCCAACCCTCCCCCGAGCTCGGAGGGCAGCCCTGCTCACGCTCAGGTCGATAGCCGGGGAATCGGGGAAGGCCAAACCTGGCCAATGGGAAGAGCCTGTCGTTTCAGACCGTCTTTCTTTTCTACTCGTTTGTCCAGGATCTTACGGAACAGAAATCTCTCCTCCGTTTTCTTTTTTTATATATATATATAATTAAGTTTTTTAATTAATCATTTCAACAAATATACCAACAATACAATAATAGTGGAACAAAATTAAACAACCAGCTTCCACTACGTAACACTGAGTTTTGTCAATATATAGTTCTCCGTAACATTATCTCTTTTATCACAACAGGGCTATGAATTTACTGTTTCTGTTATTTTCAAATGAATTCGGATTGTCTCGATCAAAAAAACATTTTTCCAAAAAAAAAGGGTACCATTTCTCTGGGTAGTTTGAAGTAGCCAAGGGGTTTTCCGATCTCCTAATGTCTTCTGTTATTCTGTCCATAATGGCATAATCCCAAATTTTAGAATACCAGGAATCTGTCGCAAGGATGTTTGGCATCTTCCAATTTGTGGCTATAACGTTCTTAAGTATTTCCTCTGTTTTCCATGCACACGTATTCTGTTGTGTCTTGAAAACAGAGTGTAGGAGAGTTAGTTGCTGTAGATTTTCCGGGTTGTGTGGCCGTTGTCTTGGCATTGTAGGACCTGACGTTTCACCAGTAGCTGTGACTGGCATCCTCAGAGGTATAACACAGAAAGATGGAGCACTCTCTGTGTCAAGGTGTAGGAGAGTGTTGGGAAAGGCGAACAACGCTGGATGATTACAGCATGCACTTTACAGAATCCACAGTTCTTTTCTTTTTACTGCTGTGTTCCAGGAATAGCCACATTGCAGTTTGCAGGCTGCTGGCTTGTGGACTGCCTAAACAGAATTCCCATTAAAATAACCATCACTGGACATACCTGTGGGTTGGGAAGGAACGTGTAGCGAGCCCCAGGTGTAACAGGGGCTATAATTTGGAGTGGATGTTTATGAATCATTACGGATGGAAGTTACACATAACCACCTGTGTTGGTTCCCATTTATCCCCGGTTTTCCTCCTCGTCCGTGCTGTCTCCCTTCCCCAGACCCTGAAACGTAGATCACAGGTTCCCTTGGGCAGGGATCCAACAAGTTCTCCAGTTACTCCCCCAAGCCCCAGGGCTGCCACTAAGCATTAGTAACCGTAAGGTGTACTTTCTTTAGCTTTTGAACCCCTCTGAACCAATTGCTCAGGCTGCATGGGGAATTCGGCGGTTCCCATACGGGGGTTTTAATGACAGCTCAGCTTTTCAGATCTCTTGCTCTTGGGCCTATGCTGTGCATCCGATATTGTTGATGGGGCTCAAAATACGGTTTGGCTAACTGTTGCAATTCAGCTGGATTTTTTAAAAATCGGGCTGGGGTCGGGGCGGGGAGGGCTTCTTGGTCTGCAGCTCAGCCGGAGCAGAGGTGCTATGATTTCAGGAAAGGCGGCGGCGGCGGCAGAGCCGGAGGTGCCCTTGTTCCTGCAGAAGATTCCAGCGTTTAGTCTGAAATAGGAGCTGGACTCAGTTTTGCTTCGGAAGCATCCCTTTTGGAGGATTAAGAGAAATTGTTCACCTTTGAGATGATTTCACATTTTTTCAGTCCTGCAGTTCCAGCTCAGAAACCGACAGACCTGCAAACGTACTTGCATACAGGGGCAGATGAAGGCTCCCTGGTACCCGAAGCAGCACCGACCAATCTCGGTCCGTCCCCCCCTTTCCACACTGACCCAGAGTCCATTTTAGTTGTTGACCTGTCTGACCAGATATACAAGGCAGGTTGCGGCAGTACAAACATTTATATGATAACACAATAGACTGTACAAACTAAGCCAAGCATTGGCTACAGAAAGATCTACAAAAACGCAATACAACATCTATTTTATAAATCTTCATTGGGGGGGGGGGTTTCCACCCTTTTCCTAACTTTCATAGAATCATAGAATCATAGAATGTTAGAGCTGGAAGGGACCTTGCAGGTCATCTAGTCCAGCCCCCTGCACTCTGCAGGAGCAGAGCCAAAAGATAGCCCTACATACCTACAACATACCCGAAAGATGGTCGTCCAGGTTCCGCTTGAAAACGTTCAGCAAAGGAGCATCCATCACCTCCCGAGGCAGACTGTTCCACTGCTCACCCACTCTTCTTACAGTCAGGAAGTTTCTCCTGATATTTGGCCGGTATCGACTCCCTTGTCATTTCCACCCATTAGATCTAGTCTTGCAATCCGGATCAAGAGAGAAGAGATCTGCTCCATCTTTTACATGACAGCCCTTCAGATTCTTGAAGACTGCCATCATGTCCCCTCTAAGCCTTCTCTTTCCCAGGCTAAACAGACCCAACTCTGTCACCCTTTCCTCATAAGACTTGGATTCCAGCCCTCTCACCATCCTGCTTGCCCTCTTCTGGACACGCTCGACCTTGTCAGCATCCTTCCTAAAATGTGGTGCCCAGAACTGGACACAGTACTCCAGGTGAGGCCCGACCATAGCAGAATAGAGCAGAATGACCACCTCCCGTGATCTGGACACAAGGCTTCTGTGAATGCATCCTAAGATTGCATTCGCTTTCTTCACAGCCACAGCACACTGGAGGCTCACTGCAAGCACCAACTTTGTGGTGCCCCCTTTGGCCCTGGTGCCCTAAGCACATGCTTAATCTGCTTAATGGTGAATCCGCCACCCCTACCACATCAAGCAACCCACTGTGTATAGCCAAGCCCTACACTGTAGTCCCCTCTGCGCCATCCCAGAGATGCTCCCTTGAAGGATCTGCAACAGGCATTTTTGCAACTACGACAACCTCCTGGTTATGGTGAGAAAGATGACTGGAAAAGCCAGAATGACACCCAGGGACAGCTTCCTACAAGACAAGCCCAAAGAAAATGGCAACAGAACACCACTTGGTGGTCACCCACAGCTCACAACTCAATCCAGTCAGACGCCTTATTAACGACCTAAAACCCGTGCTGGAGAGTGACGCTACAGCTGACAATAGCACTACAGATGAGATTAGAGTTTCAACAGCCATTCCGCACACAAAAGAACCTATTCAAGAAACAGGAAACCTCCTCAGGAAACAATCCATAGACAAAAGAACCTCCTCAGGAAAGCTCCTCCATTAGCATGTTCATAGCCTGGGGAACTAAAGAAGAAGACAGAGTCAGGATTCAAATCGATCTAGACAGGCTGGAACAGTGGGCTGAGGCAAATAAAATGAATTTCAATAGAGATAAGTGCAAAGTCCTACACCTGGGCACAAAAAATCAAAGGCACAGATATAGAATGGGACGGACTTGGCTTGACAGCAGCACCTGTGAAAGGGATCTAGGAGTTCTGGTTGATCACAAGCTGAACATGAGCCTGCAGTGTGATGTGGCTGTGAAGAAAGTGAAAGCAGTCTTAGGATTGCATTCATAGAAGCATTTGTGTCCAGATCATGGGAGGTGGTAGTTCCACTCTATTCTGCTATGGTCAGGCCTCACCTGGAGTCCGATATCCAGTCCATATCACACCTCATCCAATCACAGCTTCTACATAAGAACATAAGAGAGGAGCCGATGTTGAATCAGGCCAATGGCCCATCTAGTCCAACTCTGTGTCACACAGCGGCCAAAAATACCAGGTGCCATCAGGAGGTCCAGCAGTGGGGCCAGGACACCAGAAGCCCTCCCACTGCTGCCCCCTCCAGCACCAAGGATAGAGTGCATCACCTGCCCCAGACTGAGAATTCTGTTCATTCTTTTATTGTCATTTGCCTGCTAATGTCATTTGGCATCTGAAATCACTCCATCTTCCATATATAGGAGAGATGGACTCCCATTCTGACTGTATCTGAAGAAGTGAGCAGTGATACATGGAAGCACCTCTCTGGCCACAGATTTTGTGAGTCTTTAAGGTGCTTGCTGGGCTCTTACTCTTTTCTCCTGCTACAGACAGATGAACACTCAGTGGAGGGTGCTAAGCAGTGGGGTACCGCAAGAATCAGTACTTGGTCCGATGCTTTTTAACTTGCTCATTAATGATTTGGAGTTGGGAGTAAGAAGTGGCTAAATTTGCAGATGATACGATGGCTGAGGGGTGACATGATCGAGGTTTTGGAAATAATGCATGGGATAGAGCAGGTAGAAAAAGAGGTACTTTCCCCCCCTTCTCACAATACAAGAACTCGTGGGCACTCCATGAAATTGCTGAGCAGTCGGGTTAGAATGGATAAAAGGAAGTACTACTTCACCAAAGAGTGATTAATGCCTGGAATTCACTGCCACAGGAGGTGGTAGTGGCTACAAGCATGGACAGCTTCAAGAGGGAATTGGATAAACATCTGGAGCAGAGATCCATCAGTGGCTATTAGCCACAAGGCATAGTTAGGACTTCTCAGTCTGGGGCAAGGGATGCTCTGTATTCTTGGTGCTTGGGGTGGGGGTCAACAGTGGGAGGGCTTCTGGTGTCCTGGCCCCACTGCTGGACTTCATGAGGGCACCTGGTATTTCTGGCCACTGTGTGACACAGAGTGTTGGACTGGATGGGCCACTGGTCTGATCCAACATTGGCTTCTCTTATGTTCTTAACACGACGACCCATCTTGATCTATCAGAAATTTCAGTTTTGAGAGGAAATAATAGACAAGATTTTGAGGGCAGATGGTCAAGGTTTTATGAATGGATAGAAGAGGATAATATTTAAAATTCCTGATCTTTCAACCGAAATGAAAGGAAACAAGAACTATGTACATATCTGTTAGTAAAAGGTACTTATTAGAATTATAAGGCGGGATGAAAGGAAATAAACTTTTTGGCTACAGTATGAGGTCAAGGAACATAGTAAAAAGGATACGAATTATATTTCCCCATTATATGTATTGTGTATGTCTGTCTATTTGTTTGTCTCATATATATAAAATAATAAAAAACATTTTTTAAAAAAAAAGAAAAGAAAAGAAATTTTGCTTGTTTTGTGTGCAAATCACTTTTCGTGCCTTTTACTGTTTCCTTGCACACAATGCGCTCATTTTTGACATTGTTTGCGCATGAATAAGCCATTGCGTTGTCTTTTTATTCATTACAACAGTTTAGTGTCCCTCTCTCCCACCATCAAGTGGTGCCTCAGCAGCAGTTTGCTGGGGAAACGATCATAACCTCAGATATGCAGACGATACCACTCTGATGGCAGAAAGTGAAGAGGACCTAAAGAGTCTCTTGCTCAGGGTGAAAGAGGAGAGCGCAAAAGTGGGCTTGAAGCTCAACATCAAAAAAACTAAGATCATGGCATCCGGCCCCATCACTCCGTCGCAAATAGAAGGGGAAGTCGTAGAAGTAGTGACAGACTTCATGTTCCTGGGATCCCAGATCACTGCAGATGGTGACTGAAGCCGTGAAATTAAAAGATTCCTGCTCCTTGGGAGGAAAGCGATGGCAAACCTAAACAGCATGATAAAAAGCAGAGACATCACCCTGCCAACAAAAGTCCGCATGGTCAAACCAATGGTATTCCCTGTAGTAATGTATGGCTGCGAGAATTGGACTATGAGGAAGGCCGAGCGCCGAAGAATAGATTCTTTTGAACTATTTTGCTGGAGAAGACTCTTGAGAGTCCCTTGGACTGCAAGGAGATCAGATCATTCAATCCTAAAAGAAATCAACCCTGACTGTTCCCTGGAAGGCCAGATCCTGAAGTTGAAGCTCAAATACTTTGGCCACCAAATGAGAAGGGAGCCCTCACTGGAGAAGACCCTGAGGCTGGGAAAGATTGAAGGTCAAAGAAGAAGGGGACGGCAAAGGATGAGATGGTCAGACAGTGTCATCAATGCAACAAACATGAAACTGAGCAAACTTCAGCGGACAGCGGAAGACAGGAGGGCCTGGCGTAATTTGGTCCATGGGGTCGCGAAGAGTCGGACTCGACTGTGCGACTGAACAACAACAGCAGCAGCAGTAGACACTACATTTCATTGACAAAATGTGTATTCTGCCTTTCTGCTTTCACAAAGGCCACCGAGGCAGCTAACGATTCAAAACAGAGGCGTCCAACTCATTTGTGACGAGGGCCGGATCTGACATAAACGTCACTTCGTTGGGCCTGTGACGACCCAAGGCTAGTTGGATATATGGGCGCCAACTGGGGCAAGAAGGAAGAAGATGGAAAGTCAACTAGTGGATACCTATTCTACTACGGAAACAGTGTGATCCACTGGGTTAGTAAAAAGCAACAAATTGTCGCTCAATCTACTGCTGTAGCAGAATGTGTGTCAGCTCAAACTGCCTGCAATGAGCTAGAATGGATCATCGACATGCTAAAGGATTTGGGCATAGAAGAACCTGGCTTGTTGTCTGTGAGTACTGCAATGCCACAGTGCGTAGTGCGCCAGACTTTCCCATCCCCACCTTGAATAACCATAACTATAGATGGTGGTCAACTGAGATGAAAATAGCCTTGACAGTGCATGATGTTGAAGCCCGGGCCATGTGTGCCATAAAATGTAATGCCGGATACCAGAGATATCAAGTGAACAAAGGACAGCAGCTGGTAAATTCCAAGTTGTTGTATCCTCACTTCAAGGGCCCCTGGGCTGGGAGGGGGTGCAAAGGAAACCCCACGTGAGTGGACTGGAGAGCCAGGCATTCCCACGCTGCTTGACTGCTGCCAACGAGGTTGTTCTGCCATGCTGAAGCCACAATCGCTGTGGCTCCGCCTACTCCCCCCCCCCCCGAGCAGTCTCCCGTTCCTTCCCTTGCACCAATTGCTCACAGGCCGCAAAAGAGCCCAGGGTGGGCCAGATCTGGCCCCTTGGGCCTCATGTTTGACACCCCTGTTTTAAAACATACATGATATAAATCCCACCTGAAAAATATCAGGGCTATTTTTGGGCAGAAACGCACAGGAACGGAGTTCTGGCTGGCTCCCAAGTTGGCCACGCCCAGCAGGAATCCATTAGCATAATAGGCCACACCCAACAGCAGAAACTCATTCGGATTGGCTACATGAGGGGTGTGTGGCCTAACATGCAAAGGAGTCCTGCTCCAAAAAGAGCCCTGGGTTTTGACAACAAACAAGGTAAAGAGAATAAGAAGCAAAAGGTGGTTGTGGCTGGATGACCACACTTCTGGTAACATGGGGGTGTGACCTAATATGCAAATGAGTTCCTGCTGGGCTTTTTCTACAAAAAAAGCCCTGAAAAACATTATCCACCCCAACAAACACTTGTCATTAAAAAAATTAAAAGTGGAGTTTAAGTACATAGGAGACATAAAACCAGTAATGAAAACATTGGTTAGGAAGGAGGGATAATTTTTTTAAAAAAATAATTTTTATTAAATAAATGTAAAACAATTGATACTGAGAATCTCAAATAATACAAACTATTTAACATTAATAACATTCTTAATATTCTATTCAGTATATCTATCTAAAACTTAGCTAATTAAAACCCATAACATGTTTTCTGATAATACAGTTGGGTTAGCAACCGTCTTGTATAAATGTAAGAATCTGAGTTCAACTAGCTGGTATTTTATTGATCAAAATTAAAACATACTCTCAATCTGGGTTTTATAGAACAAGCACTTCAGATGAAACGAAATAGTCAGGAATAATTCCATCCCGTGCCATGTAATTTATGACTGGAAACCATTTTTCAACAAAAGTTGACCGATAGTCTTTATGTTCAAGTTGTAACAACCTATTTATAATTTTTTTCTAAAATATAGTAGTCCCATATCTTAGACATCCCTAAAGAAACTGAAGGCACCGATTTGTTCTTCCACTTTGAAGTCATTGCTGTCTTTGCGGCAGTTAATAATGTGACCATCAAAGCCTTCCGTACTTGTGGAAATTGGAATATCTTCCCATAGGCTAAGCAGCAGGGCTATTTTTGGGCAGGAACGCACAGGAACAGAGTTCCGGCTGGCTCCCAAATTGGCCACGCCTAGCAGGAACTTATTAGCATAAGAGGCCACATCCAACAGCAGAAACTCATCAGGATTGGCTACATGAGGGGTGTGTGGCCTAACATGCAAATAAGTTCCTGCTACAAAAAAAGCCCTGGGTTTTGACAACAAACAAGGTAAACAGAATAAGAAGCAAAAGGTGGGTGTGGCTGGATGACCACACTTCTGGTAACATGGGGGTGTGGCCTAATATGCTAATGAGCTGCACTGTCAGGGTGTGGCCTATTATGCTAATGAGCTCCTGCTGGTTTTTCTACAAAAAAGCCCTGCTAAGCAGTATTGTCAGATGAAACAAAAGAGTCTTCACCCGCTGGCAGAAGACAGTAGCAGGAGGGGACAGATGAATCTTCCTGGGAAGAGAGTTCCAGGGCTTGGGGGCCACGACCAAGAAGGCCCTCTTCCGGGCTGCCTCCCACATCATCATCTCAGAGGGCAAGGGCGCCCGAAGCAGGGCCTCCAGGGACAACCTCTGTGGCCGGACGGGTTCACAAGGGAGTAGACAGCCCCTCAGGTCTGTTGGTCCCAAGCCATGCAGGGCTTTGCATAGGCTTGCCAACCTCCAGGTGGTAGCTGGAGATCACCTGGGATTACAATTGATCTCCAGGTGACAGAGCCCAGTTCACCTGAGGGAAATGGCTGTTTTGGAAGGGGGGCTCTACGGCATTATAACCCATTTGAGGTCCCTTCCCTCCCCAAGCCCCACTGTCCTCATGCTCCACCCCCCAAAAAACAAATCTCCAGGTATTTCCTGACCTAGAGGAAGCGCTCTGTGTTAGCGGGTTGCAAGCGCCGTTCCTCCAAGCTGTGGAGTCTGGTGAGCAAGAATTCTACTTGGTGAGTGAAAAGTACCGGGGCCGGAGGCTCAGCGTGGTGGAATCAGCAAGAAGTTTATTGATTACATAGCAGAACGAAGCACGCTTTTGCCGGTCCGTGCCCGGTTTATAGGCATACACCAGTACCACACCCCCACACCCCCATCACCCGTAATTGGCTCTATTTACAAGTTCTTAAAGAGATGGGAGTACCGGACCACCTCACCTGTCTCCTGAGAAACCTGTATAAGGGTCAAGAAGCAACAGTTAGAACCAGATATGGAACAACTGATTGGTTTAGCATAGGAAAAGGAGTATGACAAGGATGTATATTGTCACCTTGCTTATTTAATTTATATGCAGAGTACATCATGCGAAATGCTGGCCTGGATGAATCACAAGCTGGAGTTAAGATTGCTGGGGAAAAGATCAATAACCTCAGATATGCAGACGATACCACTCTGATGGCAGAAAGTGAAGAGGACCTCAAGAGCCTCCTGCTCTAGAGTGAAAGAGGAAAGAGCAAAAGTGGGCTTGAAGCTCAACATCAAAAAAACTAAGATCATGGCATCTGGCCCCATCACTCCTTGGCAAATAGAAGGGGAAGTCGTAGAAGTTGTGACAGACTTCACGTTCCTGGGATCCCAGATCACTGCAGATGGTGACTGCAGCCATGAAATTAAAAGACGCCTGCTCCTTGGGAGGAAAGCGATGGCAAACCTAAACAGCATGATAAAAAGCAAAGACATCACCCTGCCAACAAAAGTCCGCATGGTCAAAGCAATGGTATTCCCCGTAGTAATGTATGGCTGTGAAAGTTGGACTATAAGGAAGGCCGAGCGCCGAAGAATAGATTCTTTTGAACTTTGGTGCTGGAGAAGACTCTTGAGAGTCCCTTGGACTGCCAGGAGATCAAATCAGTCAATCCTAAAAGAAATCGACCCTGATTGTTCCCTGGAAGGCCAGATCCTGAAGCTGAAGCTCAAATACTTTGGCCACCAAATGAGAAGGGAGCATTCACTGAAGAAGACCCTGATGCTGGGAAAGATGGAAGGTCAAAGAAGAAGGGGACGGCAAAGGATGAGATGGTCAGACAGTGTCACCGATGCAACGAACATGAAATTGAGCAAACTTCAGCGGACAGCGGAAGACAGGAGGGCCTGGCGTAATCTGGTCCATGGGGTCGCGAAGAGTCGGACTCGACTGTGCGACTGAACAACAACAAAAAGTCTATGTTTCAATAGGTTCCCTTTCGGATCCGGGCAAGCCCAGTGGCGCGCCCTAGGATCCGAGGTGGCTCTTGTCTTTAGGACCGAAGGTCCGAGGTCTGTCCGACCGCATGGCCTGGCTAGCAGGCCACAGCCATCTTTTATATCTCAATACACAACAGTGAGCTACTGGCCTTAAAGTTGTGAGGGAGCGATTTGGCTGCTGCATCAATTAGCTTGCTCTCTGGAGACAAAATGTGTGAGCCAGAGGCTAAAAAGCTGTGAGCCAGCTCACACTAACTCGGCTTAGAGGGAACACTGGTTGCCAGCGAAAATGGACCTCCCCTTTCATTTGCCGGGAACGGTACCTGGAGGGCAAACTCACCAGGGGGAGGGGTGGTGCTCTGGTGCCGCCAAGCCTGGCAGAGCCCTTGGGCTGCGTTAGCACCAGGGCTGCTTTACCATCCCAGTCCACCCCCGGCTGCAAGCCTCCAGATGTTGGCACCACCTCTGGCTACCATATGCGCCCTGTTCTCTCTTTCCCCTTGGTCTTTTCGGCTTCGCCCCCTCCTCGTCTCTCCACCAGAAAGTCCAGTTGCGTGCCTCTTTATCAGGCTGGATTAGACAGGCCTCTCGAAAAAGGGTGATGTTCACTTGGGCTGACTCCCTGCACAAAGTTTGCGACCTCTCCCCCGACCTCATTGGATTGTCAGTGGGGAAGTCTTCTGATTCATTAAGCGGGATCAAGAGGTCAAACAAGATTTAAAGGACTCCTGAGGGAGTTTTTACCCAGCCGTTCTAGCTAAGCTAACTTTCCATGCTCTGAATGCAGGGGAGAGAACTTTTTTGGGGGGGGGGGCGAGGATACGAAATACAATGGATTTTGCCTAAAAAAAGGGAATTGAAGGCAAATTCGGAGGCTCAAGAAAAGCAGCTGAGAAACAGACCTTATGATTTAAAAAAAAACTTATCTGGGGGAAACTGATAAAGAAATTTATTTTTTGCAAATGTTAAAAAATCGTATACCCTTTGTGCCGGAAGTTTTTTTATTAAATTTTTTACCAGAAAACTGTAAAAAAAACTCTCATCTTATAATACAGGTAAACAACAGCAGCAAGAATACTCTAAGCAAAATATTGGAGAAGAAAAGAGACACCTCCAAGAGAAGAATTGTAAAATCCTAGAAACTGCTGAAATTAATAAGCTAACTTTAACTTTGAAAGGACAACCAGAGTCAACTTTTGAAAATACATGGTTGAGATTCTACAAATGGCCTGGAGAATTCAGAGGCTGACTGACCTCTGGATGTGGATGGAGTCTCTGATAGACCTGATAGACACTGAGTAACGCTCTAGGAATTTGAAGAAGAAGAAGAAGAAGAAGAAGAGGAGGAAGAGGAAGAGGAAGAGGAAGAGGAAGAGGAAGAAGAAGAAGAAGAAGAAGAAGAAGAAGAAGAAGAAGAAGAAGAAGAAGAAGAAGAAGAAGAAGAAGAAGAAGAAGAAGAAGAGGAGGAGGAGTTTGGATTTATACCGCGCCCACTGTGTGACAGAGTGTTGGACTAGATGGGCCATTGGCCTGATTCAACATTGGCTTCTCTTATGTTCTTATGAAGTCTCAGAGCAGCTTACAAGCTCCTTGCCCTTTCCCTCCCCACAACAGGCACCCTGGGAGGTAGGTGGGGCTGAGAGAGCTCTGACAGAAACTGCTCTTTTTCAAGGACAGCTCTGACAGAGCTTGTGACTGACCCAAGGTCACATCAGCAGATGCAAGTGGAGGAGTGGGGGAATCAAACCCGGTTCTCCCAGATTAGAGTCCACACACTTAATTTATATTTATATTTATTTATTTCTTCGGCTTATATCCCGCACAAACCCCCGAAGGGGTCTCTGAGCGGCTTACAGTTAACTGATACTTAACCATTACACCAAACTGGCTCTCCAATCTCTATGGGCTTTTCTGCATTCTCATTGTCTTGTGTGTTCCTATTGCTTGGGAAGGGGATGCCCATTCTGCATGTTTCGCTCCCTCTAGTGGTCAGTTTGATATTACATTTATGTCTGGTGTTAAAACTGCAGTTTAAATCTGCAGGGAGATAACGCTGGACATACAGCAATGTAATATCAAAGTGACCACTAGAGGGAGCAAAACACATGACAGGACACAGACACACACAAACCTCCAACGCAACAGGAACACAGAAGCGAGGAAAATAAGGATGCAGAAAAGCCCTTTGTAAAGACCTTAGAGCTTGGGGAGATTCCTAGAGAATCAATTGATGCAGTGACAGCACTTCCAGGCAGTGACCCTGGGATCACGTCTCCTGCAACACCCCATATTTTTCTCCCGCTGCTTCGTTGAGTGAGCATGGGGAAAATGGAGTGTAGATTGCCTACCAAGATGGGGGCAAACGGCAAGGCTCGGCATAAGTGAAATGTATCTGAGGAGGGGGCCTCATACCTGGCTGTGATTAGCCTGACTTCTTTCTGCCTTCTACAGCGGCCTTCTGGACTATCAGGTAAAGATCCAGAGCCCCATGAGTGTTGCAAGGGACGTATGGAGCTCCCACGCATGGATGCTACATGTACCTCCACAAAGAGGCTTCCGTACAGTTAACTAACCCAGTGCCCCCAGTTTAATCGCTGGTATCAGCAGCTGAAGCGGGATCAGGATAGGGAAGGGGCTCTCTCAGAGGAGGTGCTTTTAATGCCATTCATTCATTCATTCATTCATTCATTCATTCATTCATTTTATAACCCACCTCTCTCACTGAGGCCCTGATCTGGATGGCCCCAGCTGGGCTGAACTCGTCAGATCTTGGAAGCTAAGCAGGGCTGGACCTGGTTAGTACTTGGATGGGATGCTGCCAAGGGAGTCCAGGGTTCCTACACAGAGGGGGGCAAGGGCAAAACCCACCTCTGAACTTCTGTTGCCTTGAAAACCCTACACCAGGGGTGTCAAACATGCGGCCCAGGGGGCGGGATCAGGTCCACCGGAGGGTTTCTATCAGGCCTGCAGTGGAACTGGCTGTCTCCTACTTCTCCTTCCAGTTCTGCTGCTGCGTCATCATCGGTTTGCAGCTTACAGAGACGCACCTGGACAGTCCAATCAAGATTGCAACAGCACAGATGCTTTGATGCACTAATTCAGAGCAGGAAATGTCAGCGATCAGGCACTGTCAAATAAACAAAATATTGCAAGAGTGCTGATTTTTTAAGCATTTTTATTTTAAGTTTAAAAAGTTTTAAAAGAACCTTTGTGTTTTTGTGTCCTTTATGAAGTTTATATCTATGCTGCCTGACACTACGTTTTATGACACACACATGGCCCAGTCCAACAAGGTCTCATTTATGTCCGATCTGGCCCTCGTAACAAAGGAATTCCACACCCCTGCCTGACAGCTGCAACTTGACAGCACTTTCCGCCACCAGGCTATCAACCTTGATCTGGACAGCCAATCTCCTTGGACCTCAGAAGACCTGGTCAGTGCTTGGATGGGAGGCCACAGAGGAAGTACCGGATTGCAATGCAGAAGCAGCCGATGGCAAACCATCTCTGCTCATCTCTTTCTTTAAAAGAGGTAAAGGCCTGCCTATCAGGGACCACCTTTCCCCATATGTGCCCCAGAGAGCACTGAGGTCAGGGACTCAGAGTCGCCTGGCTCTTCCTGGCCCGAGAAATGCCAGGTTGGCTGCTACCAGAGCCAGGGCCTTTTCAGTGGTGGCTCCGTACTGGTGGAATGAGCTCCCAGAGAACATCAGGGCCCTGCGGGACCTGTTGCAGTTCCGCAGGGCCTGTAAAACGGAGCTCTTCCACCAGGCTTTCGACTAGGAGCTGCCACTGACCAATGTACCACCGGAACATACTACGGCCTACGTGAATATCCCTTGGTTACTGCTTCGGTGGGGACTGTATATTGATGCTGCCATCATTTGCATTTGCACTGTATTGTCAGATCTTATGATGTTAGGGATTTGTCTGTGTACATTTTATTGTATTTTATTGTATTGATTGTTTTATTGTTTTAATGTTGTTCGCCGCCTTGAGCCGGTTCCCGGCAAGGCAGGATATAATAAATAATAATAAATAATAAATAAATAATAATAAAAAACCCCGCAGGTCCGCCATGAGTCGGATGCAGCCCAACAGCGCTTCCCACGCCCACCATCTTGTTGTGACTCGGAGAAGGCTACGCGCTGTAAGACCTTTTTAAAAAAGCAATCTTAGGGTACATTTTAATTGGGCACACATGCACACATCCGGATAAAATATGCATAAACCAATCCCTAACATCATAAAAATCTAACACAGCAATGCAAGTGATGGCTACACTTGGGGGAAGGGGTGGTGGTAGGCCAGAGAGCTGGGAGTCCTCTGGGTGGCCCAGAGAGCCAGGGGAGCTGGGGGCTAGATGGAAGTTGGGGGGCTTGGCAGAAAGTCAGGGGGGCCAGGCCCCGAAATGCCCCACTGTAGCTACAGGCCTGGCGGGAGGTCTCCAAGTGCTACGCAGATGGTGGCAGCCCTAGTTGTTAACTTGCTAGTCCCAGCATCACCTGGGCATACTGACGTCCCACCCCAGAGGAAGTGTGGAAACATGGCCTCTACTTCCCCTCTGGCGAATGCTCAGCTCCAGCGGCATGACCGCCTCTAGAGGGGTTTTCTTCTGCTCCGGCCTCCGATACAGCCTGGCCGGTCTGAGCCAGCCAGGAAGGAAGGGTGACCTCCCCAGCCAGGCCCTCTCCACCATCGCCCCTTTCACCTCCCCTCCACCCCGCTTGCCGGAGACCTGCATTCGACACAGGCCAAGGAATTGGGAGGGCCGGGCGTCCAGAAGAATAAGGGTGGGGGAGAGAAAAGCACCCTGAGCAGTTCCATCAGATAACAGCTGTTGAAACGGGGCCCTTTCCCCTGCAAATGAGTGGCAGCGATGAGAGGGGAAATGTGCCATTAGGGAGGCTATTACAGATGGCCCTGGCTGTTGTCGCCGGGTGGTGGGAAGATCCATGCCAACAGGACAAGAGAAACCCTAAGCCGCGCAGACCTTTATCTCCGGCTAATGGCTCTCCATGAAAAGGGGTTTTCAAACCACCGGGCTCATCCTCCTCGCCTGGGAAGATTCTGTTCTCAAGGCCCCGGAGAACAATCCCCCTTGTCCCTCCGCTTCCTCCAGATAAACAGGCAACACTAGACTCTTGTTTGTCCGTCGGAGGGGCCCCGCGGGGCACGGGAAGGGGAATGAAAAGGAGAAAGGCGAGACGGGGCGGCTGCCTGCGCCCTCCTCTCCCCGTCCTCTGCCACGGAGGGAAGAGTCGGCGTTATCTCCTCCAAGTCACCAGACCTTCCTTGGAGAAAGAGGCTGATGTCCCGCCATTGGGGCCAACATCCTGCCGCAGAGCCTCGCGGGAGCAGGGATGGGAGGGCCCGGGTGGGTGCCGCGCATTTTGTGTATCCCCCGCCTCCCTGGGGGCCCAAAGCGGCTTGAGTTACCCTCCTCCATTTTGTCTGCACGACCCTGTAAGGTAGGTGAGGCTGAGAGAGAGGGATGGAGGGAGAGGAGGAGGAGGAGGAGAGATTGGATTTGTACCCTGCCCTTCGCTCGGAGTCTCAGAGCGGCTTACAAACTCCTTCCCCTTCCCCTCCCCACAACAGACACCCCCTGTGAGGTAGGTGGGGCTGAGAGAGCTCTGAGAGAACTGTCCTTGAGAGAATAGCTCTTGTTAGAACTATGGTTTGCCCAAGGTCATCCAGCAGGTGCATGTGGAGGAGTGGGGAATCAAACCCGGTTCTCCCAGATTAGAGTCCGCGCACTTAACCACCGCACCAAACTGGCTCTCACATCGGTGAGGCCTTCCCCGGATAAGAACCTCAGAAGAGCCCTGCTGGATCAGACCAGTGGTCCATCTCGTCCAGCATCCTGTCTCACCCAGCGGCCAATCAGCTGTCCTGGAGGTCCAACAACAGGGCTACAGGCCAAGGCCTTCCCCTGATGTTGCCTCCTGGCACTAGGATTTAGTGCTTTATTGTCTGTGAACATGGAGGTTCCCTTTAGCCATCAAGGCTAGTGACCACTGATAGCACTCTCCTCCATGAATCTGTCTAATCCTCTTTTAGAGCTGTCTGCCTGTGACCATCACTACATCCTCTGGCAGCAAATCCCACATTTTAAATACTTATTGTGTACAGCCAGTTTGGTGTAGTGGTTAAGTGCACGGAGTCTAATCTGGGAGAACCGGGTTTAATTCCCCACTCCTCCATTTGCACCTGGCTGGATAACCTTGGGCAAGCTGTAGTTCTGATAAGAGCTGCTCTTGGAAAAGAGCAGTTTCTCTCAGAGCTCTTTCAGCCCCACCTACCTCACAGGGTGTCTGTTGTGGGGAGGGGAAGGGAAAGGAGTTTGTAAGCCGCTCTGAGACACCTTTGGGTAGTGAAGGGTGGGGTATAAATCCAATCTCCTCGTCCTCCTCGTCCTCCTCGTCCTCCTCGTCCTCCTCGTCCTCCTCGTCTTCTTCTTCTTCTTCTTCTTCTTCTTCTTCTTCTTCTTCTTCTTCTTCTTCTTCTTCTTCTTCTTCTTCTTGTCTGTCCTGAATATCCGGCCCATCAGCTTCATTGGATGCCCTATAGGAACATAAGAAAAGGAATTATATGTTACAGGACTCTCTCTCTCTCTCTCTGTGTGTGCGCGTAATACTCATATAACACCAATGACCGTGGTGGACATTTCCCATGGAATGTTAGCAGCCTATTAGAGATGTATTTATACAGCCCAGAAGCCGCTGAGTGTTTGCTGTGTGAATAGCCCTCGTCTCTCCTCTTTGTTCATTGAGGGATATTTCGTGAGGCCAAAAGGAGCGAGAAGAAAACGGCGGCCCTCTCGGAGTTGTAATAGACCCCGTGTGTTCTATGCTAACAGTTTCCACATTGTGCTGGAGCAAAAGTATCCTTTGCAAACACGCACCCTCACCGCCGGGGCGGACTCGCCATTAAGGGGTTTCAGGTTGTCCAGCCACCGTCTTCAAGTTCCAGCCGAGGTGAGACTTCAGCTCCGGAGTCTGAGAAGTGACATTATCGGATCTGTTCTCAGGGAAACCTCATTGTTGCCGAATAAGGGCCTGGAGAAGCTAAAAAAGCCAAGCCCGGGGAAGATAAAGATGCCTTTCTCGAGCCGGACAAAAGGCCAAGAAAGAAAGGTCTTCAGCGGAAACCCGATCGGCAAAAAGCCGGCCCTGAAATCTCAGAAGGACCAGGGCGACCTCTCTGCCTCTCCGAGTCAATTAGGACCTGAAAGGGACACTAATGCGCCTCTCCCAGATAAAGGGAGCATTTAGCCGGGGCGCTGAATGGAGGGGAAGGCCTCCCTCGGCTGGAGCCCGTCCAAGGCTATTGGACTAATGAGGTGGGCTCCACGTCCCATCCCTGTCACTCAGCGGCCTTGTGTTGGAAAAACATTTTCCAGCCGGACAAAGCAATTTGCCAACACAAGGACAATGGCCTGGGAAGTCACCGGCTCTTGCCAAAGAGCGGACCAGAGGCATCCCACCTGGCATGCGCACCTCAGGGCAAACGGCACAGCCTTCCAGTGGAGGAGGAGAGGCCACGGTGTGGGTCTCTGGTGAGGGGAAATCTTCACTGCCTTTCCTTTGAGTTACATTATTCACACGCCACCTTTCTCGCTGGACTGAAGGCAGAATATACAGAGTGAGCTAATGCAATCGAGAGGACTGGACAGTCAATTAATAATAAAATATGAGTAGGATTATAGATGCCTGGAACCAACCGGAAATCTAAAAAATAGAACCGAAGCAAAGTATAAGTATTAACAAGACACTCCGGCCCCGCTGGTGGACCTCTGGGTGGCCCCTGGGTTTTGGCCACTGTGAAACAGAATGTTGGACCAGATGGCTTCTTTTATCTTCTCATGTCTGGGGCAGTGAAGCTCTGTATTTTTGGTACTTGGGGGGGCAACAGTGGGAGGGCTTCTGGAGTTCTGGCCCCGCTGGTGGACCTCTGGATGGCACCTGGCTTTTGGTCACTGTGTGACAAAGGGTGTTGGACTGGATGGAGCATTAGCCTGATTCAGCATGGCTTCTCTTACATTCTTATGTCTGGGGCAGTGATTCTCTAAGAACATAAGAACATAAGAGAAGCCAATGTTGAATCAGGCCAATGGCCCATCTAGTCCAACACTCTGTCACACAGTGGCCAAAAATACCATGTGCTATCAGGAGGTCCAGCAGTGGGGCCAGGACACCAGAAGCCCTCCCACTGCTGCCCCCTCCAGCACCAAGAATAGAGTGCATCACCTGCCCCAGACGGAGAGTTCCCATCTATACCCTGTGGCTAATAGCCACTGATGGACCTCTGCTCCAGATGTTTATCTAATTCCCTCTTGAAGCCGTCCATGCTTGTAGCTGCCACCACCTCCTGTGGCAGTGAGTTCCATGTGTTAATCACTCTTTGGGTGAAGAAGTCTGTCTTCTTGGTGCCTGGAGAGCAAGAGTGCTTTTGGAGTTCTGGCCCTGCTGGATGACCTCCTGATGGCACCCGGGTTTTGGCCACTGTGTGACACGGCCTGAGCCAACATGGCTTCTCTTATGTTCTTATGTCTAGCGCACTGATCCTCTGTATTCTTTGTGCTTGGGGGGCAACAGTGGGAGGGCTTCTAGAGTTCTGGCCCTGCTGGTGGACCTCCTGATGGCCCCTGGTATTCTTGGCCACTGTGTGACACAGGGTGTTGGACTGGATGGGCCACTGGCCTGATCCAACGCTGGCTTCTCTTCTTATGTGTGTTGAGTCCTGTCAAGACACTTCTGACTTAGGGCGAACCTGTGCATTAACATGACCTGTTAAATGATGCAAAACTGACGTAGCAGGATCTTACTTCCAGCAAGCAGGCTAGACCACAGTCCCTCATCTTTTAACCAAGTAAGTCTGTGAACCATTTCGTACAGTGCAAACCTTTAGCCTGGGCAGAAGAGCCCTCCTGAATAATTCAGTTTTGCTGCGCTTGCGGAAAGTCAGCAGAGAGGGGAGGCTCCCTGACCTCCTCAGGCAGGCCATTCCATATCCATCATGGAAGCTGGGCGACCTTGGGCCGGTCACTCGCTCTCAGCCTGACTTACCTCGCAAGGTTGTTGTGAAGATAAAATGGAGGTGAGGAGAATGATGTGAGCCATTTTGGCTTTCCACTAGAGGGAAAAGGTATAAATGATGGTTTTAAAAAAATCTGTAAATCAAAGGCCACAACAGTGAATGTGTACAGAGCCAGTTTGGTGTAGTGGTTAAGTGGGCAGACTCTGATCTGGGAGAACCATGTTTGATTCCCCACTCATCCACTTGCAGCTGCTGGATGACCTTGGGCAAGCCATAGTTCTGTGAGAGCTGTCCTTGAAAGGGCAGTCCTCGAAAGAGCTCTCTCAGCCCCGCCTGCCTCACAGGGTATCTGTTGTGGGGAGGGGAAGGGAAAGGAGTTTGTAAGCCGCTCTGAGACTTTGAATGAAAGGCAGGGTATAAATCAAATCTCCTCCTCTTCTTCCTCCTCCTCCTCTTCTTTTCCTCTTCTTCCTCCTCTTCCTCTTCTTCTTCTGCCCACTTTTAGTACTTGGATGGAGACCCCCAAGGAAACCCAGGGTCACTACACAGAGGCAGACAAACCGCCTCTCAACATCTCTTTGCCTTGAAAACCCTCCAGGTTCACCATAAGTCAGCTGCAACTTGAAGGCACTTTATGCACACAGAGATACCTGGAACCTAGTGCAATAATTTACACCATTCCCCCCCTTGCCTTAGTATGTATGGCTGCCTGTGAGGGTCATACAGGAAGAATGCAAAAAGATATCCCTTGCTTTGCCCACCCCCAAAGGCAAGGCTCCCAATGGCTCCGGAAAGGGCAAGTATATAATTTCTTCCCGCACCTCCCTATCTGTAGAACTGTCTGCCTGTATGTTCAACCTTCCGTCTGCCAGGCACAACACCAGAGATAACAGAATGGTCAGAAGACGTGACACATTCTGTGGAATCCATGAAAAGCCACTGTGAAAAGGTAGTGCTGCCCAGTGTTCCCTCTAAGCTGAGTTAGTGTGAGCTAGCTCACAGTCTTTTCGCCTCCGGCTCACACATTTTTTTCTCAGCTCAGGAAGGGGGGATCCAGAGCAAACTAATTGATGCAGCAGCCAAATCGCTCGCTCACAGCTGTGATGCCAGCAGCTCACAAAGTAGAATTTTTGCTCTCAGGACTCCACAGCTGAGAGGGAAGCATTGGTGCAGTCCTCTTCAGTGGCAAGATCTGTTTGTAACTGCTGGCTGGAAAACGTCCCTGCCAGTTGCAGATCTGCGGAGTTGCTCTGCTCCCTCCCTCTAATTTTTTTCCTTTGCTGTTGCCAGATCGCCAGGCACCAGAACGAAGCCCAGAGCTGGAGATCTCTTCATAGTACTGACAGTCGTGGATTTCTCCTTTTGGTAGGTTGTTGCAATTCCATTAATGGACCGGGCATTTTCTCTTGGGGTTTTGATGATCCAGAACCTGAATGCATCTCCCAGCTGCTTGTATATCCCCTGCCCTGCCAGCAGCCCCCACAATTCCTAGTGTCCGTCTCATCAGTTTGGTGTAGTGGTCAAACGTGCGGACTGTAATCTGGGAGAACTGGGTTTGATTCCCTCACTCCTCCACTCGCAGCTGCTGGATGACCTTGGGCAAGCCATGGTTCTGTCAGAGCTGTCCTTGAAAGGGCAGTTCTAGAAAGAGCTCTCTCAGCCCCACCTGCCTCACAGGGGTGTCTGTTGTGGGGAGGGGAAGGGGAAGGAGTTTGTAAGCCGTTCTGAGACTCCTTTGGGTAGTGAAGGGCGGGGTATAAATCCAATCTCCTCCTCCTTGGAACAACACTACCAGCCAGCCTTTGACCACCAGGTTGGCAGAAATACGGCCTCTCCTCTTTCTTTAATCCAGCACGGTGATCACTTTGGGGAAGGAACATAAACTGCCAGCACTCTGGGGAAAGAGAGCGGGGCTCATCAATCACTTTCCGCTTTTGCCACCGCTGGAGATAAAAGCGGCTGGAATGGAGGGCAAGAAGTTGCGGTCAGGTTTCCCCCGAGGCGGCTGGGAAAGAGGGGCTGTAATTCTGTCCCGGAGTAAATGTGTCAGGGGCTCAGCGGTGACGGAGCTTGACTTCCCATCCCCTTCGTCTCGAGGTCAAGGACTAGAAGCTGTACAGCCGGGAGAGGTGGGAATCAGCGTTCCCTCTAAGCTGAGTGAGTGTGAGCTAGTTCACAGTTTTTTAGTCTCCGGCTCACACATTTTTGTCTTCACTCAAGAAAGACGAGTCCAGAGCAGACTAATTTACGCAGCAGCCAAATGGCTCGCTCACAACCTTAAATGGCAGTAGCTCACAAAGTACAATTTCTGCTCACTAGACTCCACAGCTTAGACGGAGTGTTGGTGGGGATGCCAACTCTGGGTAGGGGGATTCCTGGAGATTTGGCGGTGGATACGGTTGCCCTGACCCGGAAGACCCGGGATAGCCCAATCTCGTCAGATCTCAGAAGCTAAGCAGGGCCAGCCCTGGTTAGCACTTGGATGGGAGTCCACTAAGTAATACCAGGATTGTTTGTGATGCAGAGGTAGGGATGCCCGTGGTGGCAAGGGTCTGCTGCTACCACAACCCACCTCTACCACAACCCACAACCTACCACAACCCACAACCTACCACAACCCACCTCCTGCTACCACAACCCACCTGCCACCACAACCCACTTGGGCTAGCTGGCTGGCAGTGGAGGAGGAGGAGATTGGATTTATACCCCGCCCTTCACTACCCAAGGGAGTCTCAGAGCGGCTTACAGTCTCCTTTCCCTTCCCCTCCCCACAACGGACACCCTGGGCAGTAGGCGGGGCTGAGAGAGCTCTCTCGAGAACTGCCCTTGAGAGAACAGCTCTGAAAGGACTTGTGACTGACCCAAGGTCACACCAGCAGCTGCATGTGGAGGAGTGGGGAATCAAACCCAGTTTGCCAGACTCCAGGTGGGGCCTGGAGATCTCAGAGATCAGCAGCTTTGGAGGGTGGACTCCAGCGCTCCCTCTAAGCTGCGGAGTCTTGTGAGCAAAAATTCTACTTTGTGAGCGACTGGCATTAAAGTTGTGAGCCAGCGATTTGGCTGCTGCATAAATTAGTTTGCTCTGGAGCCCTGTCCTTCCCGAGCTAAGACGAAAATGTGTGAGCCGGAGGCTAAAAAACTGTGGGCTAGCTCACACTTTGGCTCCACCAGCCCACACAGCTGTTGGTTCCTGCAGGTCCCACAGTCCTGGGAATGATTTTCCTGGGGATCTGAATGGCTTGCAAAACCAGAGAGGAACACAGGAAAGCCAGGTGTTCTGTGCCTGAAGTAGCAGGATGCTGCCCACTAGCTGCTAATTTAGCTTCCGGGACCCATTCTTTAGAGGCTAGCTTTCATAGAATCATAGAATGTTAGAGTCGGAAGGGACCTTGCAGGTCATCTAGTCCAACCCCCTGTGTTCTGCAGGAGCTTTAAGCTGAGAAGCTCTAATGCAGCTGCTGCACGGTTTTAATGGTGGCCGCATCTTGTTCCCAATAAGCCCAAGTAAAACCGTGCAGAAGGACACTAAGAATAGAACAGAATAATAAAGCAATTTACTAATAAGTGGCTCAAGTGGTTAAGACGCTGAACTGCAGGCTGTGGAAGGTCAGTAGTTCAGCAGTTCGAGACCCAAGAGTGCTGCATGATGGAGTGAGCTCCCGTCTCTAGTTCCAGCTCCTGCCAACCTAGCAGTTTGAAAGCAAGAAATTGCAAGTAGATAAATAGGTACCACTTCGGTGGGAAGGTAACAGCGTTCCGTGCACCTTGGTGTTTAGTCATGCTGGCCACATGACCACGGAAACGTCTTTGGCTTTGAAACGGAGATGAGCACTGCAACCCTAGAGCCGGATTCGACTGGCAAGGGAACCTTTACCTTTACCTAACAACAATATAACTAGTAGTAATAACTGAAAATACTACACACAAAAATCCAACAGGTAAATCCACGCTATCAATAATCCAACAGGTAAATTTTCAACAATCCAACAGGTAAGTCTACAACATTTCAATAATACAACAGGTAAGTCTACAATGAACCTGGTAATAATTCTACATATGTAGTGTTTACAAGAATCCCAGAGGTCAGTCAATAATCCAACAGGTAAGTCTGTAATATTTCAATAATACAACAGGTAAGTCTACAATGAACCTAGCAGTAATTCTACATATGCAGTGTTTACAAGAACCCCACAGGTAAATCAATAATCCAACAGATAAGTCTACAATATTTCAATAATACAACAGGTAAAGCTACAATGAACCTGGTAGTAATTCTACATATGCAGTGTTTACGAGAACCCCACAGGTAAATCAATAATCCAACAGGTAAGTCTACAATATTTCAATAATACGACAGGTAAGTCTACAATGAACCTGGTAATAATTCTACATATGCAGTGTTTACAAGAACCCCACAGGTAAATCAATAATCCAACAGGTAAGTCTACAATATTTCAATAATACGACAGGTAAGGCTACAATGAACCTAGCAGTAATTCTACAAATGCAGTGTTTACAAGAATCCCACAGGTAAGTTCACTATTTTAACAGGTAAGTTTTCAACAATCCAGCAGGTAAATCTACAATATTATTAATCCAACCGGTAAGTCTACAATGGACGACGAAGACTCCGGATTTCAAAACTTCATTTCAGATAGTCTTCCTCAGCAGAGGCTGATATAGAACTCTTTAAAGACTCATCAACTGTCTCCAAGGTAAACATCAGCCAAACAGCTTTCCAATTTGTAACGAAAAATATTAATAGGGCAGCCAGTCAATATTCATGGGGGGAAATCTCCAAAGTATTATGTTGATGGTATGCATGGTTCTGATTGGCTAGAAGTAGGCTGTGGAAACTCCGCCCCTTTGGAATTCCCACCCTGGTTGCAAACGTGTGTGCATTTATGTGTATGTGTTCAAATTTTGCAACCCGGAGCTGGTGACCCAAGGGGCAGAGACTGTGGCTGGTGGGGTTGGGGAGGGAGGTGCCACGACAGGGTATAAAACTGTGCAGTTCACCTTCCAAGGCAGTTGTTGGGGATCACACACTCCCCTCTGACAGCCTCTCCATAGCCTTGAGTCCGGCCTGCAGGTTTTGCCTCCTGGCCACCAGAAAACTTTACTTTTCTTACACTGTAACATTGGGGGAGGGGGAGGGGGCAGGATGTGAAGCGAAATAATAAGAAAAGCCGCATTTCAATAAGACGGCTGACAGCTTTTTCCCAAGCACCCGCTGCCATAAATCTCACCCGGAATTGTCAGAGGCATAAAGTATTTTGATAAAACGCCATCGGAAAAATCATATTTACTGGGATGATTTGTTGATTCGGAATCGCTAAACAGCCTGGCGTGCAGTAAAGTTGGGGGGGGGATGAGATGATTTATGGGCACGGCAGGCCGATGCCTTCCCAAATACTCCATCTGATAGCACGGAGGTGATCGAGGGGAGCCGGGCTGAAAGGGAGCCGAAAGCTCAGCCGGGCTCAGTTACAAAACTTGTTTCCAGGAAGAAGGAATGCTAAGCAAAAGAATACCTCTGAACATGTGCAGTGTGCCTTTCAGCCACAGTCAGCCCTAACCCTGCGGATGGGGAGTGTGATTCCAGGCCACAGAGGGGGGTCAGAGCTTCAGAGCTGTGCCCATGTTACGATTCAGCAAGAGGGAGGGAAAATATATAACTGGGGCTGTGCGCACAATATCCTACTATACAAGACTTTTCTGTTTCTTACAATAAGCAGGTTTCTGGCTCTCAGGGTGCAGGATTAGCTATGATATCACTAACTTTTCCCTGCTGATTTTGCATGGTATCCGAGAGTTTGAGCACTCTTCCAACTGTCAGTGGACCCTGTTTCTTAAAGTTACTGTAATCTTCAACAGTTACGGCTCTTCACCCAAAGAGTGATTAACACCAGGAACTCACTGCCACAGGAGGTGGTGACGGCTACAAGCATGGACGGCTTCAAGAGGGAATTAGATAAGCATGTGGAGCAGAAGTCCATCAGTGGCTATTAGCCAAAACCTAAACAGCATGATAAAAAGCAGAGACATCACCTTGCCAACAAAAGTCCGCATGGTCAAACCAATGGTATTCCCAGTTAGTAACATATGGCTGCAAGGGTTGGACTATAAGGAAGGCCGAGTGCCAAAGAATAGATTCTTTTGAACTATGGTGCTGGAGAAGATTCTTGAAAGCCCCTTGGACTGCAAGGAGATCAAATCAGTCAATCCTAAAAGAAATCAACCCTGACTGTTCCCTGGAAGGCCACATCCTGAAGCTGAAGCTCAAATACTTTGGACACCAAATGAGAAGGGAGCATTCACTGGAGAAGACCCTGATGCTGGGAAAGATTGAAGGTCAAAGAAGAAGGGGACGGCAAAGGATGAGAGGGTTAGACAGTGTCATCAATGCAACGAACATGAAATTGAGCAAATTTCAGTGGACAGCGGAAGACAGGAGGGCCTGGCGTGATCTGGTCCATGGGGTCGCGAAGAGTCGGACTCGACTGTGCGACTGAACAACAACAAAATAGATAGGGACTCTCGGTCTGGGGCAAGTGATGCTCTGTATCCTTGGTGCTTGGGGGAGGGGCAATAGTGGGAGGGCTTTTAGTGTCCTGGCCCCCCCACTGGTGGACCTCCTGATGGCACCTGGTACTGTGTGACATAGTGTTGGACTGCACGGGCCATTGACCTGATCCAACATTGGCTTCTCTTACATTCTCATGTACCTTAAAGTTATAGAAAAGTTAGATTTATTGCTTTTTAATAGAGGTTAAGAGTCAAGATTGGCCTCCTTATCTTGCCGTATCAGATGTAGCATATGCACGGGCTGACTGGCTCATTTGCACTTGTGTTGGTTATCTCATATTTAGTCAAGAACCAATCATTTATTTAGACAGTAATCAGGTGATTAGAATAGAACAGATTGTGAAAAACCATATACGAGCAACAAACTATAAAGCCAAGCAAAAAAGAGAAGATCCCGTTGAAGCCCGGTAAACCCGATAAAAAGGCTCAATAAAAACTACCGCTAAAAATAAGACCTAAACTGCTGTGTTGGCTAAATTTTGGGCAGCTGTCGTGAAATCACATTGCAACCCTGACCGTAAATCTTAGGCTTCCCCTTTAGTGAGTGATGGCCCACTGCTTATGACTTCTGTCTTGGAAACAGGAATTAAGAAGATTTAGAAAAAAAAGATCAGACTGATATTTTTCTCTAAATATGGACTACTGTGATAAGCAAATCAGATTTCTCAGGATGGAAGTCTCAGAAGATTAGGTGAGATTTCTGGGTGGCTGTGACTTGGGCTTGTTGGTAATCCCTAAGAACATACGAGAAGCCACGTTGGGTCAGGCCAGCGGCCCACCCAGTCCAGCACTCTGTCACACAGTGGCCAAAACCCAGGTGCCGTCAGGAGGTCCACCAGCAGGGCCAGAACTCCAGAAGCCCCCCCACTGTTGCCCCCCAAGCACCAAGAATATAGAGCATCACTGCCCCATACAGAGTGTTCTATCTAAAAGCACTGAGACAAAAACCTGAAATCTGGTTTGCTTTCAAAATATTACTTACTATGATTAAACAGCAATAGGAACTTTGATAATTTCACTGGCAGCTTTCAAGAAGAGACTGGATAAATGTTTGTCAGAGATGCTTTGGGCTGGCCCTGCATTGGGCAGGGGGTTGGGCTAGATGGTCTGTATGGCCCCTTCCAACTGTATGATTCTATGAGTCTATGAATTTTAGCACTTATTTTTACAGTAATTATAGAATTAATTTTGACATGCCTGTTTTTCTTAATGTCTTGCATAATGAAGAGAAATATTTCTTTTTTTCAATAAAAGATAAAAGTCTCTGCAGGTTTTCGGTCTGGTTTGCTGGTTATAGTTTAAAGCACCAAACTCAAACCATACTTGTTTGTATTATCAGATTTAAAGGTTGATTAACAGCCCTTAATAGATCAATCCTGGAGAGCGCTGCTGGCGAATGGTTTGTCTAGGCAAAGGCTTTTAAAATTGCTTAGTCAGATTCTCTAATCAGATGCTGAAGCAAACCCTCTCGTTACAAAGGCTCTAAAGAGATTTAAAAGATATTGGGAACAAAATTAAATGAAAGCAACATGTAAGGGCAATTGACACAAGGGAAGCCCCAGTTCTAAGATACACCGCTGGCACTATTGATTGGAAATAAGCAGAATTTGAAGCGATAGATTGCAAAACTCCCAAGATAATGATGATGCATCATTCACTACATCCTAGAAGTGATGTTGATGGTCTCTACTTACCAAGAAAACCAGGTGGCAGAGGTGTCTTGAAAGTTAAGCAAGCAGTTGAAGAAGAAAAACGAGCACTGAATGACTACACCGAGAGAAGCAAAGGGAAGCTTCTAGCTGAAGTGTACAAGGCAGACTTATTTAAGATTGCAGAAACCAAAGATGATTACAAACAGATTGAAATCAAAACCGACTTCGACAACGGGACACAAAAGCACTTGCGTGAGCAATATTTGAAAGACACGGAGAATAAAGTCAATAATGAAAATGCCTGGAAGTGACTCCAAAATGGGCCCTTGAAGAAAGAAATGGAAGGACTCACTCTAGCTGCACCAGAGCAGGCACTCGAAATGGAAACTATGAAAGCCCCGCCTTTTTAAACCAACAGTGGTTTCCAACAGGACAAGAATACCTAGCTTTTAAACAATGGAGACAAGTAGTACAAAAAGGGCAATTATATCAGAAAGCAGAGTTAGAGGCTAAAATAGGAGAGAAAATCCCTTGGTATAGGTATTTACAATTAAATCACATGATTAACACATTATATCTAAAGGGAGTATTTACAGGACGATTAACACCATTGGGATCCCTTATCAGCAAACAAAATGGAGACATTAAAGGTCTTATATCTCAGATATCTCAAATATTAATAAATAAAGCAAGTGATCAGAAAGATATACACTGTGGAATATGGACTGTCAAAACAGGTTAGAAGAATCAAGTTGGCCTGGAATATGAAAGACTCCCAGTATGTCCTATAGCACTTTTTCTATAAGTTTTAATTCATAGAATCATAGAATCATAGAATGTTAGAGTTGGCAGGGATCTTGCAGGTCATCTAGTCCAACCCCCTGTTGAACTAGATGACCTGTATTTTAAGGTTGTACATAGGTGGTACCTTCCCCCAACAAGGACACATTGCATGAATCCAAAAATGAGCATGAAGTGCTGGAAACAGGGCAAATCAGGGATTACTTACATTGTCGGTGACATTGTCCATTTATTAAACAATTTTGGAAACAAGTACTGAAACATATATACATAATTACAAGCTGTTACTTATCAGAACGGCTACCCCCATATTGGGCAAATGCTAAGGAAAAGAAAAATACTATAAAACCCATGTCTTATTTATTAGCGATTGCAAGGATCGTGATTGCAAAACAAATGGAGAGACAAATCCTGTCCTACTTTGCGAATGGGGCAAAAAATAATAATTGTGGGATCACTTTGCATTAGGGGAAATATCATCTCAGTCTATGGTCTTTAATTTGGTTAGCTATCAAAAATCATTTCAAACACTTTGGTTTCCTGTGATAGGATATTTAACAGAAAGCAACGTAATTCTGGATAATCCGCATTACAAAGACTTGTTATTCTTCTGAGAACTATGTATAGTGATTTAATGGTATATATCGATTTGTATCACCTTGAAGTATCGTTAACTGTAAAGTTATTTTTGTAATATGTTTGCTGGTAAAACAATAAAAAGATTGTGGGGGAGAGGGAAACTATGAAAGCCAAGAGACAGAAAAGCAGTGATGGCAGCAGATTTGACCCGGAAATATCAGCTGGTGCAAAATTTATTTATTTATTTATTATTTTCAATTTATATCCTGCCTTGCTGGGAGCCGTATGTATGTATGTATGTATCTCCTGGCTGAGATGCCCTTGTGAGCACATATTCACCAGCTGCACTGGCTTCCAGTTGAGTACCAGCTCAAGTTCCAGGTGATGGTACTAACCTGTAAAGCTGTATGCAGCCTGGGGCCAACATATCTGCGGGACTGCCTCTCCCAATATGTTCCCTGGAGAGCCTGACGTTCAGCTGACTGACACCTGCTGGTAATCCCCGCCCACCAGAGCCTTTTCAGCTCTGGCCCCCGCCTGGTGGAACACTCTCTAGTGAGATCAGGGCCTGGCGGGACTTCGTACAGTTCTGTAGGGCCCGTAAAATGGAGTTGTTCTGCCAGACCTTTGGCTGAGGCTACAGACATCAAATTACATCGGCCTCCCCTGCCCTTCTCTGCCTCAGCTTCTCTTGCAGCTGTGCACTTTAACTACTCCGGGGCTCTTTTTGTAGCGGGAACTCCTTTGCATATTAGATGACACACCCCTAATGTAGCCAATCCTCCCAGAGCTTACAGTAGCCCCTGTAAGAAGAACTCTGTAAGCTCTTGGAGGATTGGCTACATTAGGGGTGTGTCGCCTAATATGCAAAGGCATTCCTGCTACAAAAAGAGCCCTGGACTAGTCCATCAGCAGACATTTTACCACCTTCTGGGAAGTCAGCCACTTGGGCACATAGACAGCATACACCATGGAGCTTGCCATCATGCCCTGTATCATGGGTTGTGCAGTTTTTTTTAATTGAATGCATCGTGTATTTTAACTGTTAACCCACTTATTGTGACCTGCCCTGAGTACACTTGCAGGGAAGGGCGGGGTAGAAATCTCAAAAATCAATCAATCAATAAACATCAACTTTGCAAGACAAATTCACTGCCACTGTGGAATTCACTGCCACAGGAGGTGGTGGCAGCTACAAGCATGGACAGTTTCAAGAGGGAATTAGATAAACATATGGAGCAGAAGTCCACCAGTGGCTATTAGCCACAGGGTATAGATGGGAACTCTCAGTCTAGGGCAGGTGATGCACTCTATTCTTGGTGCTGGAGGGGGCAGCAATGGGAGGGCTTCTAGTGTCCTGGCCCCACTGCTGGACCTCCTGATGGCACCTGGTATATTTTGGCCGCTGTGTGACAGAGTGTTGGACTAGATGGGCCATTGGCCTGATCCAACATTGGCTTCTCTTATGTTCTTAAGACAAAACAGTCAACCACACGGTCAGTGCCTGCAGTATGAGTACTCAAACTGAGGTTGCGGTCACACACGCCAGCCGGAGCAGAGGGGAAGCGAGGCTGTTCCCTCCGGAGGAATTTGACCTGCAGTTGCGAGATCACACATTCCCTTTGTGCTGCGGGCTCGGCCTGTCAGTGTGTGACCAGACACACCATGGGTGAGTCAGGGTTTTTTTGCCATTTGTTTCCCATGCGCATGAACAAGGAATTGCACCTCTGCACTGAGGGTTCCCCGTGGCATATGTGATCATGCGCATACTGTGAAGGGGGTGGGCGGAGAGCACTGTGTCGCGATGGCCTGATCAGACCCTCCTGATGGCATGAGTGGGTGCTTGCATGATCAGACAGGGTGAAATATAGTGGGTTCGACATGTGAGTGGTGATCAGCTCATGATTCTAAAGAACGTCACAGCAGAGTTGCAGCTACTTTGCTCTGGAATCTTTGTGAGAAGTAGGGCTTCCTATCAGCCAGCTCATGCACTCATGCACCCATGCACATCAGGGCGATTTGGGGAGGATCCCGTTGCACCAGAACCACCTTATGCACAATGCAGGTTGCTCCCGGCTTTTAAAGGTTGGTGTTCACACTTCCCAGAAGTGGAATGAAGCGGGATAAACGGGCTCTCAGGGATTTGCTACCGTTTTCACCAGATATCTTTTAAACGCGGGAGCGAAGTGGAACAGCACAGGTTGACTACGGGTGGGGAATGCCAGGCAGATGTGCCTGTGTGAATGCCCCCTCTAATCCGCTTGGGAAACATGGCTGAAACCTGGCTATAGCGGGGCAAACTGCCAGTCTGAACTCAGCCTTTGGGACTGCAAACAGATAAACACCTGGAGCATAACGCTCCTGACATTGCAGAAAAAAAATGAGAAATAGGATTTGGATCATCGACACTGTGATCCCAGGAGACAGCAGAGCAGAAAAGAAAGAACAGGAGAAGATCATGAAATATCAAGCCCTTAGAACAGAGTTAGAGTGACTCTGGGAAAAGAAGGTGACCATCAGTTGGAGCAGTGCCTAGAAGTCTCAAGAAGCACCTGGACATTCTGGGCAATGAGCAAATGACAGCGGCTCGGCTCCAGACGATCGTGTTGCTCAGAACAACAAGAACCCTGCGAAGATACCTCTGCAATTCCCAAGAGCTTGGCTAGATCTCAAACTGCAAAACTGTCAGATGAACTGCCATATTTCTCTCCTGTCTGGATTTAGACAGTGTCTTTATTGTTTGTTTTAATTAGCTGGCACGCCTGCACATAGTCTGCTTAGCTGGAACTTGTGGGAGAACTCTCTGCCGCCGCCTGCTATCTTAGTGTCCTTGAACAAGAGAGACACAGGTCTGACTTCCCAGCCGGTGGAAAATTTCTCGCCTTAGATAGTGGGAAGGGAGGGGGCCTATCTCCCGTTCATTATGTATCCTCCCGCCAGGAGAATTCCCGCGTGCGTGTTCAGATTTCATTCGCTAGTAGGGCTTATGCATCATACTATATCTGTAGGTTGTTATGCCTGGTAGGGTATTCCTGACAATAACTCTGCTATCAAGGGCAACTTACTTGTATTCCAATAAAGCATATCTTTTATGAAGAGTGCCTGGACTTACTTGCAGTTGAACCTGACAAGAACACCATCGACCAGTCAAATATCTGACCGTGACCATTCATAATAATGATGATGTCTCCAAAATGATTCTCCCTGCAGCCTGGCTTCATAGGAAACTCTTCTGCCTATCAGCATTTGTACCCGAACCCTTCCCCTCTTTCCTCTGCAGTGCCGGCTGAGGCTACCTACGTATCATGGGGAGGGAGACTGGTAGAGCCATGGATTCTGGGCCTTCCCCCCACCCACACGTCAGCCTGCAGGCATCTTCATAAATGCAAGCAGAGCCTTTTCCCTTCTCCCCTAGCTTGCGTGCAGCCCCAGGTGACAGAACCTGGGTTAGTGGACACCCAGAAAGTTCTCCAGAATCTGCAGAAGGGGCTGATGCAGCCATTGATGAAAAGGTGAATCCCTGAGCACAAAGGACGTTTCAGGTGTGTAGCGGTGTTGGATGTTTCCTCCCAGAATGAAACCCAAACAAACGGTGACCACATAAACTAAGCTTGTTATTCCTGTTTGCCTCTGTTAAAGCATCTTCATTATGTTGTATGCTAATTTACCGCTCACTCTCTACCTCTATGTATGGACTGGTAAGCCAGTTTGGTGTAGTGGTTAAGAGTGCAGACTCTAATCTGGGAGAACCAGGTATGATTACCCACGCCGCCACATGCAGCTGCTGGTGTGACCTTGGCTCAGTCACAAGTTCTCTCAGAGCTGTTCTCTCAAGGGCAGTTCTTGAAAGAGCTCTCTCAGTCCCACTGACCACACTGGGTGTCTGTTGTGGGGAGAGGGAAGGGAAAGGAGATTGTTAGCCACTCTGAGACTCCTTCGGGTAGTGAGGGGCGGGGTATAAATCCAATCTCCTCCTCCTCCCCTTCCTCTTCTTCTAACTTCCATTTCATGTATCTGAAGAAGTGAGCCGTGACTCACAAAGGCTCATACCCGGCTGCATATTTGTTAGTCTTTAAGGTGCTACTGCCAAGGTTCCCTCTAAGCTGAGTCAGTGTGAGCTAGCTCACAGCTTTTTAGCCTCCGGCTCACACATTTTTGTCTCCGCTCAGGAAGGAGGGCTCCAGAGCAAACAAACTGATGCAGGAGCCAAATCGCTCACTCACCGCTTTAATGCCGGTAGCTCACAAAGTAAAATTTCTGCTCACAAGAATCCACAGCTTAGAGGGAGCACTGCTACTGGCCACTTGCTCTTTTCTTCTTCCATTTCGCTATATCCGAAGAAGTGTGCGTGCCCATGAAGGCTTACTCCTTGAATAAAACTCTGTTGGCCTTAAAAGTGCCCGACTGGACTCGAACTTTGTTCCGCTGAGCACAAAGACCGGCGAGTAAGAAAATGTGTTCCACTTCACTGATACTGACCCTCCCTACCCACCCACCCCGCCTCCCACAAATCCAAATCACACCAAGATAATTGTCACAAATGTTGGAACGTTTCTGTTCCTCTTGGGAGCACCGGGTGGAAAAAAGTACTCAGAAGCACCACATTGTATAACTGTACTGGACAGGATGTTATTTGTTTCAATTCAGTAGGAAATTCACTTGGAAAAATCCGTACAGCACTTTCCCATCCCGCATTCTTCTGAAGACGTATTTCGAGACAGAACAATATACAATATGCCACTTTGGGGTAGTGGTTAAGTACGCGGACTCTAATCTGGGAGAACAGGGTTTGATTCCCCACTCCTCCACTTGCACCTGCTGGTGTGACCTTGGGTCAGTCACAAGCTCTGGCACAGCTGTTCTTGAAAAGGAGCCATTTCTGTCAGAAGTTCTCTGAGCCCCACCTACCTCACAGGATGTCTGTTGTGGGGAGGGGAAGGGAAAGGAGTTTGTAAGGCGCTCTGAGACGCCTTTGGGCAGTGAAGGGTGGGGCATAAATCCAAACTCTTCCTCTTCTTCTCTTTTCTGTCAATTACCATTACTTTTGTGGACTTTGAATATGTATTTAGTCCGTGTGAATGTACTTTTGTTCTTATAATCACCTCCATCACCATTGATATCACGCTCCCAAGAATTTTAACATAAGAACATGAGAGGAGCCACTGTCGGATCAGGCCAATGGCCCATCTAGTCCAACACTCTGTCACACAGTGGCCAAAAATACCAGGTGCCATCAGGAGGTCCACCAGTGGGGCCAGGACACTAGAAGCCCTCTCACTGTTGGCCCCCCCAAGCACCAAGAATACAGAGCATCACTGGACCCAGACATAAGAATGTAAGAGAAGCCAATGTTGGGTCAGGCCAATGGCCCATCCGGTCCCAATACTGTGTCACACAGTAGCCAAAAATACCAGGGGCCATCAGGAGGTCCATCAGTGGGGCCAGGACACTAGAAGCCCTCCCACTGTTGCCCCCCCTAGCACCAAGAATACAGGGCATCACTTGCCCCAGAGTCCTTAACTATACCTTGTGGCTAATAGCCACTGATGGACTTCTGCTCCATATGCTTATCCAGTTCCCTCTTGAAGCCATCCATGCTTGTAGCCGCCGCCACCTCCCGTGGCAGTAAATTCCATGTGTTAATTACTCTTTGGGTGAAGAAGTATAAAGAATTTTCTTTAATAGGCAGTGTATCCTGTCCGGTATAATGATACTTTTTTCATACACACTGTGTTCCTCTTGGGTGTCATCTTAGGAGCATTGGTAGATTACAACCTTGGGCAACCTGGGTTCGAATTCCCACTTCCCCCATGAAATCAATGCTTCATCATATGTGGAAGATGCAATCCTTTCTCAAACCCTTGCAAGCATATAAGGAATGAGGACTGTATTGCAGAAATGAGTTCTAGAAAATTAATGAGGATAAAACTAAAGCGAAGGCCTTTTCCAGTGGCAGAGTTGGCCCGCGGGTGGTCGTCTACTGGAAGAAGTAGGGCCCTATCAGTATCTGGATAAGATAAAGACAATTGCTTAAAACTGTCTACAGAGAAGTCCAGCAGCTCAAATGGGGAATAAACTACCCACTACCAATGAAAAATGTATTCTCTAGTAACCCCAGCAAGGGGCTTTCAAGGCAAGTGAGAAGGAGAGGAGGTTTGCCAGTGGTCTATCTTCCAAGTACCAACCCTGCTTAGTTTCTGAGACCTGATTAGACTGGGCTATACCATTCCATCTTCCCTCTCTTCTCTTTCTCTCTCTCTGTCCTCTCCTCCTCCTCCTCCTCCTCTTCTTCTTCTTTATCTTCTTCTTCTTCTTCTCAGAATCTGCTCTCAAAAGCTTCCATTGGAATATTTGGTTAATACAGCAGAGTTTTGCCCAGTCATAGAAGTGTGATAACTGAGTGCAGTCAATAGATCTCCCAAGAAGTATATTGCAGAAGAAGAAGGAGGAGGAGGAGGAGAAGAAGAAGGAGGAGGAGAAGGAGAAGGAGGAGGAGGAGGAGGAGGAGGAGGAGGAGGAGGAGGAGGAGAAGGAGAAGGAGAAGGAGAAGGAGAAGGAGAAGGAGAAGGAGAAGGAAGAAGAAGAAGAAGAAGAAGAAGAAGAAGAAGAAGAAGAAGAAGAAGAAGAAGAAGAAGAAGAAGAAGAAGAAGAAGAAGAAGAAGAAGAAGAAGAAGAAGAAGAAAACTTTCATTTATTCAAGTAGACCTAGTTCACATTCAGGCTGCAGTCAGAAAGAGAGAAAGAAAAGCCGAATCTAAAGAAGACTTTCCCGACAGCAAACAGCCAGCTTGTACGAGGGCATCGTCTCCGCAGGGGAGACCTGCAGAGAGGCGTGTCTCCATGGAAGGCCATGTGCAGAGAGGGAGAGGACAGAGGGAGAGGAGATGTCATAAGGCAGCTCCCAGGTTGAGACAAAGAGAGGCATCCTATTCAAGGACATAACACCTGTGCACACGTAAAGTGATATTGTGCACACACACACACTCCAGTGTCCAGGCATGCGGAGCCACTCACACCAACAAGAACTGAGCTCTGTGGTCTAGGGATCAGCCGTAATTCCAGGAGAACTACAGGCCCCACCTGGAGGTTGGCAAGCCCAGACTCCCCGCCTGTGTAACAATGGCAATTCTACGCCTCCGTGGAGGATCCGGCTCACTAACAGCTCTTGCCAGGATTACAGCCTTCCGCTCCTGACCGTTTGCCGTCCAGATCCATCTTCTACTTTTACCACTTTAACGCCGAAAGCTGCAGTTCTGAGCAAATGGAAGAAAGACATAAACCAAGAAGTTAATGGTGCTTTTTTTTTTCCTGGTCCAGCTTCCTCGTTTTACAATCTGGACACGGCTCGGGCTTTAGTCAAGGAAAAGATTTGCGATATCGATTATATATGCGTGTTCTGGCGCGCACATGTCTGCGGTTCACCTTCAGCCTTGGGATCCAAGCCTCCCAGGACTTAAGAAATGTGCAAGCGATTTAAAAAACCCTGAAACATACCAAAAGAGAGGAGGATTTTTACATTAGCACATCGTAACACTTTGCCATCAGCAAGCCTTGCGGGCAGATTACAAGCACACCTTTTCGAGTGGGGAAGTCCTCCTGGCGTGGGGGGAGACAGAGAGTGTATCCCACATGCTGCCGTTTTGTAATTATGATAAAGGACGTGCATAACGGCTCCACATCAATAACAACTACTACAACAACAACAACATTCACCAGAACAGTGAGTTGCCCTTCTTCTTGCTGGGGGGAAAGTACGGTACATATCCCAGGAAAACTGGCTGTCTTTTCGGTGTAGTCTCTTAGCTGAGATCCTGGGTGTTGAAAGAACTCTGAGAACCGAACGCGTCCGCCCTGCTCCTTCCCATGGGACTGAGATTTTCATAATTCAAAACAAACTCCACATGGATCTGCCCTGTACTGAATCAGGCCCTCGGTCCATCAAGGTCAGGGTTACCTACTCAGACTGCCAGGGGCTCTCCAGGGGCTCAGGGTGGGGGTCATTCACGTCACCTCCTACCTGACTCTTCTACTGGAGATGCTGCCGGGGAATTCAGTTTGGGGACTTCTGCGTGCCAAGCAGAGGCTCTGCCATTGAGCCACAGTCCCTTTACCCCATATAACTTAATATGCGTAATAAAACAATTAAATTTGAGTCCGGTGGCACCTTAGAGAACGCACATGAAAACAGGACACTGCCTTCTACTGAATCAGACCTAGGGTTGCCAGGTCTGGGAAATACCTGGAGACTTTGGGGGTGGATCTGGGAGAGGGTGGGGTTTGGGGAGGGGAGGGGCCTCCATATGGTGTCGTGGTTAAGTGTGCGGACTCTAATCTGGGAGAACCAGGTTTGATTCCCCACTCCTCCACTTGCAGCTGCTGATGTGACGTTGGTTCAGTCACAAGTTCTGGCACAGCTGTCCTTGAAAAAGAGCAGCTTCTGTCAGAGCTCTCTCAGCCCCGCCTACATCCCAGGGTGTCTGTGGTGGGGCGGGGAAGGGAAAGGAGATTGTAAACTGCTCTGAGACTCCCTTGGGTAGTGAAGGGCGGGGTATAAATCCAATCTCGTCTTCTTCTTTTTCTTCATATGGTACAATGCCGTCCAGTCCACCCTTCAAAGCAGCCATTTTCTCCAGGGTGTCGGCTGATGCCGCCATGGGTTTTGCGCTCTCTCCCTTCCCCCTCCTGCTCACTCCTGAACTGCCCTCCCCCTCCCAGATGTCTTGGTATGTGCGCCTGGTGCATCCCTTATCTCTCCCTGTGTCCTTGGAGCTCAGCACATCTCAGCTCAACTCCACCACACCGCTTTTCCCTGCTGGGAGCCGCAAGCCATTTTCCTTTGGACGCACACAGCTGCCCTCCTTATTGGTTCCCCCGCATCAGGAGGTCTTGTATGAATTGTATATAATTGCCCAGTTTTCCGCCTGACCCCCATTCCTGACACGGAGTGTGTTCAATGGTGACCTAAGTACCTATCTCAGTAAAACCAAACTTCTCTGAAGGACTGTTGTTGGGCTTGAATTACTTGGGGCTCTGACACAGGGGGGCTGATCTCTGTCAGCTGGAGATCAGTTGTAAAAACAGGAGAACCCCAGGCCCCACCTGGAGGCTGGCAACCATAATCAGACCCTTGGTTCATCAAGGTCAGGATTGTCTACTCAGATCGGCTCGCCAGTGTTTCAGTCGGAGGTCTTCCCCATCACCTCCTGCCTGGTCCTTTCAAGTGGAGATGCCAGAGACTGAAACCGGGACCTTCTGCATGCCAAGCAGAGGCTCTTCCACTGAGCCATGGGTCTGCCCTATATGATACTGTCTTATTCTGAGTCAGACCTTCAGTCCATCAAGGTCAGTATTGTCTACTCAGACTGGCAGCAGCTCTGGAAAGCAGTGGATGGATGGATGGATGGATGGATGGATGGATGGATGGATGGATGGATGGATGGAAGGAAGGAAGGAAGGAAGGAAGGAAGGAAGGAAGGAAGGGTGGATGGATGGATGGATGGATGGATGGATGGATGGATGGATGGAATCATAGAATGTTAGAGTTGGAAGGGACCTTGCAGGTTATCTAGTCGAACCCCCTGCACGAAGGAAGGAAGGAAGGAAGGAAGGAAGGAAGGAAGGAAGGAAGGAAGGAAGGAAGGAAGGAAGGATGGATAGGAAGGATGGATAGAAGGATGGATAGAAGGATGGAAGGATGGATGGATGGATGGATGGATGGATGGAAGGATGGATGGATGGATGGATGGATGGATGGATGGATGGATGGATGGATGGATGGATGGATGGAGCCCCTGGTGCCCAAGTTAGTATAGGAACATGAGAACATAAGAGAAGCCAATGTTGGATGAGGTCAATGGCCCATCCAGTCCAACACTCTGTCACACAGTGTAACCGGACCCCACTGGCTGGAAGCCTGCTTGTGCATTGGATTGCGTGTGAGGCATGTGGTCTGTGCCCCCATAGGCCCTTCCAGCTCTCGGGGGCTGTCTCTGGAGCCTCCAGCCAGCACAGCTGCACATCTCCCTGGCTCGGAAGAGCCTTGTGCCAATGGGGCATCCCCGGGAATGCGGCTTCTCTTCTGCCCCTGCTGCGCATCAGCACACCAGGTAGCTGCTCCTGCCCGGCCAGCCTCCTCCCTGGCTGGTAATTTATGGCCGGGGGATTCCTGGGAGGGAGCGAGGGGCGAGGGAGATTTATTCCACCGCAGCCCTGGCAGGCCTCCAGCCGGAGCTTTTATCATAATTACAGGTGTAAAATGTCAGGCGCCATAATTTTCCCCGAGAAATTGGAGGGATTACATTTCTCTCCCTGACCACCCTGACCAGCGGGCGGGCAAAGCCAGCACCTTTCAAGCAGGTCTCCTCCAACCGGCAGAAGAGAAGGCGCTGGGAGGGTGCCCCCAAGCAGGTTGACGACCTCCAGGTGTGGCCCGGGGATCTCCTGGAATGACAACTGACCCCCAGCTGACAATGATCAGCTCCCCCTGGAGAAAATGGCGGCTTTGGAAGGGTACACTCCAATGCTCCCTTTAAGCTGCGGAGTCTTGTGAGCAAAAATTCTACTTTGCGAGTGACTGGCATTAAAGTTGTGAGCTTGAGTGATTTGGCTCCCGCATAAATCAGTTTGCTCTGGAGCCCCATCCTTCCTGAGCGAAGACAAAAATGTGTGAGCTGGAGGCTAAAAAACTGGGAGCTGGCTCACACTAACTCAGCTTAGAGGGAACACTGCTTGAGAGCTCCTGGCATTAAAGTTGTGAGCTTGAGTGATTTGGCTCCTGCATAAATCAGTTTGCTCTGGAGCCCCATCCTTCCTGAGCGAAGACAAAAATGTGTGAGCCGGCGGCTAAAAAACTGTGAGCTGGCTCACACTAAATCAGCTTAGAGGGAACACTGCTGGAGAGCTACCAGCATTAAAGTTGTGAGCGAGCAATTTGGCTCCCGCATAAATCAGTTTGCTCTGGAGCCCTCCTTCCTGAGCTGAGACAAAACGGTGTGAGCTGGAGGCTAAAAAACTGTGAGTTAGCTCACACCAACTCAGCTTAGAGGGAACACTGGTACACTCCATGCCATTATATCTTGTAGTATGAATGGGAACATAAAGATTTTTTTATATCTTTTTTTCCCTTTTTGATTATTCATTTTCATATTTTCTCCTGGTTTTATGGATTTCTCTTTTAAGTAATAGTTCATTAGGATATAAGGAAGGCCTGTTCTATAGAAGGCTTTACTCTCGTAAGTCTGTTATTGTTAGTAGACAAGATAATATGTACAAAGTTCATGGTTCTATAGTTCTTAAAGACAAAACCTTGAAATGTCTGGGTCAGATACGATTTTAGTCTCGTATCAGGGGGAAAAAACCCTTTTTGTTTGGGATATGAAGAATCCTTGCCCATTATCGTTTTCGATTAAGTTAAGTAAACATGACGTAGATATGTTTCTTTACATCTGACAAACCAAAAGCTTATTATTTGAATGACCATTGTCTTTTGTAACCAATTATGCCTTTTTGAATACTGTTTTCTTAATGGGATGGTGTGCGGTGACTCAAGTGGTTAAGACGCTGAACTGCAGGCTGTGGAAGGTCAGCAGTTCAGCAGTTCAAGACCCGTGAGTGCCGCATGACGGGGTGAGCTCCCGTCTCTGGCCCCAGCTCCTGCCAACCTAGCAGTTCGAAAGCAAGAAATTGCAAGTAGATAAATAGGTACCGCTTCGGTGGGAAGGTAACAGCGTTCCGTGCGCCTTGGTGTTTAGTCATGCCGGCCACATGACCACGGAAACGTCTTCGGACAGCGCTGGCTCTTCGGCTTTGAAACGGAGATGAGCACCGCAACCCTAGAGTCAGATTCGACTGGCTTTCGAGCAAGGGAACCTTTACCTTTACCTTTCTTAATGGGATGGTGGTACAAATAAATTTCTAGTCAAGAAATGGAGTCAGAAATGAGGAGGAAGTTCTTAGTGTTTAATTGCAATTAGACGGAGGGGGAAACAGTTGGACCAAGCGGCCCATCAAAAACTGATGGATATTTGTCTTGTATATGAATCATTTGGCTTCGGCATTTTCCTATGGATCGATTTACTTCGGACGACAGATGCATTTCACTTTAAATGAAGTCCCCTTTGTGCATATTCCGCGGGAAATTCAGCTGACGGTTGTTTTTTTGCTGTTATCCTTCACGGCTATGCCTGAGCCAGAGAGACCCGCCCCTCCCTTCCTACTGCACAGGGTTGCGAACCTCCCGGTGGGGACAGGCGATCTCCCAGACATACGGGCCAATCTCCAGACAAAGAGAGGTCGGTTCCACTGGAGGAAATGGCTGTTCTGGAGGGTGGAGTTGGCGGCCTCCCCTCCCCTCCGCCCTCTCCATTTCCCAGCCATGCCAGTTCTGCTGTCCTGAATGCTGGAAAGGGAGTGGGGGGGGGATGGCTTTCAGAGCAGGCCGGAATGGCAAGTTCGGGGTCGTTTTCCAATGCGGCTAGTCAATGGCTGAGTTCAGACTGGCAGTTTGAAGCAGGAGCCAGTCGTGGCAAAAAAGCCCCGGAACAAACTGTTCCGGGTTTTCCCAGTCACACTGCGCCGACTGATGCGGGAGCATACCGGGAGGAGGCGCACGGGAGTGTTCAGACTGCTGGCCCAGAGGCACGGCTCTAAATGGCTTTTTCCTGGCAAATCAGCTATGTGTGCATGTGTGTATGAGCGCATGAGCGTTCATGCGCTCATACACCATGCTCACATAGCCAATTTGGATCTCGTTGCGCCAGCACCACATTGGGTGGTAGAGCAGAGCACAGCCAATCATATCGCTGCTGCCTTATGTGCAACGCGGGTTGCTCCCGGCTTTTCGGCTGAGCGTTCACACTTCCGGGAAGCGGAATGCAGCGGGATAAAGGCACTCTCCGGGATTTGCTACCACTTTCAACAGGTATCTTTTAATCCCAGGAGCGAATCGGAGGAACAGCATAGGTTGCCTACGGGTGGGGAACGCCAGGCAGATGTGCCTGTGTGAACGCCCCCTTTAATCCACTTGGGAAACGTGGCTGAAACGTGGCTATAGCGAGGCAAACTGCCAGTCTGAACTCAACCAATGGCTTACGTTTCGTGGCCGGTTTTTAGTTTTGACTTCTGTTGTTCAACGTGTTTTTAAGCATCTGTTTTAAGTAGTCAGGGGCCTCTTTTAAAGAGGAACATAAACATTTTTAAGTAAGTAGCCGGGCCCGTCAGGTGGCCAGCTCTGGGTTGGGACCAAGGCTCCCTCTAAGCTCCGCGGAGTCCTGTGAGCAAAAATTCTACTTTGTGAGCTGCTGGCATTAAAGTTGTGAGCGAGCGATTTGGCTGCTGCATACATTAGTTTGCTCTGGAGCCTCATCCTTCCTGAGCTAAGACAAAAGTGTGTGAGCCGGAGGCTAAAAAACTGTGAGCTGGCTCACACTAACTCAACTTAGAGGGAACACTGATTGGGGCATTCCTGGAGATTTGGGGAGTGGAGACTGGGGAAGGGGGGATTGGGGAGGAGAGAGCCCTTAGAGGGGTATAGTGCCAGAGGGAGTGTCCTCATCGGGGGATAATGTTATAGAGCCCACCCTACTAAGCAGCCGTGTTCTGCAGGGGAACCGATCTCTGGAGGGAAACGGACTTCCTCCATGGTCTCCCACCCATGTACTAACCAGAGCCGACCCTGCATAGATTCTGAAATCTGATGAGATCAGGCTAGACTAGGTCAGCCAGGGCGGGACACATCCGAAATCTGAGCATTGTAGTCATCCAAGTCCTGCCTCAGTACCACAGCTTACAAAGAGTGAAGCGGGGACATGGACAACGCGTTGATTTCTGCCTGGCGCACGGCTCTTAAAAGTCCGGAGCCTTGGCCATTCATAGAATCATAGAATGTCAGAGTTGGAAGGGACCTTGCAGGTCATCTAGTCCAACCCCCTGCACTCTGCAGGAGCACAGCCAAAAGAGAGTTCTACGACATGCCCGAAAGATGGCCGTCCAGCCTCCTCTTGGAAACGTCCAGCAAAGGAGCATCCACCACCTCCTGAGGCAGCATGTTTCCCTGCTCAACCACTCTTACAGTCAGGAAGTTTCTCCTGATGTTCAACCAGTATCGACTCCCTTCCAAACAGCAACAAGTGCCATTCTTCACATTTGTCTGGCAGTTTCAGGGGCTGCGCAATTCGGTTGCGTGACCACAACACGCACTCAACAGGCAAAGCTTCCAGCACGTGGAAACTTCCTCTTATTTGCCAGAACCCCGAAGTTCCTGTTGGAAGGGTGAGGTCTACAGTCACTGAGGGTTTCATCCCAATTAGCTGGGAGAGAGAAAAAGAGATACAGATGGGAATGTGTTTTTCACGGAAAACGATGCAACAACGACCTCTGGGCATGTGGCATAATACTGTTAAAGAATCTGAACGACGTCGACTAAATGAAACAAGCTTGAATAGGATTCCTGTGCATGATGCTCATAAACCCCAGCATTGTGAGCAGGGGAACTTCACATTACGAGGGTATTATTTCTCAACTTTGCGGCATCGTTAATTTTTATCCATTGGCTGTTTTCACTTGGTAATCCGACGCTTCGCTTTAAATCAGCATAACTGAGACAAATATGGCAGGCTTTGGAAAGTCAATTGGAACGTACCCACAGGCCAATTTTTAAAAGTGTGAGCTTTGTTGTTTGGTTAATCTACCGCCTTTTAATCATGGTTTTTTAAAAAATTATACTTGACACACCACCTCTGAACCTGCAAGAGAAATCTCCTCCTCCTCTTCCTCCTCCTCCTCCTCCTCCTTCTTCTTCTTTGTCATGGTGGCTAGTGCGGACTCTAATCTGGAAGAACCAGGTTTGATTCCCCACTCCTCCACTTGCAGCTGCTGGATGACCTTGGGCAAGCCATAGTTCTGGCACAGCTGTTCTTGAAAAAGAACAGTTTCTCTCAGAGCTCTCTCAGCCCCTCCTACCTCACTAGGTGTCTGTTGTGGGGAGGGGAAGGGAAAGGAGTTTGTAAGCCACTCTGAGACTCCTTCAGGTAGTGAAGGGCAGAGTATAAATCCAATCTTCTCCTCCACCTCCTCCTCCTCCTCCTCCTCCTCCTCCTCCTCCTCCTCCTCTTCTTCTTCTTCCAAGATTTTTGAAGCTTTTGAGTATCAAAACTCTCTTCGTCAGATACCTCTCGGCTCTCAAAAGCTCATGCCTTGAAACTCTTATGGTCACGAAAGTATTACTGGATTGGAATCTTGCTGTTGGTTATGCCACACACCAACATGAGGAGGAGGAGGAGATTGAATTTATACCCTGTCCTTCACTCGGAGTCTCAGAGCGGCTCACAAACTCCTTTCCCTTCCCCTCCCCACAACAGACACCCTGTGAGGTAGGCGGGGCTGAGAGAGGTCTGACAGAAGCTGCTCTTTTTTCAAGAACAGCTCTGATCGAACTATGGCTTGCCCAAGGTCATCCAGCAGCTGCATGTGGATGAGTGGGGAATCAAACCCAGTTCTCCCAGATTAGAGTCCGTGCACTTAACCAGTACACCAAACATGGCTCCCTTCTGAAACGACATCCTTGAATATTCATTCAGCTTGCCTCTTGGAAGTGCCTCCAGGACTGGGCAAAGGGGAAAAGATCGCAATTCTTAAAAATGCTAAGTAAGCTCGTAGGGTTCATTGAGTTCTTGGAAGGCTATGGGAAGGATCAGCTCAGGACTGGACGGTTTGCGGACTGGCCCCGCAGAGTGGCGGCGGACAAACCCAGCTCCTCTCGCCCTGCATTCCAGGAAGCGGTTCTTTGGAGAAGAGGCGCCCAGGAGGAACCCTGGGACCTGGGGGGAGACAGAGGCTCTCTCTCGGTCCCGCCAAGGCTCACAACGCTGTTTCATCAGCTGCTTCTCCCGCTCTGCCTCGCAACCGCAAAGAGCACGGGGTTATCCCAACATGTTATAATACACTCTGGGGTGTCTTATTACCTGAAATATGCTGCACAAATATAACTCGGGTAGCTTGTCTTGGCCCGGCTGCTTTCTATAAAAAGCTTCTCCGCTCAGGCCTCGGGGCTCCCTCTTGGTCCGAGGCAGATCTGCCACCTTTCGCTGCCTCCCCCTCTGGCTTCTCCCCGAGTCATTCTGGCCCACATTTTTCATCTCTCCGTAGTTCCGCACTTAATCTGAGCTACCAGAAGTCACACAGATATTGGCGTTCCATTTGGAGCTCCAAGGGCAGAACCCCCAGAGTGACTTCTGTTGACCCAGAAGGTCAGACCAGAACCAACGGGTGGAAATTAAATCCGAAGAGTTTTCGGCTAAACGTTAGGGAGAACTTCCTGACAGCGAGAGCTTTTCCTCTGTGGAACAGGCTTCCTCAGGAAGTGGTGGGCTCTCCCCTTCTGTGGAGGTGTTCAAACAGAGGCCATCTGACAGCAATGCGGATTCTGTGAACTCAGGCACACCATGAGAGGGAGGGCAGGAAGGGTTGCCTCAATGCTTAGTCCTTGTGGCCCTTTTTTTACATGCCCAGGGAAATGGTGATTGCCACTTTGGGGTGAGGAAGCAGTCCTGGAGGGGTTTTGTCATCTTCTGGGCATGGAGCTGCAGTCACTGTGTGTGTGGAGGTATTTTTGAATTCCCTGCCTTGTGCGGGGGTGGGACTAGATGACTCTGGAGGTCCCTTCCAGCTCTATGTTTCTATGATTCTATGGCTTCCAGTGTTGCCACCAGGATACCATCAGGAGCCATCAGGTGCCTCCACCAGGTGCCATCAGGAGGTCCACCAGTGGGGCCAGGACACTAGAAGCCCTCCCACTGTTGACCCACCCCCCCAAGCACCAAGAATTACAGAGGATCACTTGCCCTAGACTCCCTATCTATACCTGTTTAGTGTAGTGGTTAAGTATGCGGACTCTAATCTGGGAGAACTGAGTTTGATTCCCCAGTCCTCCACTTGCACCTGGCTGGATGACCTTAGGCAAGCCATAGTTCTGATAAGAGCTGTCCTTGAAAAAGAGCAGTTTATGTCAAGAGCTCTCTCAGCCCCACCGACCTCACCTGGTGTCTGTTGTGGGGAAGGGAGTTTGTAAGCCACTCTGAGACACCTTTGGGGAGTGAAGGGCAGGGGATACATCCAATCTCCTCCTCCTCCTCCTCCTCCTCCTCCTCCTCCTCCTCCTCCTCCTCCTCCTCCTCTTCTTCCTCCTCTTCTTCTTCTTCTTCTTCTTCTTCTTCTTCTTCTTCTTCTTCTTCTTCTTCTTCTTCTTCTTCTTCTTCTTCTTCTTTACCTTTTGGCTAATAGCCACTGATGGACCTCTGCTCCATATGTTTCTCCAATTCCCTCTTGAAGCTGTCCATGCTTGTAGCTGCCACCACCTCCTGTGGCAGTGAGTTCCAGGTGAATTCCACCTGGCAACCCTACCATGGGGGGGGATGGTTCATCAGCAGTTTCTTCCACCACGCATTGGGGGCCCAGCGCTGCCACTGAGCATGCCACTCAGTGGCCAGCCCTCCCTCCCCCATGAAATACCTGGCAGCCTTCAGCCACAGAGAGTGGTCACCTCATGGAGAGGAAGAGTGCCGGTGATCTCCAGCTCTTCTGGTCACTGGGTGACCTGAGGCATTTGCTGCCTACGAGGCCTTGCAGACACGGAGCATGCTCCCGCATCAGATGATCGGACAGTTTCCAGCCAAGAGTGGAAGACACCACAGAACATAAGAACATAAGAGAAGCCAATGTTGAATCAGGCCAATGGCCCATCTAGTCCAACACTCTGTCACACAGCGGCCAAAATATACCAGGTGCCATCAGGAGGTCCAGCAGTGGGGCCAGGACACCAGAAGCCCTCCCACTGCTGCCCCCTCCAGCACCAAGAATAGAGGGCATCACCTGCCCCAGACTGAGAGTTCCCATCTATACCCTGTGGCTAATAGCCACTGATGGACCCCTGCTCCATATGTTTATCTAATTCCCTCTTGAGACTGTCCATGCTTGTAGCTGCCACCACCTCCTGTGGCAGTGAATTCCACGTGTTAATCACTCTTTGGGTGAAGAAGTGACTCCCTTTTATCTGTTCTAACCTGACTGCTCAGCAATTTCATGGAGTGCCCACCAGTTCTTGTATCAGCTTAGAGGGAGGCAACTTGCTGGTGATCTTTGGCTCGAACCCCCAGCATCGCCGCACCATGGATTGCCTGGCAAGAGGGGGTCGCTGCTGCACGAGTGTCTCCGGCTTATTGGGCTTTGCTTGGCCTGGTCCTGCCGTGCACGTTGCCTCGCTTCCGCAGGTGGGGCGGGGGGGGGTTAGTTCATCTTGCCTTGCTCAGCCCCCTTCCATGGGGGCTCGGGGGCAGGGGGAGCTCGCGACACCCAGCCACTTTGCGTTTCTACCCTGCCGCCCGGGCTCACTGTAATCCTGGGGGATCCCCAGGCCCCACCTGGAGGTTGGCAACTTCACAAGTGGGCAATGATTTCTGAAATTAGATGCCAACCGGGGTAAATTTACCAGGAAGCCATGACCTCTGACCCAGGGTGAATTGGGCAGGGCTAGTCTGAAAGTGCTTCGCCATGACATTTTTAAATAAAGGAAATGGTGTGATGGGGACTCAGGCCCAGGGGAGGGAAGGAGGAGGAGGAGGAGGAGGAGGAGGAGGAGGAGGAGGAGGAGGAGGAGGAGGAGGAGGAGAAGAAGAAGAAGAAGAAGAAGAAGAAGAAGAAGAAGAAGAAGAAGAAGAAGAAGAAGAAGAAGAAGAAGAAGAAGAAGAAGAAGAGGAAGAGGAAGAGGAAGAGGAGGAGGAGGTTGGATTTATACCTCACCCTTCATTACCCAAAAGAGTCTCAGAGTAGCTTACAATCTCCTTTCCCTTCCCCTCCCCACAACAGACACCCTGGGAGGTAGGTGGGGCTGAGGGAGCTCTCTAGACAACTGCCCTTGAGAGAACAGCTCTGAAAGAACTTATGACGGACCCAAGGTCACACCAGCAGCTGTATGTGGTGGAGTGGGGAACCAAACCCAGTTCTCCCAGATTAGAGTCCACGTTCCTAACCACTACACCAAACTGGCTCTTAGGTAGACAGTCAGGTGGCATATAGGGATGCCCCTCAAATTACAGCTCATCTCCAGACTACAACAGAGATCAGTTCCCATGGAGGAAATGGCTGCTTTGGAGGGTGGACTCTATGGCATTGCACCCCCAACTGAGGCCCCTCCCCTCCCCAGGCTCCACCCCCAAAATCTTCAGGAATTTCCCAGCCTCAGGTTGGCCATCCCAGGTGGCTGTCATCCAAGTGGTCCTCAGAGAAGCAGGCTCAGGATGGATGCTCTGGCTAGAGCATCTGGTGGCCCCTCTCAGTAAAGCACTGCCAAGAGACAGTGTGGCCTAATGGGCAGAGTGGTACACTGGGGTCTGGGTTCAAGTCCCCACCATGGAAGCTCGCTGGGTGACCTTGGGCCCATCATGAACCCTCTGCCTGGCCGACCTCACAGGGTTGCTGTTGCAAGATACTGGAGGAGGAGAGAACAATGTTCTAAGAAGAAAGGTTAAAGCACTTGAGGCTCTTTAGCTTGGAGAAACGACGGCTGAGGGGCGACATGATCGAGGTTTATAAGATTATGAATGGGATAGAGCAGGTTGAGAAAGAAGTACTTTTCTCCCTTTCTCACAATACAAGAACTCGTGGGCACTCCATGAAGTTGCTGAGCAGTCGGGTTAGAATAACAGATAAAAGGAAGTACTTCTTCACCCAAAGAGTGGTTAACACATGGAATTCACTGCCACGGGGGGGGGGGCAGCTACAAGCATGGACAGTTTCAAGAGGGAATTAGATAAACATCTGGAGCAGACATCAGTGGCTATTAGCCACAAGGTATAGATAGGGACTCTGGGGCAAGTGATGCTCTGTATTCTTGGTGCTTGTAGGGGGCAACAGTGGGAGGGCTTCTAGTGTCCTGGTCCTACTGGTGGACCTCCTGATGGCATCTGGTATTTTTGGCCGCTGTGTGACACAGAGTGTTGGACTGGATGGGCCATTGGCCTGAACCAGCATTGGCTTCTCTTATGTTCTTATGCAGAACAGAGGCCCATCAGTGGCTATTAGCCACAAGGTATAGATAGGAACTATTGGTCTGGGGCAAGTGATGCTCTGTCTTCTTGGTGCTTGGGGGGGGGCAACAGTGGGAGGGCTTCTAGTGTCCTGGCCCTACTGCTGGACCTCCTGATGGCATCTGGTATTTTTGGCCACTGTGTGACACAGAGTGTTGGACTGGATGGGCCATTGGCCTGAACCAGCATTGGCTTCTCTTACGTTCTTATGCAGAACAGAGGTCCATCAGTGGCTATTAGCCACAAGGTATAGATAGGAACTCTCCGTCTGGGGCAAGGGATGCTCTGTATTCTTGGTGCTTGGGGGGGGAGCAACAGCAGGAGGGCTTCTGGTGTCCTGGCCCCACTGGTGGACCTCCTGATGGCACCTGGTATTTCTGGCCCCTGTGTGACACAGAGTGTTGGACTGGATGGGCCGTTGGCCTGATCCAACCTTGGCTTCTCTGATGTTCTTAGGTTCTTAAGAAGCTCTGAGCAGCAGCTGTGGTGTGGGGAGAAGGCATCGTGACTGCAGAGAGACCGGGAACAGCTGGTCTGGAAGCTCTCTGCCAGGTGGAGAGAGTTCTCCGGGAGTGCTGGCCTGGGTCACCCGGAGCTCAGTTGCAATAGCCGGAGGTCTCCAGGTGCCCCCTGGAGGTTGGCCCACCTGCCCCCCTCATTTCTGACGGGGATTTCTTAAAAAAAACCCTTTTCTGTCTGACCTCCCCATCCACTTCAAAGGTGGGGAGGCCTTCTGCACAGGCGAGCTTTACGAGAGTCTTAACAGCCCCGGCGATTATTCCTGAAAGCAAAGAAGCTGTTGCCGTGCTCCTAATCAACGTGGATCTGGCGAGAGACCCAGCCGAGCATCTGGAGTTTTCCACATGTCAGCTAATGGCCATATCCTATTTTACAAGAGGAGGGTATTCCCAGGGCAGGCTCCCCGGGCCTGGCCCTTCTCTTTGTTACGCTTCCAGCCCTCGGGTCTGGGCATTCTCCGCTCCTTTTTAAAGGCCACTCGGGGAGTTCAAGACGTCAACTTCTGTTCAAGTAACCACCATTCTGCTTCTCCGTCCCTGGACCGCTCGGAAGGGGGAACGGGGCAGGCTCCCAAATGGCTCCGCCGCGGAGTGAGGTCATTTCGGTCCCAGAATAAACCTCCATTTATCTTCGAACCACAAATGAGAGGTGGACGTAAGCAACGAAAGCATTTCCCCCCCCGCCCCGGCCTGCACGCGCTGCCCTTTCCAGATACGCTCCTCGCTTAACCACGGAGCGGGGCTGTCACCGGCTGGGCTGCCGGGAGAGCCGGGCAGGGGTAGGAACCGGAGCGGGCCACCTTGGGAGAGATCCGAGCCCCCCACCACGAAAAGGATCTCCAGGCTACCAAGGTCAGCTCCTCTGGAGAAAATGGCTGCTCTGGAGGGCGGGCTCTATGGCAGGGGTGTCGAACTCATTTCTTATGAGGGCCAGATATGACATAAATGAGACCTTGCTGGGCCGGGCTGTGTGTGTCAATGTAATGCCAGGTAGTGGAGATATAAACTTTATCAGGGCTCTTTTTGTCGAAAAAGCACAGCAGGAACTCATTACCATAATAGGCCACACCCAACAGCAGAAACGCATTAGCATATTAGGCTGCACCCCTGACAGCACAGCTCATTAGCATATCAGGCCACACACCCCATGTTGCCAGAAGTGAGGTCATCCAGCCACACCCACCTTTTGCTTCTTATTCTGTTTACCTTGTTTGTTGTCAAAACTCCAGGGCTCTTTTTGGAGCAGGAACTCCTTTGCATGTTAGGCCACACACCCCAAATGCAGCCAATCCTAATGAGTTTCTGCTGTTGGGTGTGGCCTATTATGCTAATAAATTCCTGCTGGGCGTGGCCAACTCAGGAGCCAGCCGGCACTCCGTTCCTGTGCGTTCCTGCCCAAAAATAGCCCTGAACTTTATAAAGGACACAAACGGTTATGTATTAAACTGTAAATCAAGCCTATACTTTGCCATGTTAAGCTTGACTCTGAATGTGGCTTCTCAGCTGTCGCATTACCATTGGCTGGTTTCTGAGAAACCTCTGAAAATATCCAATCATGGTCTGGAAACGTATCTAAGAGGGAACGGTCCTGATCGACCTTTATCCCTGTGTTTTGATTGGTCTTTAACATGTTCTGGGAGTGGCTTTGACAGCCCGGGAGAGTTTAAAAGAAGGATGTGCTGTGCTCCCCTTGTCGTGGTGTGCTCCTGAGTTGGTGTTGCCGGTCAATAAAGCTGAAATCACTTGTTGAGCTTATCCCGTTGTTGAGTCTCATACTTCACACAAACACAAAGGGTTTTTTTTAACTTAAAAACATGCTTAACAAATCAGCCCTCTTGCAATATTTTGTTTATTTAACAGTGTCTGATGACTGACCCCTCTTGCTCCGAATTGTTGCATCAAAGTGTCTGTGCTGTTGCCGTCTTCTTGAGTGTGCCGTTCAGGTGTGTATCTGTAAGCTGCAAACCTACGATGACGCAGCAGCAGCAGAACCGGAAGAAGAAGCAGAAGACAGCCAATGCCATTGTGGGCCTGAGAGAAGCCCTCCGGGGGCCTCATCCAGCCCCTGGGCCGCATGTTTGACACCCTGAGACCCCTACCCCTCCAAACCCCGCCCTCCCCAGGCTCCGCCTGCAAAATCTCCAGGCATTTCCCAGGCTAGAGCGGGCACCCCTAGCCCTTCTCTCTGAAGTAGCGCTGGCCCAGATAGGGCAGTTCAGTACCCCGAATCAGGTCTATGTTTTGAGTAACCCCCCCAAAGGTTACAGGGCTCTGGTATGTTACGTTGACGGACACATGCAACTTGGGCATTACATGTGGTAAGCCAGCCTCCCAGTAGCGGTGGGGGTCATCACAACAAGACTCCCAGGGGTCTAACATGGCTTTCAGTTTCTGCTAGGATGCCAGCCTCCAGGTGGGGCCTGGAGATCTGGAGTTCCGCCTCATCGCCAGACTACACCAGTTTGGTGTCATGGTTAAGTGCGCAGACTCTTATCTGGGAGAACCGGGTTTGATTCCCCACTCCTCCACATGCGGCTGCTGGTGTGACCTTGGGTCAGTCACAAGTTCTCTCAGAGCTGTTCTCTCAAGGGCAGCCCTCGAGAGAGAACTCTCTCAGCCCCACTCTCTACCTGTATGTATGGACTGGTAAGCCAGTTTGGTATAGTGATTAGGAGAGTGGACTCTTATCTGGGAGAACCGGGTTTGATTCCCCACTCCTCCACATGCAGCTGCTGGTGTGACCTTGGGTCAGTCACAAGTTCTCTCAGAGCTGTTCTCTCAAGGGCAGCCCTGGAGAGAGAGCTCTCTCAGCCCCACTCTCTACCTGTATGTATGGACTGGTAAGCCAGTCTGGTATAGTGATTAGGAGAGTGGACTAGAGACTTCGGGGGCGGAGACTACCTGGAGACTTTGGGGGCGGAGCCAGGAGAGGGCGGGGTTTTGGGGAGGGGAGGGGCCTCAGCATGGCCCAATGCCGGAGAGCCCGCCCTCCAAAGCCGCCATTTTCTCCAGGGGGGCTGGTCTCTGTCAGCTGGAGATCGGTTGTAAAAGTGGGAGATCCCCAGGCCCTACCTGGAGACTGGCAACCCCATTCCTGACCTACAACTGGCAGCCCTACCCCACTGGTGGCCAAGGGGGACCTGGCAACGTTATTTATCTGCCCCCGGACCAAGCCTTGGAACACGAGCTTAAGAGGAGTTTGCTTTATTAGGGCAGAAGACGATAAAAGAGTAAAGGAAAAGGCTGGGGAGGTTCTGCTGCTCCCCCCCCCCACAAAAGCCCCCGGGCCAGAAAACGGGGGCCACTGCCTCCCCCCCAGCCCCCCTTCCCAAACTCCTGTGAAATCTCTTGCAGACCCAATGAGAGAAACCTGCAGCTGGCCAGAGGAGAAGTCCTTCTGCAGATTTTATGAGCCTTCCTGTAGTTTCCAAAAGCAGCAATTACATTTTATTCCATGAAGTTTGCACTTTGGTCTTGAGGTGGGAAAGTCACACCAGCTTCAAGACTGTTGCCTGTTTTGGAGAGGGTGGGGGGAGAGCGAGCCTGGGGAGCGAAGGAGCCCGTAAAAGGCCGGGGAGCATATCTGGCTAAATTAACATATTACCAGGCGGGATCTGACCAGATGTACCCCTCAAACCGCTGTGAAGTTTTTTTCCCTCTTTGCAGGATATGCATTTGGATTTTTTCCCCCTTTTCTTTCTCTTTTTTAATAAATTATAAAATACTTTTTAAAAGGCCAGTGAGGGCACGCCTCGGATCAATCGCGGCTCGACCATCTTGTATATTTTTCACGGAAGGAAAACCAGAGGGCCCGGCCCACACCTCTCTTTGCTGCTGAGTTCTAGATTAATTCAAGGCACCGTGGATTCGCACGGCCCACCAATAAAGTAATTTGTAGGCTGACAGCGCCAAGACAAGGGAGCCTCTTCCCATTAAGAGCTCCTGAGCTCCAGTGCACTTAAGAAAATTTATGGAAAAGATCATCTTCGGACTACAGAGATCAGTTTCTCTGGAGAAAATGGATGCTTTGGCAGGTGGACTCCGTGGCATTGTACCCTACTGAGGTCCCCTTGTCCTCCCCCGGCTCCACCTCCAGATCTCCATGGGATTCCCAGTCTTGATTTGATCCTAACTTACAGGCCTGGTCCAGATGGGCGGCCATGTTAAGTCTGTCTCTAAGAGCAGAAGAGTGTCGAATCTGCATTTGCATTTTGAAATCAGTTGCGTGCTGCCGTGACGCCCTCTTTCTCTATGCTTGTTTGAATGTGGTTTGGAGAAGATTCTTTTAAAGCAGTGCGGAGGTGCAACAACAGTGGAGCTGCCCCAAAGGACGATGAACATATGTGGATGTGTGAAACTATGCTAGCACTGTTGAGGTGTGAAATCGACACCAAATGTGGACAGCTTTTCTGAAGACGGAGTCAAAAGGCGGGGATGCTGGTGGTGGGAAAGGCAAATGCAGATTCGTCCTAAGAGTCCAGCAGCAGTGGCAGGGAAAGAGCTTTCACGACGGGAGGTTCGCAACCCTAGTACTAGCCTACAAACCTTCCTGTAACAATAGGGTTGCCAGCCTCCAGGTAGGGCCTGGAGATCTCCCGCTTTTACAACTGATCTCCAGCTGACCAAGGTCAGCTCCCCTGAGAAAACGGCTGCTTTGAAGGGTGGACTCTATGGCATTGGGCCATTCTGAGGCCCCTCCCCTCCCCAAACCCCGCCCTCTCCCAGCTCCACCCCCAAAGTCTCCAGGCATTTTCCAACCCAGACCTGGCAACCCTATGTAACGATAAATCTGCTCCATGCCACAGCCTACCTAACACGGACTTTGGATTCATGACAATTTCACTCCCCCAGCCCCCAAATTTAAGCAATTGTTAAATATCTCTCATGCATATGTTTGATTTTTATAAACTCATAAGAACCTAAGAGGGAAGCCAATGTTGGATCAGGCCAACGGCCCATCCAGTCCAACACTCTCTGTGTCACGCAGTGGCCAAAAATACCAGGTGCCCTCAGGAGGTCCACCGGCGGAGCCAGATTTAACTCCGATTTAATTGGGTCCTAATGAGCAGCCAGGCTTGACCCGGGCCTCCCGTGAATTTCCTACCGCGTCAGGCCTTTGCTCCAATGCGTATACTATAGCCTGCCCTCGGTCTGTCATGTGCAATTAGCTTAAGAGGAGATGTGAAGTGGGAGAGTTCTGGACGGGGAGAGATGATGAATTGACGTTTCTTTCAGGTGTTTTGAAAGTTACACACCGTGTGCTTAATTTCCCCTTTCTGGGTGCCCAGGGACACACTAGAGGCAAATTGGATCACACACACTCACGGGCCAATGAATGGCCTGTTTGCTTTCTCTCACTCTTCCTGTGTCTCTCTCTCTCTGTGTGTACATACCGTGCATGTGCACATGGGCACACTAAAGATGAAAGTTTTAAAACGCAATAATGTTTTGTCTAAATTCTTGTGGAAATAGCTTATGACCTTTCCTCAAGCGATGTGGTTTCGGCTTTCCAGTAAGAGAGCTCCCAGCTAATGATTTAGCTCTATTTTCTAATACATATTTGGCAAGAGACAAGTGCTCTTCGAGCCTCTGGTCATTGGGGAACTATTATTTATGAGTCAGGAGTGAATCATTGCGCTTGGCAAGCACCTCCGGCTTTGTGGCCAATGTATTTTTCCACTCGGTAGCAGCAAATGCTTGTAAATTCTTCCTCAATATTACCATTAAACTATCTCAAAACAAACTCTTTCCCACTTTGCCATAAATTCTCTCCGTTCGGTTGCGCGCTGGTGGTCTTGCCAAGGCTGCAGAGCCGGGCGATCGGCACCACCAGATTTCGTTCTTGGTTCCTGTTGCCTTCGCCCCCAGCCAATTATTCCTTCTATCGAGCAAGGTAAATGGCTTTGCTTTTCCTCCCCCTGAAAGGAGAGGGGCGTATTTCTTCCCCTACATCCATGGCAAGCCACGGACTTCAGAAGAAAAGTGGAAGGACCCATGAGGTCATGCCACGTGCAGGAAGTTGGGGCCACAGTTCCTCGCCAAGGGCATTGGAAGGTCACTCCGTAGCAGCAGGGCAAGCGGAAAACGGTTCGGCATGAATCACGCTAGCGAGATGATTTCCAGCCATTCTGAAAAAGTTGCAAGAACCAAGAAAGGAATCTATTCCAGCCTTCCAGTTGTTGACTGCGTGACCTTTCCCGTGGAAGTTTTCTTTGGCTGGAGCATTTCCAAAAGAACATCAGTCAGCGCATCACTTTGATGCATACATTTATTTCTCTCATTTATTTATTTTTAAAAAAAATTCAGCCATCCTTCCAAACACGGTGCCCGGGGGACTATAAAACAGAGAGCATAAAACCAATACAAGAACATATCATAAATCTTGACAGACAAGAAGACAGGGTCAGAACAATAAGTAAGGGTCCCGGAGTCACCCAAAGAGGAACCTCTCTCTCCGCCCCCCATTTTTGTAAAGTCAAAGACTAGTGTGAGAGATGCCCAATGGATATGGTTGCCAACCTCCAGGTACCGCCTGGAGATCTCCTGGAACTGCATCTCCTTTCCGGACTTCAGAGGTTAGTTCCCTGGGAGAAAATGGCTGCTTTGGAGGGTGGACTCTGTGGTCTTAGACCACCCCGCACAATCCCTGCCCTCCCCCAGGAATTTCTCAACTCAAGAGTTGTCAGCCCTATCCGGGACACATTTGGAGAGTGGAAGATATCCCAGAGCAGAAGCCCTGCGGCGATGATTTAGGGCTCTCCGATCAGACCCAAACAGAAAAGCAGAAACCCAGAGCATCAGGAAGAGGCCCCGGGTGGGATCATGGGCCAGCAAGTGGTGATCGCTCGAGCACCACCCAGAGGACGGAGGCGGATGGCAGTTGCTCTTCACTGCTCTCCCCACTTGCCGGGCACAAAACGCAGGGGAGGGAGAGCGCAGCGCTGTTTGTTCCCTCTAAGCTGAGTTAGTGTGAGGTAGCTCACGGTTCTCTAGCCTCCGGCTCACACATTCTTGTCTCAGCTCAGGAAGGAGGGCTCTGGAGCAAAGTAATGCATGCAGCAGCCAAACCACTCGCTCACAACTTTAAGGCCAGGAGCTCACAAAGTAGAATTTTTGCTCACAGGACTCCACAGCTTAGAGGAAGCATTGTCAGGCTGCAGCAACTTGTCCACTGGCTCCTCTCGCTGCTGCTGCTGCTGCTCCCAGCAGCCATCACAGCTTATTTGCTGCCCCCACATGTGGGGGTGCAGGTGGCATGGGGCTGCCAACCTCCAGGCGGCACCTGGAGATCCCCCCACCATTATAACTGATCCCCAGGCTACAGAGATCAGTTCCCCAGAGAAAATGGCTGCTTTGGAGGGCGGACTCTGTGGCATTCTACCCTGCTGACGCCCTCCCACACACACCCCAAACCCCACCGCCCCCCGGGCTCCGCCCTCCAAATCTCCAGGTATTTCCCAACCCAGAGCTGGCAACCCTATGACAAGGGGGCGTGCTCAGGATTTTCGCCGGCAGGGATTCTTGCCTGGAGTCCTCTGAATCGGGAACTAGTCCTGCCTTCGTGATGGTGCCCTCCTGCTAGTTCACTCTGCACGGGGCTTTTTTTGCAGAAAAAGCCCAGCAGGAACTCATTAGCATAATAGGCCACACCCAACAACAGAAACTCATTAGCATACTAGGCCACACCCCTGACAGCACAGCACATTAGAATATCAGGCCACATCCCCATGTTGCCAGAAGTGTGGTCATCCAGCCACACCCACCTTTTGCTTCTTATTCTGTTGACCTTGTTTGTTGTCAAAACCCAGGGCTTTTTCGGTAGCAGGAACTCCTTTGCATGTTAGGCCACACACCCCTCATGTAACCAATCCGAATGAGTTTCTGCTGTTGGGTGTGGCCTATTATACTAATGAGTTCCTGCTGGGCGTGGACAACTCGGGAGCCAGCCAGAACTCCGTTCCTGTGTGCTCCTGCCCCCAAATAGCCCTGACTCTGCACCCATTCTTAGGGTTCCCATCCTCCTGGTGGGGCATGGAGACCTCCCCGAATGCCAACTGATCTTTCTGCTACAGGGATCGGTTCTCCTAGAGAGAATAGCTGCTTTGAGAGGTGTGGCATTGTACCCCATGGAGGCCCCTCCCCTCCCCAAACCACACTCTTCACAGGCTCCTCCCCCCAAATCTCCAGGTATTTCCCAACCCAGAGCCGGCAGCCCTCTCCAGTCTCCTTCCTCTGGAAGGAGAATTCCTAAAATTAATTCTGGAAATGATAATTGTGCAGATAGATGACACTGAGGAGAGAGCACCAAGGACAGATCCAGTTTGGTGTAGTGGTTAAGTGCGCAGACTCTAATCTGGGAAAACCGGGTTTGATTCCCCATTTCTCCACTTGCACTTGCTGGTGTGACCTTGGGTCAGTCACAAGCTCTGGCACAGCTGTTCTTGAAAAAGAGCAGTTTCTGTCAGAGCTCTCTCAGCCCCACCTCCCTCCCAGGGTGTCTGCTGTGGGGAGGGGAAGGGAAAGGAGTTTGTCAGCCGCTCTGAGACTCCTTCGGGTAGTGAAGGGCAGGGTATCAATCCAATGTCCTCTTCTTCCTCTTCATTTTTTATTTTGCATTACTATTTGCTTGAAAAAATCTGTTTCTCATCCAGGCGTGGGATCTTTGGGTGCCCTCCCACTCCGCGAGGAATCTCATTCTGTTCAAAGGAGCTTTCCTAGGGTTGCCAGCCTCCAGGTGGGACCTGGAGAGATTTCCGAATGACAACTCATCTCCAGGCAACAAAGATCAATTCCCGTGGAGAAAATGGCTGCTTTGGAGGGTGGGTGGTATGGCATTATACCCCACTGAGGTCTCCCCCCTCCACAAATCCTGTCCTTCCCCGGCTCCCCTGGATGGGCCATTGGCCTGAGCCAACCTGGTTTCTCTCCTGTTCTTATGTCTGTATTACGTTTGGTAAAACTGTAGAGTTTTTGGCAATTCCTCGAGGTGGCTGATGACACCTCAGGGAGGGGAGGGGGAGGAAAACCAGTCCTCTCTAGGAATCGCTGAAAACTCCATGGTTTGCTCCAGTTCCTTTCATTTACTTCTTGTCATTCAAATTGTGTGGTTTTTTTGTTTGTTTGTTTTAAAATTATTTCATCATTTATATCTCACATTTCTCCCCGGAAAGACCCCAAACGGTTCACGTATCGTTCTCCTGCCCTCCGTTTTATCCTCACGACGATCCTGCGAGGCAGGTGAGGCGGAGAGCGTGTGACTGGCCCCAGGTCACCCAGCGAGCTTCCAGGGCAGAGCTGGATTCAAACCGCGGTCTTCCAGGTCCAGATCTTACGCCCCATCCGCTACACCACACTGGCTCTAGAGATGTGCTCTAATGTAAGACCCGGGCTGAAGTCGAATGAAACAGGTGCTGCTCCATGCTCTGTGCTCAGACCTGCAGGAGTGCACGATGCCTGCAAAGAGGAACTTGTGCAAAGGAATGCCGTTTCATGGCTATAACGTTTCTCAGAAACTTGTGCCATTAAGTTGAAGTGAACCCCAACTGAACCTGGCACGAGGTCTCCAGTGCTGGAATAACCTTTTCCCCTCCGGATGCTTCCACGGTGCGTCTCAGGTTTCCAGTTCAGGCTGAGTTCCAGGTGAGATGCCAGCAGACCTGGAGATTTCGAGGGAGCTGGGGGGAGCACCACGTAGGGGGCTCAACCAGGACGGTTCTACCCTACTGATCTCCAAACAGCCTCTTGCTCTTCAGCCAGACGAGAGCCCGGTCCTTTCCTTCTTGAAGCCTTGCGCGGTGCTGAGTGTAACCTCAGCTTGTGGGCAGTGTTCCCTCTAAGCTGAGTTAGTGTGAGCTAGCTCACAGTTTTTTAGTCTCCAGCTCACACATTTTTGTCTCAGCTCAGGAAGGAGGGCTCCAGAGCAAACTAACTTACACAGCAGCCAAATCACTCGCTCACAACTTTAATGCCAATAGCTCACAAAGTAGAATTTTTGCTCACAAGACTCCACAGCTTAGAGGGAACATTGCTTGTGGGTTCTGTGGGGCAGAACTTGGAACGGACCTGGCAATAACTGGAAGAGAATAAACCTTTTCATTTAATGTCATAGTCGGTTAAGAGAGCCGGTTTGGTGGAGTGGTGAAGTGCGCAGACTCTAATCTGGGAGAACCGGGTTTGATTCCCCCCACTCCTCCACGTGCAGCTACTGGATGACCTTGGACAAGCCATAGTTCTGTCAGAGCTGTTCTCTCAGGGGCGGTTGTCGAGAGAGCTCTCTCAGCCCTGCCTACCTCACAGGGTGTGTGTTGTGGGGAGGGGAAGGGAAAGGAGATTGTAAGCTGCTCTGAGACGCCTTTGGGCAGTGAAGGTAAAGGTAAAGGTTCCCTTGCTCGAAAGCCAGTCGAATCCGACTCTAGGGTTGCGGTGCTCATCTCCGTTTCAAAGCCGAAGAGCCAGCGCTGTCCAAAGACGTTTCCGTGGTCATGTGGCCGGCATGACTAAACACCAAGGCACACGGAACGCTGTTACCTTCCCACCGAAGTGGTACCTATTTATCTACTTGCAATTTCTTGCTTCCGAACTGCTAGGTTGGCAGGAGCTGGAACTAGAGATGGGAGCTCACTCCGTCATGTGGCACTCTCGGGTCTCGAACTGCTGAATTACTGACCTTCCACAGCCTGCAGTTCAACGTCTTAGCCACTTGAGCCACCGCAGTTCCTTGGGCAGTGAATGGCGGGGTATAAATCCAATCTCCTCCTCCTCCTCCTCCTCCTCCTCCTCCTCCTCCTCCTCTCTCTTCTTCTTCTGTAACAAGAAATATGGAGCTTAGTAACACAACAGAGCAGCGACCTTTTCAAATCCAAACAAATAACCTTTCCCCCCTTCGCAGCCTGCCACCCCCCAAAGTCCACCTCCTCGTTCCTCTCGTCGGTGGCCCAGGAAGTCTCCAGCCGAACACTCTGTGCCCCAGCTTCTGAGAGGGGGTCCCGAATGAACTCCTCATTAGATCGGAAAAGTGTGCCTTGCACACAAACACTCTCACCTCGAATAAACCTTTGTGGGTTTTCGAGGTGCCCTCACTGGGCTCTAAATTTGTTCTGCTGCCTCGGACTGGCACGGCTGACCACCTGGAACTGTCCTCATTCGGTAACACAGCCCTGAAACAACAATTCTAAAATCTGCAATTTAGAACAACAGCCTCCCTCCCTTTCCAGTGTCCGTCCACATAGCAGAGTTACCTTAAACAAGGTGTTAAGAAATGAGGAAGAGATTGGATTTATACCCTGCCCTTCACTCAGAGTCTCAGAGCGGCTGACAAACTCCTTTCCCTTCCCCTCCCCACAACAGACACCCTGGGAGGTAGGCGGGGCCGAGAGAGCTCTGACAGAAATGGCTTTTCTTCAAGAACAGCTCTGACAGAACCATGGCTTGCCCAAGGTCATCCAGCAGCTGCAAGAGGAGGAGTGGGGAATCAAACCCGGTTCTCCCAGATTAGAGTCCGCGCACTTCACCACTACACCAAACTGGCTCTCTATGATTAAGCTCCAAGCTCCCCAGCGGGGCCGTCTTGCCTCCCTCCTCTGTTTTCCACGCAGGCGACACCCTTCGGCATGTAAAGGCTCCACCGCTTCCTGGCTCATTCCACAACCAGCCAGGGGTTACACGAGGCGTTTGACATGTTGCTGGAAAGAACCTTCCCTTTTGCCGGACTCGTTCAAGAACAACAAACTCTCGAAACAAGCCCTCATACATCACTGGCAATTAATAGTGGTAGCCATCCAAGCTTCACACTTCTCTAGAGGGGCTGGGGAGGCGGCGGCGGGGGGGGGTGTTCTCGCCATTCTACAAATCCATCCTTCTGCGGGCTCTGGCATTTCCCTGCAGCGCTGACTCGCCTCTGACTTTTCTGGTGAGCAAGAGAAACTTTGGTGGGCTCTCTGTCTGCCAAGAACATGGTCTTCCCAGAGAGGTCCTTGGAGCGCAACACTTGCCCAGTTCCATGTTACATTTCCTTCCCTTCTTGGCCTCCGCATATTTAGCAGCGCAGCCCAGGGTAGCCGACAGCAGAACTTCAGAATATTTCGCCTGCTTACGAAGCGAGGAGGGGAAACACAATGAAACGTTGTGCTTTATTTTGGGAAGGCTTTGCCAGTGACCTTTCGCAGCGGCCAGGCTCTCGCAACCAGAATGCGAGGAGGTAAACCCGTGCCTGACTCTGGGTTGCACCAATTCAGATGGGGGGGGGCTGCTATGATAAGGAAATGCTCCTGGACAGAATTTTATAAACCACTGCACATAGAAAACTGGATTACCCAGTGTCAGAGGGCAGCTGTTTTGACCTGGAGTAGAACAGCCGGAACAGCCGGAGACCAACCAGATTTTCATGGAATCATAGAACTGCCAGGCTGGAAGGGACCCTAGAGGCCATCTAGTCTCACCCCCTGGCTCAATGCAGGATCTGTCTAGAGCATCCCTGACAAGGGCTTGTCCAGCCGCTGCTTCAAGACGGCCAGGGAGGGGAGCTCACCATCTCCTCCCCAGGCAGCCGATCCCACGGTGGTACAACTCTAACTGTCAAAAAGTTCCCCCTAAGATCCAGCCGGTGCCTTCCCACCCTTAATTTAAACCCATACTAGATGGCCTGTAATGGCCCCTTCCAACTCTGAGATTGTATGATTGTATGATTCTCTTTTCCTGCAGCCTTCCACGTTCCCTCGCATTATTGTTGTTTCCAGTTACTCTTGTCTTCCTGTAATGTGAACTAAGGACAATAAGACTCGGTTGGAGGAGACCTGTCTGGGCAGTAGTATGTGCGGAAAGGATCTTGGGGTCTTAGTAGACCGTACACTGAACACGAGTCAGCAGTGTGATGCTGTCGCTAAAAAGGCAAATGCGATTTTGGGCTGTTATCAACAGAAGTCTAGTGTCCAGATCTCGTGAAGCAATGGTACCACTTTGCTTTGCCCTGGTTATTGGGTTCAGTTTTGGGCACCACAATTGAAGAAGGATATAGACAAGCTGGAATATGTCCAGAGGAGGGCAACAAAGATGGTGAGTGGTCTGGAGACCAAGTCCTAGGAGGAAAGGTTGAAGGAGCTGGATAGAAGTAATGTTTAGCCTGGAGAGGAGATGACTGAGAGGTGATATGAGAACCATCTTCAAGTACTGGAAGGGCTGTCCTATAGAGGATGGGGCAGAGTTGTTTTCTGTTGCCCCAGAAGGTCGGACCAGAACCAAAGGTCTGAGCTTAAATCAGAAGAGTTTTCAGCTCAACATTAGGAAGAACTTCCTGACAGTGAGAGTGGTTCCTCAGTAGAACAGGCTTCCTCGGGAGGTGGTGGGCTCTCGTTCTTAGAAGGTTTTCATAGAGACGTTAGATGGCCCCATCTGATAGCAATGCTGATTCTGTGAACTTAGGCAGATCATGAGAGGGAGGGCAGGAAGGGTTGCTTAGTTCTCGTGGCCCTTTCTTACATGCCCAGTGAAATGCTGATTGCCACTTTGGGGTCGGGAAACAGTCCTGGGTTTTTTTTGTCATCTTCTGGCCATGAAACAGTGGTCACTGTGGGTGTGGCGGGGGAGTTATTTGTGAATTTCCTGCATTGTGCAGGGGGTTGGACTAGATGAACCTGGAGGTCCCTTCCAATTCTATGACTGTATGGTTCTGTGATTCTGTAATACTAGTTTTGTCATTTTAGCTTCTAGGGAGCATTCAGGCTTGCTTTCATCTAGAACCCTGTTATTTATCTTTTTGGCAGTCCACGGTATCCATAAAACTCTCTTCCGACACCGCATTTCAAATGAATTGACCTTCTTCCCATTGGCTTCCTTCGTTGCCCAACTTTCACGCCCACACAGGTAACGGGGAACACTGCACCATGAATCAATTTGATCTTGGTTGCCAGCGACATGCCCAGCTCCTGTTGGAAGGGGCCACAGCACTTTCTGGACTCAACCGGGGTTTTGGGCCATACCGTGGGAGACCACCTTTGAAAGTACAATGAGTTTCACTGCGGGAATGTGAATGACCCAGCTGGAAGTGGGCTTCTCCACTTGCAAGACAGCAACGTGGGATGGAGCTCCACTCCTCCAGTTTGGTGTCGTGGTTAAGTGCGCGGACTCTAATCTGGGAGAACCGGGTTTGATTCCCCACTCCTCCACTTGCAGCTGCTGGATGACCTTGGGCAAGCCGTAGTTCTGTCAGAGCTCTCTCAGCCCCACCTACCTCACAGAGTGTCTGTTGTGGGGAGGGGAAGGGAAAGGAGTTTGTAAGCCTCTCTGAGACTCCTTTGGGTAGTGAAGGGCGGGACATAAGTCCAATCTCTCCTCCTCCTCCTCCTCCTCCTCCTCCTCCTCCTCTTCTTCTTCTTCTTCTTCTTCTTCTTCTTCTTCTCCTCCTCCTCCTCCTCCTCCTCCTCCTCCTCCTCCTCCTCCTCCTCCTCCTCCTGTCTTCTTCTCCTCCTCCTCCTCCACCTCTTCTTCTTCTTCTTCTTCTTCTTCTTCTTCTTCTTCTTCTTCTTCTTCTTCTTCTTCTTCTTCCTGGTCGGACAATGGCACCATGGCTTCCTCAAAGAGCCTTCAGGATCTTGGGTGTAGGCCCGCAGTTCCACAATGGTGGTCCATTGCTTCTCCGTCCTCCTTCCATTCCCAGTCCTGCGTGCTCCTTGTAAACGAAGCTCACGCTGCCTGCGAATGAGCAGCAAGCCACGAGCCTCCAGCGAACCAGGAGGCAACATCCTCAAGTAGTCTCTTCAACATATGAGCATTTTGCTTTGCCCTGTCAGGCCCTCCGGCTCCAAAACATACATTTGCTCACTTGAGAAAACAGCAGAGATCTGGTCGGGGCTCGGGAACAATAAACTGACTGTTGTCCAGAACCATTTTTATTGGCTCGGATGAGTCAAAGCAGCTCTGGCATCCAAAAAGACTCCCCCCCACTTCAGGGTCTCTGAACTCCCATCTCACTGACTTAAAGGGAAGCATTCTGTTCGAAGAGAATTTATGTCCGCCTAGTGGCTACTAGTGGCCGAGACTTGCCCAATTTCCCCTTGCTTTCTTATCCTGATTATCACTCTTCCCTCCTTCATTAAAATCTGATCCTCTTCACTGGGGGTTGCGAGGAATGCTATTAAGAGTTGGCGCATCCCGTTTAGCTGAGATTGCAAGAAAGGAAGCAAAGGGATGTGCCCAGAAATTCCACTTTGGGCTGCTTTCGGTTCTCTTGGCTTGTTCGTATTTTGCCTTTGTTTGCTTTATTGTAATTGTTACACCACTTTGGAATCTTTTGCTATTCTTAACTCATTTCTTCGGTTTCAGCAGGAAGCACATTCCTTGCCTGTAGCTTTTAAGATTTCTGCCAAAGGGATGCAGTTCTTGGGGACTGTATGTACCCCACAGCATAGAGATCCGGGGGCCCCCCCTACATTTTAGGTAGATGAAAAGATCATATTTCTGTTCTGGTGGTGGTGGGAAGGCCTGTCAAAAGAACATAAGAGAACATAAGAGAAGCCAATGTTGGATCAGGCCAATGGCCCCTCCAGTCCAACCCTCTGAGTCACACAGTGGCCAAAAATACCAGGTGCCATCAGGAGGTCCAGCAGTGGGGCCAGGACACTAGAAGCCCTCCCACTGTTGCCCCCCCACCAAGCACCAAGAATAGAGTGCATCACCTGCCCCAGACTGAGAGTCCCTATCTATACCTTGTGGCTAATAGCCACTGATGGACCTCTGCTCCAGATGTTTATCAAATTCCCTCTTGAAGCCGTCCATGCTTGTAGCTGCCACCACCTCCTGTGGCAGTGAATTCCATGTGTTAATCATTCTCTGGGTGAAGAAGTACTTCCTTTTATCTGTTCTAACCAGACTGCTCAGCAATTTCATGGAGTGCCCACAAGCTCTTGTATTGTGACAAGGGGAGTAAAGTACTTCTTTCTCTACTTGCTCCGTCCCATGCATAGTCACAGCTGACTTGTGGTGACCCTGTGAAGAAATGTCTTTTTCTCTCATGGGAGGCTGGGAATGAACCAAATCTTCCTTTCCTGCCCCCCTCTGGGCTGGGAACAGGCTGGGGGGGGAGTGGATGCAATGGCTTTCCAGCTTACTTGTATACATATGCTAATAGATTTAGCTAGACAGAATGAGGTGGGTCAAGCCCTTCCCCCTTCTCCAAGCAGGGAACAAAGAGTTGGAGGACTTTGGGCTAGGGAAGCACCAGGGAAGAAGATCCAGGAAACACTTCTCTGACTTGGGCTGGTCGGGTCAGTGGGAGGGGAAGAGATCTGATGAAACCTCCTTGCAAGGGGAGGAAGCTCTCTTTTCTTTGGGTGCTGAAGACATGATTGCACAGAGACCTCTCTTCTGGGTAAGCAGCCGTTTTGACCATGTGCTTGTCCAGAGAGCTAGAGACAGCTGCAAGATAATGGTAACTCTTTGGAGATTTATAACATCTGAAACTTAAAGAGCCTGTCCTATTATAACATCTGAGGGAATGTATAGTGAGAGGGACAGAGGACTGCATCTTTACCCATTTCTTTTCTTTCCCTTGTGCTAAAAGTATGCTCGTGAACATTTCCCTTTTAATAAATACTTTATAACTTTAATGATGGTAGTGGTTCTCTGCACCACATAGACCTCCATCATCTCAGGCCCACTGTTTTAAAAAGGGCACCAGGAGGGGGAAGGCTGGCAGTTTGCGAGCAGCTATTCTGCCAGAGGTGTGCAAGGCAGTAAAGTGTCCCTGTGAGGGAGGTGGGGCTGAGAAAGCTCTGACAGAAACGGCTCTTCTTCAAGAACAACTGTGCCAGAACTATGGCTTGCCCAAGGTCATCCAGCCAGGTGCAAGTGGAGGAGTGGGGCATCAAACACGGTTCTTCCAGATCACAGTCCGTGCACTTAACCACTACACCAAACTGGCTCTCCCAAACTGGTGGGAGGTGTACTCCAGGTGGATTACACACAGTGAGTCAGTCCAGTCGACAAAATGGGGTGTTCACACTGGTCTCCCCACCTGCCAATGAAAGGATGCCACAAATCGGAGGTAGGTGGGAGAGACGTGTGATCCTACACTGAAGGATAAACTTGGCATTAGCACATTTTACCAGTTTTGGGGTCGAAATTACCACCAATTTCAGCCTTTTGCTTCTCAAATTCTCTCTGTGTTTGGGACAACTTACGTCTGTGAACAGCTCTTTTCTGTAATGAATGTCAATAAACCCAAAGTACATTCTCAGCATGCAGATGCACACCTAAGCAGCGTACTCAAGATTGCTACGGCGCGGACATTGACTCCAGATTTCGATGCAATAATTCACAGCCAGAGGTGTCGGTTATCAAAGACTGTTTAAATAAAGGAAATACTGGAAGGGCGTTAATGTTTTAAGCATGTCTGTATTTTGAATGAAAAATGATATCATTAACTGGGTTTGCTTGTCTGTGTCCCTTATGAAGTTCTTATCTCTAGTGCCGGGCGTTACATTTTACGGCACACATGGACATTTATGTCAGATTGAGCCTTCATAACAAATGAGTTTGACACCTCAAAGGGAAGAGACAGAGAGGGCTTGCCATTGCCTAAGAGAGAAGCCAATGTTGGATCAGGCCAGTGGCCCATCTAGTCCAACACTCTGAGTCACACAGTGGCCAAAAATACCAGGTGCCATCAGGAAGTCCAGCAGTGGGGCCAGGACACCAGAAGCCCTCCCACTGCTGCCCCCCCAGCACCAAGAATAGATTGCATCACCTGCCCCAGACTGGGAGTTCCTATCTATATCTTGTGGCTGATAACCACTGATGGACTTCTGCTCCATATAAGAACATAAGAGAAGCCAATGTTGGATCAGGCCAATGGCCCATCTAGTCCAACACTCTGTCACACAGTGGCCAAAAATACCAGATGCCATCAGGAGGTCCAGCAGTGGGGCCAGGACACCAGAAGCCCTCCCACTGTTGCCTCCCCCAGCACCAAGAATAGAGTGCATCACCTGCCCCAGACTGGGAGTTCCTATCTATACCTTGTGGCTAATAGCCACTGATGGACTTCTGCTCCATATGTTTATCTAATTCCCTCTTGAAACTGCCCATGCTTGTAGCTGCCACCATCTCCTGTGGCAGTGAATTCCACGTGTTAATCACTCTTTGGGTGAAGAAGTATTTCCTTTTATCTGTTCTAACCCGACTGCTCAGCAATTTCATGGAGTGCCCATGAGTTCTTGTATTGTGAGAAAGGGAGAAAAGTACTTCTTTCTCAACCTGCTCTATCCCATGCATAATCTAATAAACCTCAATCATGTCACCCCTCAGCTGTCGTTTCTCCAAGCTAAAGAGCCCCAAGTGTTTTCTTGCCTCTGCACAGCAACCCTGGACTTCCTTGGTGGCCTCCCATCCAGGCACCAAGCGGGTACAACCTCGCTTAGCTTCTGAGATCTGGCGAGATCGGGCTCACCGGGGCCATCCAGGTCAGGGAGTCTGTTGTGTACCAAGGATGTTTGTTGTTCAGTCGCACAGTCGAGTCCGACTCTTCGCGACCCCATGGACCAGATCACGCCAGGCCCTCCTGTCTTCTGCTGTCCGCTGAAGTTTGCTCAATTTCATGTTCGTTGCATCGATGACACTGTCTAACCATCTCATCCTTTGCCGTCCCCTTCTTCTTTGACCTTCAATCTTTCCCAGCATCAGGGTCTTCTCCAGTGAGTGCTCTCTTCTCATTTGGTGGCCAAAGTATTTGAGCTTCAGCTTCAGGATCTGGCCTTCCAGGGAACAGTCAGGGTTGATTTCTTTTAGGATTGACTGATTCGATCTCCTTGCAGTCCAAGGGACTCTCAAGAGTCTTCTCCAGCACCACAGTTCAAAAGAATCTATTCTTCGGCGCTCGGCCTTCCTTATAGTCCAACTCTCACAGCCATACATTACTATAGGGAATACCATTGCTTTGACCATGCGGACTTTTGTTGGCAAGGTGATGTCTCTGCTTTTTATCATGCTGTTTAGGTTTGCCATCGCTTTCCTCCCAAGGAGCAGGCGTCTTTTAATTGACCAAGGATGAGTCAACCGTAAACTAGCCCAGGGGCTGGGTCGAGCTTGCGTCCACAAAACAATAGTTGGCTGGGATCCTAGAATGGACCAATAGAGAAACAATGTGATATAAATAGCCTATTGTCGGGAGTGGGAGTATTTGGGATGTGGTTTTTTGCATGCTTAAAAAACAGGCTTCTGCCTGGGATTTTATCTTCCTTCTCCTTGCTGAAATCTGTCCTTATAATAATTGAGTTTTCGCTTCCCCACTGGCCTATGGGGAGCAGAGAAAAATGCACGCCGTCAGCCATTGGTCCGCCAGCTGCCGCTCAAGGCTGCTGGTGTGCCATTGGCTGGGAGGCGGGAGGCGAACGCTGCGAGCGAACGCCGCCGCCAGGAGCCTGGGAAGGGAGGCTGCGCTGCCAGGCAACGGTGCTGGGCGGGGAGCGAGGCCAGGGCCAGCGGCAGGAGGACGTGGGGACCCCGGAGAGACGGCGTCTCAGCGAGGGGGACGGCGGAGGCTGCGGACGGCGGGTGAGCTCCTTCCCCAATGGCCGCCCAGTACACCTGCCTCCACCGCCATCTTCGCGGAGAGGGGCCTGTGTAGCGCCCGTTGTCTCAAGTCCACAACGGGCTTCCCTTCCTAGTCACTAATAAAGTAGAGCCGATCCCTGTACTTGGGGTCTGTTCGTCCGTGGAACCCGGTCTATTGAATAGTGTCCCTGTTCTTCAGCCCATTAAATTGCAATCGGCGGAGGCCGAGAGGAAAAAATGGAGGAGGGGAACAACGCTGCCTCTAAGCTGTGGAGTCTTGTGAGCAAAACTTCTACTTTGTGAGCTGCCAGCATTAAACTTGCAAGCGAGCCATTTGGCCGCTGCATAAATTAGTTTGCTTTTGAGCCCTCCTTCCTGAGCTAAGGCAGAAATGTGTGAGCCATAGGCTAAAAAATTGTGAGCTAGCTCACACTAACTCAGCTTAGAGGGAACCCTGGAGGAGCGTACAATGTCAGAAGCTGCTTTGGGCTCCCGCGAGGCAGAGAAGCAGCGTATCAACACCGAGACGGACAGCCACAAGCTGAACTCCGTACTGGCACAGCCGGCACGGGGAGCCGTGTGAACTGGCAGTGACGGAGCTTTTGACGGCCTTTCTGGAGATTCTCAGCTGAAAGGAAGGCCACCGCGAGGCAGGAGAGACCCTGCGAGGGCCCCGGCTCCTCCTCCCAGGGCAGCCAGAAACCAACATGGCCCGGCCGGAGGCGATGCGGCACCGCTGCCAGCCAAGCAGGGACTGTGCCCAATCAGCAGTGGTTCACGGACGTGCTGCAGGACCACCTTACGAGGGGGCAGCGACTTCGCTGCAGACAGAGGCAGCTCCTCCGGCCCAGGAAGGCCACCCGGGGGGGCATCCTGGGAACTTGCCCGGCCCAAGAGTCGTCTCTGGTGGGAGGGCTGCCAGCCTCCTGGTGGGGCTGGAGGTCTTCCCAGAATTCCCACTGATCTCCAGACTACAGAGACCACTTCCCTTGGGGGAAAGGGCAGCCACAGAAGGCAGGCTCGGTGATATACCACAGATTCTAGGCGAACTCCCCCCAGATTCCCCCCTCCACAAGCTCCGCCCCCAAATCTCCAGGAATTTCCCAGGCCAAAGTTGGTAAGCCCAGGTCCAAGGCAGGAGAAGGGTCATACGGACAGCAGTTCTAGCCTTCTACTCTGCGTGGTTCCTAGTGAGAACTGAGGTCGTCACCTGAACCCAGGACTTTCTGACCTAACCTACCTGACTGGGGAGAAGACCCCAGAATGGAAGCTTTTCGAAGGAAGGGAGAAGCCTGCAGTGAGGAGGAGGAGGAGGAGGAGGAGAATCATAGAATGATAGAATGTTAGAGTTGGAAGGGACCTTGCAGGTCATCTAGTCCAACCTCCCCACACTCTGCAGGAGCGTAGCCGAAAGGTAGCCCGACATACCTACAACATACCTGAAAGATGGTTGTCCAGCCTCCACTTGAAAATGTCCAGCGAAGGAGCATCCACCAACTCCTGAGGCAGTCTTTTGCGGAGAGACTTGGAGGAGGATTTAAATCCCTGGGTTCTCTGCCCGATCTGCTCCAGGTGCCCCACAACTGTGGGGCACCTGGAGAAGATCGGGCAGGGAACCCAGGCATGTCTGCCTCCGTGCCCTTCCCTTCTCCAGCCAGCCTGCCACAGCGGGTTGGCTGGGGAGGGGAAGGGGAGGCAGGCAGACATGACCCCTTCTCCCTTGAGCCTCTCCGCTTTTGCAGAGAGACTCAGGGAAGGGGGGGGGGTTAAACTCATTTGCATATGCCTTAACTCATTTTAAACATGCCTGCCCTTTGTCAGGGGGGTTTGGCATATGCAAATGAGTTATGCAAATGAGCTCCCGCACCTCTTTTTCTAGGAAATGACCCCTGCGCAATTTCCCATGCAGATTTTACTCTGAAGAGACCAAGGTTTCCGCAGCCATTCCTTCTCCCCGGAGAAGTGGTGAATTCTCACCAGGGGTCTTGCAGGAACAGGGTTTGGTGTAGGGCTGCCAACCTCCAGGTGGTGCCCAGAGTTCGCCTTGGAATTACAACTGATCTCCAGGCTGCAGAGATCAATCCGCCTGGAGGGAAATCCCAACTTTGGTGGGTGGGTGGGCTTTACGGTATCACTTCCCCTCCCCAAACTCTAACTTCCCCAGGCATTGCCCCCCCCCCCGACCAATCTCTGGGAATTTCCCAAGCTGGAGTTGGCAACCCTAGCTGGTGCCTTGCAGAAATCTGGTCAGGTTTTACTCAGTGGTTAAGATGCTGAGCTACAGACTGGAAGGTCGGTAGCTCGGCAGTTCAAGACCCGAGTGCCGCGTGACGGAGTGAGCTCCCGTCTCCGGCCCCAGCTCCTGCCAACCTAGCCGTTTGAAAGCAAGAAATTGCAAGTAGATAAATAGGCACCACTTTGGTGAGAAGGTAACAGTGTTCCGTGCACTTTGGCATCTAGTCATGGCGGCCACATGACCACGAAAACATCTTTGGACAGCGCTGGCTCTTCGGCCTGGAAACGGAGAAGGGCACCACCCCCTAGAGTCGGATTCGACTGGCTTTCGAGCAAAACAAACTTTTACCTTTACCTTTAATGTTGGCTGATAAGCAATCAGAACTCAATACTATCTCTTCCTCTGCTCATAGGGTTGCCAGCCTCCAGGTGGGGCCTGGGGATCTCCCACTTTTACAGCTGATCCCCAACTGACAGAGATCACCGCCCCTGGAGAAAATGGCTGCTTTGAAAGGTGGACTCCATGGCATTGGACCACGCTGAGGCCCCTCCCCTCCCCAAGCCCCTCCCTCTCCTGGATCCACCCCCAAAGTCTCCAGGTATTTCCCAACCCAGACCTGGCAACCCCCAACCCCACCCTCCTCAGACTCCACCCCCCAAATCTCCAGGTATTTCCCAACCCGGAGCTGGCAGCCCTGCCCGCTCATAATGATTCGGCCACTTGCAGCTGCTGGCGAGAGAGAGCCCGTCTCTTTCCTCGGGTTGGAAAGGCCTTTGGAGAGACCGGGGGGGGGCACGCTCCGTGGTAACCCTTCGCTCATTGTGGTCGCTTTAGCTAAGCGGGCATGCCTTGGCCGCCGTCCGGGGCCGTTGTCAAGAGGTTTTATTAGCAGACTCCCCGCTCGGAGCAGTGACCACATTCAGCTGCCTCGTAACATATTTCCTTGCCGACAGAGGCTGTGGGCCTCCCCCGCCTTCCTGCTCGGACTCCACGTGTCCCTTCCAGGCCCTTGATGTGGCCGGGCCTGGTGGACGAGATGAGCGACCACGAAGAGAGAGAGCCCCGGCGGCTCGCTATTTATAACTGGCCTCTCGGAGACTGCCACTTAAACCCTGCATTCCTGACGTGTGAACAAAACCAAGCGTGGCCTTCAGAATAGCTCCCAGGCCTTTGATTAAAATTACACAGCCCTCGCTCGGGCAGCCGCGCGCCAGGCACGGTTCCCGGGCCTCAGGACCATTGATCTGGAAGGATGCATGCGGCGGGGGGGGGGGCAGTTGACCACAAAGCCCCGCGCAGCAAGAAGCACAGCACCGGGTTGCATTACAGCTAGGAAGCCTACAATTCACAGAGAGCTCTTTGGGCAATGATCTCTAGACCAGGGGTGTCGAACTCATCTGTAAACGAGAGCTTGTTGGGCCGGGCCGTGTAAATGTAATGCCAGGGTGCGGAGATATAAACTTTATAAAGGACACAAACACGAAGTTTGTTTGTTTTCTTACTTAAGATAAAAGCATGCTTAAAACCAGGGCTTTGTTGTAGAAAAAGGCCCAGTAGGAACTCATTAGCATAACAGGCCACACACCCCAACAGTGCAGCATATTAGCATATTAGGTCACACCCCCATGCCTTTCCTTGGCTTGCCCAGGCAAGCCGGCCCTTGGACAGGCCAGGAAAGACATGGGGAGGCATTTAAATGCCTCCCCGATCCTTCCCGTGGGGCCCTTAGCCTGCCTGCCTTGGAGTCACGGGGGGGGCGGTCACTCTCCAGGCCTTCCCTCTGTAGCCACGCACGCAGAGGTTTTGGCTGTAGTGGGCGTGGCCAGTTCTGAAACCAGCCGGAACTCCGTTCCTGTGCGTCCCTGCCCCGAAATAGCCCTGCTTAAAACAGTAGCACCCTTGCGATATTTTGTTTATTTAACAGTGTCTGATAACTGACACCTCTCGCTCTGAATGATTGCATCGAAATGCCTGTCCTGTTGCAGTCCTGAGTATGCAGTTCAGGTGTGTATCTGTAAGCTGCAAACCTACGATGATGTAGCAGCGGAACTGGAAGCAGCAGCAGAAGACAGCCAGTTCGACTGTGGGCCTGGGAGAAGCCCTCCGGGGGCCTGATCCAGCCCCTGGCCCGCATGTTCGACAACCCTGCTCTAGACCTTCATGCAGCTTGGGTCTGTTACTGGCAACGTGAGAATTTGGCAATGGGGATCCTGCCCCTGCTAGAGTTGCCAAACTCCAGGTGGCGCCTGGAGTTCTCCTGGAATTACAGCTCCAGGTCCCCTGGAGAAAATAGGTGCTCTGGACTCTATGGCACTGTACCCTGCTGAGGTCTTGCCAGTCCCGAAACTCCCCCGCCCCCAGCTCCCTTCACAAGTCTCCAGGAAATCTCCAACCCAGCGTTGGCAACCCCGCATGTTTACCCCTCCGCCTTGAAGTGGCTTCAGCCAGCATTTATGCCCAGCGCTTCCTCCTTCCTGCCCTGGTTTGGTGGTTGTTGTGTTTGCGGTTGTTTTATTTGTCGTTTTCATGGATGTGTATTTTATTGTGTTTGCATGTGCTATTTAACTTGGTTTTAATTGTTTGAACGATCCCGTTTTGTCTTGGCTTTTAAGATTTTTAAAATTACTTAATATGTTTAATCTGTTAGCCAGACCCGAGGGCAGAAAGGGAGAGTACAAACTTTAGAAATAAAAATTAATTAATTAATTAATTAATGGTAGAAAGTGCTCTTCTGTGAGGCTGCTCTCAGCTCCAGGGACCTGTTAGGTTTGGGAATGAAAGAGAGGGGGAAAGGTGCCAATTCGGCTCTCGGCCTAGTGCAGAGTCTAGAATGTTTGGAATCAGGAGATCTAGAGCCAGTTTGGTGTAGTGGTTAAGTGCACAGACTCTAAACTGGGAGAACCGGGTTTGATTCCCCCCACTCCTCCACTTGCACCTGGCTGGATGACCTTGGGAAAGCCGTAGTTTTCTCAGAACTGTTCTCTCAAGAGCAGTTCTCTCGGAGCTCTCTCAGCCCCACCTACCTGACAGGGTGTCTGTTGTGGGGAGGGGAAGGGAAAGGAGTTTGTAAGCTGCTCTGAGAATCCTTTGGGTAGTGAAGAGCAGGGTATAAATCTAGTCTCCTCCTCCTCCTCTTCCTCCTCCTCCTCCTCCTCTTCCTCTTCTTCTTCTTCTAGAACCTCCATCCAGTAGAGAAGCAAACTTTGTGTGCTTTTCTGCATTCTCATTTTCCTCGCTTCTAAGTTCCTGTTTCTTTGGGGGGATTTTCCTGTTCTGCATGCATGTTGCTGCTTCTAGTGGTCAATTTGATTTAAACTGCAGGTTTTTATGCTGGAAATAAGAACATAAGAACATAAGAGAAGCCAATGTTGAATCAGGCCAATGGCCCATCTAGTCCAACTCCCTGTGTCACACAGTGGCCAAAAATACCAGGTGCCATCAGGAGGTCCAGCAGTGGGACCAGGACACTAGAAGCCCTCCCATTGCTGCCCCCCCCCAGCACCAAGAATAGAGTGCATCACCTGCCCCAGACTGAGAGTTCCTATATATGCCTTGTGGCTAATAGCCACTGATGGACTTCTACTCCATATGTTTATCTAATTCCCTTTTGAAACTGTCCATGCTTGTAGCTGCCACCACCTCCTGTGGCAGTGAATTCCACGTGTTAATCACTCTTTGGGTGAAGAAGTACTTCCTTTTATCTGTTCTAACCCGACTGCTCAGCCATTTCATGGAGTACCCACGAGTTCTTGTATTGTGAGAAAGGGAGAAAAGTACTTCTTTCTCAACCTGCTCAATCCCATTCATAATCTTATAAACCTCGATCATGTCACCCCTCAGCCATCGTTTCTGCAAGCTAAAGAGCCCCAAGCATTTTAACCTGTCTTCATAGGGAAGGTGTTCCAACCCTTTTATCATTCTAGTTGCCCTTTTCTGCACTTTTTCCAATGCTATAATATCCTTTTTGAGATGTGGCAACCAGAACTGTACACAGTATTCCAAATGAGGTCGCACCAATGATTTATACAGGGGCATGATGATACTGGCTGATTTGTTTTCCATTCCCTTCCTAATAATCCCCAGCATAGCGTTGGCCTTCTTTATTGCAGCTACACACTGTCTACTCTAGACATTTTCATTGAGTTATCCACTATGACTCCAAGATCTCTCTTGGTCCGTCTCTGCCAGTTCAGACCCCATCAACGTGTATTTATATTTAGGATTTTTGGCTCCAATGTGCATCAGGTGTGTATCTGTAAGCTGCAAACCTACTTTTGATTTATTGACGTTCACCACAGAAATCTCACGCTCAGAGTTCTGAGTCCAGGGCCCAGGTTAAAGCATGAAACGGCTGAGCGATTGAGAGAGTCTGGTGGAGCAAGCGATGATGCAGCAGCAGAACTGGAAGCAGGAGGCGGCCAGTTCTACCGCGGGCCTGATGGAAGCCCTCCGGGGGCCTGATCCAGTCCCCGGGGCTGCATGTTTGACACCCCTGCTCCAAAGCATCCATTTTCTCCAAGGGGAACCAATCTCTGTAGTCTGCAGCAGTGCTCCCTCTAAGCTAGTGGAGTCCTGTGTGCAAAAATTCTGCTTTGTGAGCTCCTGGCATTAAAGTTGTGAGCGAGGGTTTGGCTGCTGCATAAATTCGTTCGCTCTGGAGCCTTCCTCCCTGAGCCAAGGCAAAAAATGTGTGAGCCGGAGGCTAAAAAACTGTGAGCTAACTCACACTAACTCAGCTTGGAGGGGACACTGGTCTGGAGATGAGCTGTTATTCCGGGGGGATCCCCAGGTCCCACCTGGAGGCTAGCACCCCTAGCCCCTCATTGGCAGCCAGACCCCACGGCCCGAGGCAACCTCCTTGTCAGGTAGTCCTGCCATGATGGATGGAGTTGGGTGGGCGGATGGGCTTTGTGTGTTGTGTAGGGCGGGAGGTTGGGATCGTGGGGTGTTGATTTATGCACCTGGAGTGTTCGAATGGAATGCGGAGGGCCAGGCTATGCAGGCTCTATCTCTGGTAGACTTAACACACTGACCTTGGAGGAGACAGGCTGTGAGCTTCCTATCGCTTTCAAAGCTACAGCTTGGCTGGGAACAATGGGGGCGGTGGGAATTTCATTAATTATCGTAGCCTTCTGTTCCCGCTGCATACTAGGCACTCATTGGTGGAAGGGGGGTCCCCATTCACCCCTTTCTGGTATAACTGCTTGCTTTTGTAACCACGTTATTCTGAACAATGTATCTGCTCCAGTAACCTACCATTGCAGCTCTATAATAAATAAATACTATTCTTGCTTCAATGAACAAGACCTGGTGTTTGGCTGACTAGGCTAGGGTCTCTGACACTCCTCCCCGGTTCTCCTGATCTAAATTGGATCTAGAGACGTGTCCTAAGCCGTAAAAACCAAGGCGAATAACAATGGCCCCTTTGACAAGCCCCTGGAAGGGACTGGGCTTTGTGTCACAATCTGGGCTTCATCATTGCCTGGGCTGGAATAAATTCATCCAGAGCACAGTTCTGGGAATGGAAAATCCTGGGACTTTAAAGGGGAAATTGAATCTCAAGTCGTTCGGAGCCAGCGAGGTTTTCAGCAGCTTGTGTTTGAGAGCTTCACAATGCTGGGAAGGAAGCCTTTTCCACCCAATGCCGTCTGGAAGGTGCTGGGAGACTCAGTCAAAGTGCAGCAGCCCTTCTGGCAGAACCCCAGCCTGAGTTCGGGCACAAGGTCTGTTTCTAGGTTGGGCTCGTTGAAGGAAGTTTGTGAGTATGAGAAAGAGCCAGTGGGAACTTACCCCGGTTCAACAAGCATCAGTAACTGTCTCACTGAGATCTGACTCATATGACAGGGTTGCCAGTCTCCAGGCGGTAGAAGGGAGTATAAATGCTATGCAGAATCATAGAATCATAGAATGTTGGAGTCGGAAGGGAACTTGCAGGTCATCTAGACCAACCCCCTGCACTCTGCAAGAGCACAGCCGAAAGATGGCCCTACAACATCCCCGAAAGGTGGTCGTCCAGCCTCTGCTTGAAAACATCCAGCAAAGGAGCATCCACCACCTCCTGAAGCAGACTGTTCCACTGCTCAACCACTCTTACAGTTAGGAAGTTTCTCCTGATATCTAGCCAGTATCAACTCTCTTGTCATTTCCACCCACTAGATCTAGTCCTGCAATCCAGAGCAAGAGAGAATAGATCTGCTCCAGCTTCTACATGACAGCCCTTCAAATACTTGAAGACTGCAATCATGTCCCCTCTAAGCCTTCTCTTTCCCAGGCTAAACATAACCAACTCTTTCAGCCTTTCCGCATAAGACTTGGATTCCAACCCTCTCACCATCCTGGTTGCCCTTCTCTGGACATGCTCGAGCTTGTTGACATCCTTCCTAAAATGTGGTGCCCAAGTCTGGACACAGGACTCCAGGTGAGGCCTGACCATAGCAGAACAGAGCAGAACTACCAACTCCCGTGATCTGGACACAATGCTTCTTCTGTTAATGCATCCTAAGACTGCATTAGCTTTCTTCACAGCCACATCGCACTGTAGGCTCATGTTCAGCTTGTGATCAACCAGAGCACCCAGATCCCTTTCACATGTGCTGTTGTCAAGCCAAGTCCTTCCCATTCTATATCTGTGCCTTTGATTTATGTACCTAAATGTAAGACTTTGCACTTATCTGTATTGAAATTCATTTTATTTGCCTCAGCCCACTGTTCCAGCCTATCTAGATCATTTTGAATCCTGACTCTGTCTTCTTCAGAATTAGCAATCCCACTCAGCTTTGTATCATCTGCAAATCTGATAAGCATCCCCTCTATGTCTTCCTCCAGGTCATTTATAAAAACACTGAACAACACCAGGCCTAGGATCAAGCCCTGCAGCACTCCACTCGAGACTTCCCTCCACGTAGACGCAGAGCCATTTACGAGCACTCGTTGGGTACGATTATTCAACCAACCATGAATCCATCCAACGGTTGCACCATCCAGCCCACACTTAAACAGTTTATCCTCAAGGATAACATGAGAAACTTTGTCAAATGCTTCACTGAAATCTAGATACACTATATCCACAGCATTTCCAAAGTCAACCATTTTAGTAACTCACGTAGCCCTAAACTGCTCAAAAATAGAAACTTTACTAACAATACTATACTATCAAATGTCTGCGAGACAATAAATTTAACAATCAATGTTACAACATAAACATACAGCTAAAAATTGTAAGTGAAACCCGGCTCATAACTTTCAACCACCCACAAAAGGAGCCACGTAGTACAAATCAACATATAAACAGTTGCAGGGACGTCGTGAATGTCTTCAGACTCCGTATACAGCCGTGGAATCAATAATACACATTTGTCATGAGATAAGGATTCCAGATGCGACCTTGTTTCAAGTTCACCTTTGTTAATATTATCGAGTTGGGAGCCCATTTATGTGGGTCGTTACACACCAGACTCTGTATACACCATTCTAGGAAGGGTGTTGACAAGCTGGAGCGTGTCCAGAGGAGGGCGACCAGGATGGTGAGAGGGTTGGAATCCAAGTCTTACGAGGAAAGGCTGAAAGAGTTGGGCCTGTTTAGCCTGGGAAACCCTCTGAAACCAGTCAAGGGAGAGCTTCATGGAAGCGGTCTGAGGGCGGGCAGTTTACATGCCATTTTGAAACTCCTGAAGATCAAAGGACTTCCCCTCAAGCATTTTCCATTTTGGCTCTCAATTGTGGGATTAATCTAAATCCAGAAAACGGGAAAAGTTACCTGTCACTATGAAATTTTCTACAAACTCCCTTCCTGTTACTGGCTTCTTGCATCAAGCTTTTCTGCCCTTTTCCTTAAATCTTTGCCTATCCTTCCTCCCTGTTCCTTCCGGTAGCTAAAATTGCTAAATGTGCCTCTGTAGAGTCCGTTTGGTGTAGTGGTTAAGTGGGCGGGCTCTAATCTGGGAGAACCGGGTTTGATTCCCCACTCCTCCATGTGCAGCTGCCAGTGTGACCTTGGGTTAGTCACAAGTTCTTTCAGAGCTGTTCTCTCAAGGGCAGTTCTCAAGAGAGCTCTCTCAGCCCCACCAACCTCACAGGGGAAGTAGTTTGTAATCTGCTCTGAGAATCCTTCAGGTAGTGAAGGGCGGGGTATAGCTCCAATCTCCTCCTCCTCCTCCTCCTCCTCCTCCTCCTCCTCGTCCTCCTCCTCCTCCTCTTCCTCTCTACTCCTCTTCTTCTTCTTCTCCTCCTCCTCCTCCTCCTCCTCCTCCTCCTCCTCCTCCTCCTCCTCCTCCTCCTCCAGTTTGGTTTAGTGGTTAAGTGTGCAGACTCTAATCTGGGAGAACCGGGTTTGATTCCCCGCTCCTCCACTTGAACCTGCTGATGTGACCTTGGATCAGTCACAAGCTCTGGCACAGCTGTTCTTGAAAAAGAGCAGTTTCTGCCAGAGCTCTCTCAGCCCCGCCTACCTCACAGGGTGTCTGTGGTGGGGAGGGGGAGGGATAGGAGATTGTAAGCCACACTGAGAATCTAAGTGAAGGGCAGGTACAACTCCAGTCTCTTCTCTTCTTCTTCTTCTCTGGGACAGAGGACTGGGAAACAGCAGATGTCACACCAGTTTTGGAAAAGGGGCTCAGAGGGGATCCATTGAATTATAGGCCAGCTAGCCTAATGTCTGTTATTAAAAAATAATATTGTTAAACACATTGAAGATCAAAGCCTGCAGAGGGGAAATCAGCATGGCTTCTGGAAGGAACAGGCAACTCTACCATATTCAGGCATAGTAAGCCTCTGAAAGTCAGTGCTAGGAGGCAGCATCTAGGGAAGGCCTTGACCTCTGTGCCCTGTTTGTTGGCCATCCAGAGTCACTGGTTGGCAGCTGTGCAGAACAGGATGCTGGACTAGATGGGTCACTAGTCAGATCCAGCAGGGCCCTTCTCATCTTCTTATGAAGGCCTCAGCCTCTATATATATATATCCCTGTTGTTGGCCATTCAGAGGAGCTGGTTGGCTACTGTGTGAGACTGGATGCTGGACTGGATGAACATAAGAACATAACAGAAGTTAATGTTGGATCAGGCCAGTGGCCCATCAAGTCCACAACACTCTGTCACACGGTGGCCAAAAATACCAGGTGCCACCAAGAGGTCCAGCAGTGGGGCCAGGATGCTAGAAGCCCCTCTCCCACTGCTGCCCCCCCAAGCACCAAGAATACAGAGCATCACTTGCCCCAGAGTCCCTATCTATACCTTGTGGTTAAGAGCCACTGGTGGACCTCTGCTCCAGTTGTTTATCTAATTCCCTCTTGAAGCCATCCATGCTTGTAGCCGCCACCACCTCCGGTGGCAGTGAATTCCATGTGTGAATCACTCTTTGGGTGAAGAAGGACTTCCTTTTATCCATTCTAACCCGACTGCTCAGCAATTTCATGGAGTGCCCACTTTGGTCCGATCCAGCAGGGCTCTTCTGATGTTCTTAGGAAGGCCTCGGCCTCTGTGCCCTGCTGTTGGCTCTCCAGAGGAACTGGTTGGCCCCTGTGTGAGACAGGATGCTGGACTAGATGGACCCTCACTGGTCTGATCCAGCAGGGCTCTTCTGAGGTTCTTATCAGGGGAAGGCCTTGGCCTCTCTGCCCTGTTGTTGGCCCTCCAGAGGAACTGGTTGGCCCCTGTGTGAGACAGGATGCTGGACTAGATGGACCAGTGGTCTGGTCCAGCAGGGCTCTTCTGATGTACTTATGAAGGCCCCGGCCTCTCTGCCCTGCTGTTGGCCCTGAAGAAGAACTGGTTGGTCCCTGTGTGAGATGGGATGCTGGACTAGATGGACCCTCACTGGTCTGATCCAGCAGGGCTCTTCTGAGGTTCTTATCAGGGGAAGGCCTTGGCCTCTCTGCCCTGTTGTTGGCCCTCCAGAGGAACTGGTTGGCCCCTGTGTGAGACAGGAGGCTGGACTAGATGGACCCTCACTGATCTGGTCCAGTTAGGCTCTTCTGATGTTCTTATGAAGGCCCCGCCCTCTCTGCCCTGTTGTTGGATCTCAAGAGGAACTCATTGGCAGCTATGTAAAACAGGATCCATGACTAGATGGCTTTTCTTAGGAATACATAAGAATCTGGCGTGTCGACCTTACTAGCGCTATTGCACCCTCTGGAGTACTAGTGAATTCAGCACAGAGATGTTGAGTGGACCTTCACTTCTAGCACCTCATGCCCACTGTGTCCCTCGAAACCAGACGTCCAATATGCTGTCTTAAACATTGTGAAATGTTGGCCAGATGACATCAAATGTTTGTGGAATCCCAGTTCCCCCCACCAAAAAAAAAAAAAAACCCACCCCAAAGTGGCCCGGAAGCAAACGGAACATTCCATTTTCCTGGTGCTGTTTGCCGGTTATCCCAAGTTCGAGGATTCTGTAATGGTTAAAACATTCTCCGCTTTAAATGGTTTTCAAAGGTCTCCGAGGAGCCTCGCTCATCACCACATCTTTCGACAGTCTGGCTTGAATTCTTCAGGGCTCCTTTTTCTTCAAACTGAGAAAACAACGGGGGGGGGAGCGGGGGGGAACGGCAGAACCACAAAGCCAAAGGCCCTGGTATGAAAGATGGAAAGGATCGGCTGTGATTCTTCACAGTCCTCAGTCAGAAGCCAGGATTAGAAGTTCACGCTGAGGCTGCTGGACGGAAGCCGAGCGTGAAGCTGCTGTGATCCCGTCCAGAAAACACTCTCTCTCCAAGCTGCCTCACTCCAGAGGACCTTGCGGGTAAATCGGAGTTACCGCGGCAGATAACTGGAGGGCCGTAGGGAGAAGTCAGCCCAAAGGAACCTGCCCACGTTGAAGCCACAAATTCCAAAACATCTCCTGGTTCACAACAGCCGGTCCAGGGCCACTTCTCGGAGGGTGGTAGAACCCAAGATCACCCTGTACGAAATCCAAGGCTCATCCGGAGATCCTTCCCCAGGCCAGAAAAAAAAATATATATCAGAGACATTTCAAAGGAAGCAGAAGGATTTTTTATAAGTCTAGCAAAGAATCCTTCCCTGTGGGGGGGTTCATGCACGGTCTGAGCCTTTGCCACCAAGTTTTGCCTGGAGTGAAATTCAAGTCAGCTTTGGAGGTTCCTGCTTGGCTGCAGAAAATGTCCAAGGAATGTTGAGGAAAGGGTTGCTATAAGGCAAGACACCCTCCTCCCCCCCCGCCAAAAAAAAATCTTGGGAGTTTCTCCCATCCTGTTTCAAGCAGAGCTCACTGGCTCCTTATTCGTTCCACAGCCTGTTAAGAAATCGGCTTGTTTGCGAAGGCATCGCTAAGCAGAGAGGGGCCGTTGACACAGACTTGGAAGCGGTCGTGGGCTGGCCGCAAAGCCAAGGAAGCCCGAGGCGAAACTGCCTTGCCTCGGTTCGGCTCATTCCTTGGGGAGAGAAGCAGGGTAGGAACCTGATTTATGCAGGGGCGGATCGACTCTGAAACTAATGAAGCTTAAACTTCAGGGCCCCTGATCCTGGAAGGGCCCCGAAGCAACTGTTTTTTTAACGGGTGGATTTTTCAACAAAGTTGATGGAGGGTTGTTTTTTTTAAGTGGTTGTTATTAAAATAAGGCCATTTTAGTGACAGAATCGTGAGCCAATGGGTTGAAGTCCTTAATGTTGACCTTAGAATATGCTCTAATACCCATTTCATACAGTCTCAAAATGTCCCTGCAATTGGTCAGATTTCAAAATTGCAGTATCTGAAGCCCCAGCTGTATGTATGTATGTATGTATGTATGTATGTATTTATTTATTATTTGCATTGATATCCCACCCAGGTTCAGGGCGGGTAACATCATTAGAATAAATACAATTTCAGTTTAAAACGTTAAACATTAAAACACGATAAAACATTATAACAATTAGAACAATGGGTACTGCTGAGAGCCAGTTTGGTGTAGTGGTTAAGTGTGCGGACTCTAATCTGGGAGAACCGGGTTTGATTCCCCACTCCTCCTCCACTTGCACCTGGCTGGATAACCTTGGGCAAGCCATAGTTCTGTCAGAGCTGTCCTTGAAAAAGAGCCGTTTCTGTCAGAGCTCTCTCAGCCCTCGCCTACCTCACAGGGTGTCTGTTGTGGGGAGGGGAAGGGAAAGGAGTTTGTGAGCCGCCCTGAGACTCCGAGTGAAGGGCAGGGTATAAATCCAATCTCCTCCTCCTCCTCTTCATCTTAGCATCATAGAATCACAGAACGTTAGAGTTGGAAGGGACCTTGCAGGTCATCCAGTCCAACTCCCCCCTGCACTCTGCAGGCACGTAGCCGAAAGATAGCCCTACATACCTACAACATACCCAAAAGATAGTCATCCAGCCTCCGCTTGAAAACCTCCAGCGAAGGAGCATCCACCACCTCCCGAGGCAGTTGCATGGCCCTTCATCATGTCACCCCTCAGCTGTTGTTTCTCCACGCTAAAGAGCCCCAAGCGCCTCAACTTTTCCTCACAGGAAAAGTCCTCCAACCCTTTGACCATTCTAGTTGCCCTCTTCTGCACTTTTCCCAATGCTATAATATCTTTTTTGAGGTGTAGTGCTCACACCCATATCCTCCTTGACTGCAAACGTTGACCTCCTAAGAGGTCCCCAGGGCTACTCTCTTGATTGTCGAAAGAAAGAGCCCTTAAGAGAAGGGTCTTCACGGCTCTCTCCTCCTTTGCCACGGCTCACCGGAGCTATGTGTCCAGCAAGAGGTCCTCCCAGAGAGTCTTCAAAATTCCCCCAGAAAGAAAAGAAAATGAAAACATGAGCCGAGGAACGTGGAGACCTTCCAACAAGGCTCCTGGTATTTCTGGGAATTGGTGTTTTCACTCACATGACTTCAAGGAAGAGGTGTAAATCCAGGACTGGCAGATGCTCAGGGACCATAAAAACACAAGAACAGGAGAGGGGGCCCCAGAGGCTGCATTGGCTTCCCTCAGGTCCTCGCTGTGCCTCGCCGGGATCTCTACAGACAGCCTGACCATGGCCTCCATGTGCTGCATGCCTGCAGGGAAGAGAAGCCGCAAATAGGCCTCACCCTTTTGCCAATTTTATTTTCAGTCCCTTCCCTAATAATCCCCACCAAGGGATTTGTCTGCTCGACTGCTGGCATGCACCGAATTTTACATTTTCACTGAGCTTTCCACTACAACCCCAAGGCGTCTTTCCCCCTCAGTCACAGCAACTTTAGAGATCCCATCAGCATATAAAGTCCGATGGTTTATGAGCCACCTTTTAACTCTGCTACTTACAGACAGCAGGTGCTGTGGGATTCTTTCCGAGAATATCATCTATGTGCATAAATTTAATAGCGCCAGTCCCAATCAGTGCTCCCTCTAAGCTGAGTGAGTGTGAGCTAGCTCGCAGTTTTTTAGCCTCCAGCTCACGCGTTTTCGTCTCCGCTCAGGAAGAAGAAGAAGAGATTGGATTTATACCCCGCCCTTCACTGCCCAAAGGCGTCTCAGAGCAGCTTACAAACTCCTTTCCCTTCCCCTCCCCACAACAGACACCCTGTAAGGTAGAAGAAGAAGAAGAGATTGGATTTATACCCCGCCCTTCACTGCCCAAAGGAGTCTCAGAGCAGCTTACAAACTCCTTTCCCTTCCCCTCCCCACAACAGACACCCTGTGAGGTAGGTGGGGCTGAGAGAACTTCTGACAGGAACTGTCCTTGAGAGAACAGCTGTGCCAGAGCTTGTGACTGACCCAAGGTCACATCAGCAGGTGCAAGTGGAGGAGTGGGGAATCAAACCCGGTTCTCCCAGATAAGAGTCCATGCACTTAACCACTACACCAAACTGGCTCTCTTCAGGAAAGATGGCTCCAGAGCAAACTGATTAATGCAGCAGCCAAATCGCTTGCTCACAACTTTAATGCCAGGAGCCCACAAAGCAGAATTTTTGCTCACAAGACTCCATAGCTTAGAGGGAGCATTGGTCCCAATACCAATTTTTATGGGACCCTACAACGCATCTTCTGTTGTGAGAACTGCCCTTTTCCCTACCCTCTGCTTCTGGTCTTGTTCCCCAGTCCATCAGAGGACCCATCCTATGGCTGTTGGCTTACTTGGAAGCCTTTGACAAGGTATCTTGTCAAAAGCCTTTGGGAAGTCCAGGTAGATAATGGTGACCAGGTCACCCTTACCTACATGCTTGCTCACCTGGTCAAAGAACTCAATGAGGTTGGTGAGGCAGGACTTCCCTTTGCAGAAGCCATGCTGATTTTCCCTCACCAGACTTTGTTCCTCCACGTGCTTAATAATTCTCTCATTAATTAAGATTTTCTACCAATGCTCCCTCTAAGCTGTGGAGTCTTGTGAGCAAAAATTCTACTTTGTGAGCTACTGGCATTAAAGCTGTGAGTGAGCAACTTGGCTACTGCATAAATTAGTTTGCTCTGGAGCCCTCCTCCCTGAGCTAAGACAACAATGGGTGAGCCAGAGGCTAAAAAACTGCAAGCTAGCTCACACTAACTCGGCTTAGAGGAACACGGGTTGCAACTAATTTACCCAGAATAGACTTTAGGCTGATGGGCCTGCAGTTTCCTGGACCTCCTCTGGGCCCCTTTTTCAAAACTGGAATAACAGTCGCCACTTTCTGGTCGTCTGACATGGAGGACAACTTTCCCAACAATTAATTTTATTTATTTACGACATTTTTTATGCCACTTTTCTACCCAGTCAGGGTCCAAAAGGCAGCAACATAACAAACATTAAAATATTTGAACTATCTACATACAGTTAAAATTATAAAATAATTCAATTTAAAACACACAAACAAACAACACTAGAAGGAGGGCAAGTAACCATTATTGAGGTGTGCCAATAATGCCAATGCCAATGCCTGCTGGTGAAAGACACCAATCAGGGGAGACAGACAAATCTCCCTGGGGAGAGAGTTCCAAAGTTTTTGTGCCAGCACCGAGAAGGCCCTTTTCTCTGGTCATCACCTGTCTAGCTTCAGATGGCAAGGGCAACCAAAGCTGGGACTTCAAAGATGACTGGAGTGTATGTGTTGTCCCATCTTGAAGGAACTCGCTCTCAACAATGCTCCCTTGGCAGCGATTTGTTTATTGAGAGGTAAAGAGATCTCAAGCATAGACGAGTCTGTATCAGAACTGGCTCTGTTGGTGCCAGTTCCCATCTCTCTATATAATAATTCTGTTTTGGTCGTGGACTCTCCTGAATATTCCGCACAGTCCCAAATCAGTTGGCTCCCTGATCTGTCACTCAGAAGCTGTCCCTAACCATTGGCTGCGTTGCTTGAGTCTCACCTCCAATATTCTAAAAAGTTTGCTGTTCCTTTCCCCCCAATAGCCAGTCGGAACACAGAGGTCATTTGCATATGCAGCCTGATTGGCTTTTGCCTCTAACATTCTAAACAGTTGTTGCTGTTGGGAGTCACTGAATGTATCCTGAGGTAAAACACATATCTCAATTTTCCCTTAAATGGTCACTGGAGTTGCCAAAATACATATCCCAATCTTCCCTTAAATGGTCACTGGAGTTGCCAATCACCCTGTGAGGCCTGGAGATCTCCCAGAAATCACTGTGTTCCCCAGCCACAGCACATCATTTCCCCTACAGAAAATTTCCCAGCTATTACAATGGCTGCTTTGGGCAGTGGACTCTATAGCATTATACCCTGCTGAGGTCCCTCCACGCCCCAAACCCTGCCCTCCCCAGGCTCTGCCCCTCAAATCTACAGGTCTGGCCCTCCCCTTAGTATTGCCAGCCTCCAGGCAGCACCTAGAGATCTCCAAGATCAGTTCTCCTGGAGAAAATGGCTACTTTGGGCAGTGGACTCTATGGCATTATACCCTGCTGAGGTCCCTCCACACCCCAAACCCTGCCTTCCCCAGGCTCTACCCTTAAAATCTACAGGTATTTCCCAACCCAGAGTTGGCAACCCTGTAACTGGCTATGGAACCAATTTCCAGACCCTTGGAACCCAGAAGACATGGCATAGGAGGAGGTGCTCTTCTACTTTATCTGCCACTGCATAACCCCAAATCAACATAAGTCAGGGGTGGAAGGAACCATACCTGTTACCATTAGGCTGTCGTCCCATACTACCCACTTGGGGCAGCAAAATGACTTGAGACAGCCCTGCCTTATAGCTAAGCAGAAGGAAATGAACATGGCTTGCCTCCACCAACCACAGCCAGGACTCTCACCTGGAGCTTCCTTCTAGAGCTCGTTGTATTTCTTCCCACAATGGGCCTTACTCCTAATATTATACATAATTCAAACAATCCCCCCTCCAGGGACCAGTCCAATCATACCCAGACACACAATCCACCAAATCTACTGTGCTTCATTAATGCCCCCCCAGCACCCGCAAGCATATGGTTACATTATCCACCAGTGTCTGGTACTCAAGGCCAAGTATGCGTACTTCCCACTATAGCATGGACGCAGTTACAAGTCAGCACAACTCTCAGCAGAGCAGCCCCATGCATGCCCCCACACACTCCCCTCCAATTCCCAGCTAAAATGGAAACCAGACAATGAACTACAGAAGCAAAAGGCAGATGGTTAACAAATACATGACAAACCAGGCCTGGGTTTGACACATGCAGGTTAATATGAGAAGAGGTGATCCTTAAGGTATGCTGGTCCCAGACCATAGAGACCTTAAAACGTCAATAGCAGTACCCTGAATTGAACCCAGAAGCAATTTCACATCTCAGTTCATTAAGAATCTTTAGGTGTATTTTTTCCATTTCATGTAAAAAGTCTATAAGGGGCTTCCAATTAACCATAAATGTAGATAATGTCTTTTCTCTAATCAAAGAAGTAAACTTGGCCATCTCCGCAAGTTCCACCTTCTTCACCAGCCATTCTTCCATTGCAGGCAATATTGGAGATTTCCATTTCTGAGCGTATAAAGATAATGCCGCCATTGTCATATACAAAAACAAAGTTCCATGTGTTTTTCCTAACTGTCTGTGAAGTGATGAGTTATGTTTTTGAAGATTAAGAGGAGAAAAAATAGATTATAGATAAGGAAGAGGTTCTATTAAGGTAGCTATAGAGAGGATGATTAGAGTAAATTAAGTTGCACCAGTCGTAGACGAAAATCAAAAGATATTCCCTTATTCTTCTTTTTCTTCTCATGCCTTTTTGTTTCTTACTATATTTCTTACGTTTTCTGGGTGAGGTTTTTTTTTGCTTTTTTATGTATGTTGCTTAAAAGGTTTAATTAAATAATAATAATCCTTAGGGGTATACCATCTGGGCCTGCAGATAAAAGAGAAGTGAGGAGGAAGCTCTCTTTCTTTGTGTGCTGAGTCCTTGAGTGCACACAGACCCCTCCTCCAGGAATGCAGCCATTTTTGACCATGTGCTGGAGGGAGCTTCAAGGTAAAGGCACTTTGTAGGGATTTGTAACTACCTAAGCCAAAGGGGCTTGTCCTATATTTTAACATCTGGTAGGGCATGTATAGAGAGATGGACAGAGGATTTGCATTTTACCTTTTTCTTTTGTATACCTTGCTCAATATGGTGCTGAGCTAAAAGTATGCTTGTAAACCTTTTCTTTTTAATAAATGCTTTATAACATTTCAGGCCAGCCATGGTTCTCTGTGCCACATAGACAGGGGCTACTGTACTGTCTTGGACACACTATTTTAAAAGGAGTGCCAAGGGAAGGCAGGCAGTTGGCAAGTGGCTATTCCTCCAAGGGCACACATGGCAGGAAATTGTCCCTGTGGTGACCAGCTGCTGGGCTGTAGGAGACACAGAACTTGGAAGGGAAGCTGGGAGTCCTGACCCCAGCGAGCAATTCCTACAAATATCAGTTGGTGGCAGCAAGATACCTGAGAGTGGAAGAAAAGGCACTCCAGGGGTTGAAATAAACCTTAGGAGGCAGGGTAGAGTAGGGCCAGTAGGCCAGAGCAGGCATGTTCTGCCACAGCACCCACCCAGGAAACCTGTGTGACCCCTCCCCCCATCTCTGCACCTGTGCAGTTGGATGCATCATTTGAGTGATCTATAGTGTGCATATTGTTCTTTATACCTACATAGATAGTGGCATTTATATCATGTTGGCACATGCTCAAAAATTATTGAAATTGCAATTCTCCTGCCAACCTAGCAGCTCAAAAACAAGAAATTGCAAGTAGATAAATAGGTACCACTTCGGTGGGAAGGTAACAGCATTCTGTGCACCTCAGCGTCTAGTCATGCTGACCACATGACCACGAAAACATCTTCGGACAATGCTGGCTCTTTATAGATAGCAACTCTCAATCCGGGGCAAGTGAGGTGTTACAAGAGCACGCATACACAAATTGATTCCAATCTAGAGAGTTTGGCAGTCATTGATGAACAGCGAGACACTTTGCTGGTAAGTTGCTAGCTGTGAAATGTTAATTCCTTTTAAAGTAATGGTGTGAACAACACAAGGGGAGGAGGTGGTGGCAGCCAGGGGGAGGGAAGAAAAATAGGTGTGGCAAAGCAGTTAGTGATCATCCATGCACTCTGCTTTTTACCCCACAGAATCAAACTTCAGGGCTCTTTTTGTCGCAGGAACTCCTTTGCCTATTAGGCAACACCCCCCTAATGTAGCCAGTCCTCCCAGAGCTTACAGAGCTCTTCTTACAGGGGCTACTGTAAGCTCTGGGAGGATTGGCTACATCAGGGGCGTGTTGCCTAATATGGAAAGGAGTTCCTGCTACAAAAAGAGCCCTGAATTCAAACATATTCCAGCTGTTCTAGCTATGTCACATTTTTAACTGTAACACAACCTGGGAGCAAGCTGTGAGTTGAACCGCTGGGTAATTGATCCTCTCTGATAACTAATGGATGCTAACAGGCACGGAAAATGTGAATCTTTAACAGATTGCAAAGGAAATACATCTCTTCCCTGCCCCCAACATTAATTTCGACGTAAAAAAACCTGAAATGGGCAAACGTCTCCCCACCTAGCCATGGATGGACCGATTGCAGGCTCCATCTGTCTTTTAGTTCATGCCTTTGGGCTGTCTACTTTGATGTCCATTGCGCTCACTACCACCCCACCCGCCGCCGTCCAAAAGCCCTGTGTTCCCTCTTTGGCCTGTGCAGAACATTTTAAACCTGGGTGATTTTCCACAAGTTGCTGTAAATCTCGCCTGGAAGGGGACCAAGCCTATGTCTTGTTAGAGGAGGGGCTGTTTTTAAAAAAAGAAAGAAAGAAAGAAAGCGAAAATGTTATCTGATTACTTTTGCAGGCTCCAGCCTTACAGGAGTTCAAAGATCAAATAAATTGTCTGGCAGATTTATCAGGTCCCTTGGTGGACGGGCCCTGAAATACATTCCCTTTGCTTTCTGATTCGTCAACATAAAATACGGGGCATTAAAATAAACACCCGACGGCTGATTCATCCAGCTATCACCGGCACATTCCGACATGGCAAACATGACTTCAGTGAGCACAACAGAGTTGTGTTGGTGTGGGATGATTACAGGGGGTTGGTTTTGTCATCAGAATATATATGAAAGACATTCCTGCTGTAGTGGTACAGAGGGATAAGACGGTCCAGAGTCTTTTTTTTCCCCCCAGGATTATTCTTGGTTGTTCCATTTTCTAAGAATCCACCAAGGCCCTAATTTCCACAGAAATTGAAAACAGTTCAGCTATTGCTGGATAGCAGGATGTCAAAACACTGAGAAAGATCAGGAGTCAGGGGTACCTGGAAGGTCATATAGTCCAGCCCCTTGCTTAGTATAGGAAATCTAAATGTAAAGCATCCCTGGTAAAGCAACATCCACCATTTAGAGGAGGGCAGGGAGCTGTTCCTCCGTTTTCAAGCTGAAGAGCCAGTACTGTCCAAAGACATCTCCATGGTCATGTGGCCGGCATGACTAAACACCGAGGTGCACGGAACACTGTTACCTTCCCACCAAAGTGGTACCTATTTATCTACTTGCAATTTCTTGCTTTCGAACTGCTAGGTTGGCGGAAGCTGGGGCCAGAGACGGGAGCTCACTCTGTCATGTGGCACTCGGGTCTTGAACTGCCAAACTACAGACCTTCCAGTCTGCATCTCAGTGTCTTATATGAAGGGTGGGGAGGTACCAGCTGGATATTAGTAAAAGGTAAAGGTTCCCTTGCTCGAAAGCCAGTCGAATCCGACTCTAGGGTTGCGGTGCTCATCTCCGTTTCAAAGCCGAAGAGCACTGTCTGAAGACGTTTCCGTGGTCATGTGGCCGGCATGACTAAACACCAAGGCGCACAGAACGCTGTTACCTTCCCACCAAAGTGGTACCTATTTATCTACTTGCAATTTCTTGCTTTCGAACTGCTAGGTTGGCGGAAGCTGGGGCCAGAGACGGGAGCTCACTCTGTCATGTGGCACTCGGGTCTTGAACTGCCAAACTACAGACCTTCCAGTCTGCATCTCAGTGTCTTATATGAAGGGTGGGAAGGTACCAGCTGGATATTAGTAAAAGGTAAAGGTTCCCTTGCTCGAAAGCCAGTCGAATCTGACTCTAGGGTTGCGGTGCTCATCTCCGTTTCAAAGCCGAAGAGCACTGTCCGAAGACGTTTCCGTGGTCATGTGGCCAGCATGACTAAACACCAAGGCGCACAGAACGCTGTTACCTTCCCACCAAAGTGGTACCTATTTATCTACTTGCAATTTCTTGCTTTCGAACTGCTAGGAAACACTTTTTTTACAGTCAAGAGTTGTGCAAAAGTGGGATCAGCTGCCTACGGAGGTGGTGAGCTCCCCCTCCCTGGCCATCTTCAAGCAGCGGCTGGATAAACACTTGTCAGGGATTCTCTAGGCTGATCCTGCATTGAGCAGGGGGTGGGACTAGATGACCTCTAGGGCCCCTTCCAACTCTGCAGTTCTATGATCTGTTGAAAGACTTTCCGTGAAGGAGATGTCCACCGCTGTCAGACACCTCTCTCCCGATATTTACTCAAAATTGAGGTCCTTGTCTTTTCTACTCATTGGGCCTTGTCCCCCCCCTCTGGAGGAAGAGGGAGCGAGTCTCCTCTGTCTTCTGATGACAGCCCTTCAGATATCTGAAGACAGCAATCATTTCGTGATCAAGGTCGCTCATACTATAGTGTTCCCCATTACTATGTATGGGTGTAAAAGTTGGACAATGAAGGAAATTGATGGGAAGAAAGCTGATTCATTTGAAAGGTGGTGTTGGAGCAGAGTTTTACAAATCCTGGGAACCTTCCCAAAGACAAATCAGCGGTCTTGAGATCAAAGCAAGCCTGAACTCTCCCTAAAAGCTAAAACGGCTAAACGGAGGCTATTGTCCTTTGGTCACATTGCAACGAGGACCAGGGCCTTCTCAGTGCCGGCTCCACACTGGTGGAACAAATAAAAGGAACAGATAAAAGGAAATACTTTAGAACAGACAAAAGGAACTACTTCTTCACCCAAAGAGTGATTAACACGTGGAATTCACTGCCACAGGAGGTGGTGGCAGCTTCGAGCATGGACAGTTTCAAGAGGGAATTAGATAAACATATGGAGCAGAAGTCCATCAGTGGCTATTAGCCACAGGGTATAGATGGGAACTCTCAGTCTGGGGCAGGTGATGCACTCTATTCTTGGTGCTTGTGGGAGGGGGCAGCAGTGGGAGGGCTGCTAGTGTCCTGGCCCCACTGCTGGACCTCCTGATGGCACCTGGTATATTTTGGCCACTGTGTGACAGAGTGTTGGACTAGATGGGCCATTGGCCTGATTCAACATTGGCTTCTCTTATGTTCTCTTATGTTCTTATGAATGAGTTCCTGGAAGACATCAGGGCCCTGCGAGACCTTTTACAGTTCCGCAGGGCCTGTAAAATGGTGCTCTTCCACCAGGCTTTTGATTAAGTAGCTGTGCCCATCCACCCGAGGCCCTGGCCCCAATACCATCCACTACAATACCATACACAACAATAATATCACTAACATTGACATTGTATTGACTGAATAGCCTGCAGACTGCTGACAAGACCCAGGCCATGCGCTTAATTGACTGTCGGGTCCTCGTCATTTTATGACGACACTGCTAGCACTGCTTTTAGACTTAAGTGATTGTAATTTTATTTAAGGAATTGTTTTAGTTACTGTAATCTGTTGTGAGCCGCCCTGAGCGTGGTGCGGCGGGGAGGGCGGGATAAAAGTTTAATTAATTAATTAATTAATATAATCGTGAGAAGGCAAGAGTCTCTGGAGAAGGCAATAATGCTTCCAAGGCAAGTAGTTAAGCAGGGGTGGCTGGCCACTGCCTTTCTCTCCAGAGTCTTCCTTGGTGGTCTCCCTTCCAAACACCGACCCCGCTTTCGAGATCAGGCTATACCAGTGCGCCCCCCCTCCCTTCCAGACAGTTACATGGGGGCTTTTCCCCATTTGTATTTTCACAACACTCCCGTCAGGTTCCCATCCCCCCAATTTTGGGGCAGGGGGTCCCCTGATTTTGGAGGACCCAGACCACCAGCAGCCAACTGGCCGACAGAGGAAGCCCCGCCTCTGAACAGCAGCATCCTGTGGGGATGCCACCGATGTGGAGGAGGAGGAGGAGGAGGAGATTGGATTCATACCCCGCCCTTCACTTGGAGTCTCAGAGCGGCTTACAAACTCCTCTCCCTTCCCCTCCCCACAACAGACACCCTGTGAGATAGGTGGGGCTGAGAGAGCTCTGACAGAGAACTGCTCTTTTTCAAGAACAGCTGTGCCAGAGCTTGTGACTGACCCAAGGTCACATCAGCAGGTGCAAGTGGAGGAGCAGGGAATCAAACCCGGTTCTCCCAGATAAGAGTCCAAGCACTTAACCACTAGCACCAAACTGTCACCAGCAGTGACATCATCATGCTGGGGGCGTTGTGTGGCGATGCTCTAGAGTTTTTGCCCCGAATGCTACAGCATCACTGCATGACAGCCCTAGCGTGATGGCATCATTACCGGTTGACTCTGAGGGCACTTCAAACGCTTCCTCCAGGTCAGGCCAAGGACACAGCTCAGTGGAATCTCTCCAGGTAACAGGGAGGTTAGCAGGTCTCTTGGGGAAGTTGGCTCACTTCTGGACTTTTCATTTTGTGCTGGAAAAAACACTGCCTGGAATGTGTACAGTCTTGGCTCCCAGGCACGTGTGGTCAGCTTCCCGGTCTCTCTGAGCCAGGACGGAGATGATTCCGTGCAGCAGGAATGAAAAGTGGAAAGCAATCTGTCTGACTCCTAGCAGACAGGTACCATTACTGAACTTTAGTCTCATAGAATCATCGAGTTGGAAGGGACATCCAGGGTCATCTAGTCCAACCCCCTGCACGAGGCAGGAAATTCACAAATACCTCCCCCCCCACACCCCCAGTGACCGCTGTTCCATGCCCAGAAGATGACAAAAAACCCTCCAGAATCTCCAGCCAAACTGGCCTGGAGAAAAATTGCTTCCTGAACCCAAAGTGGCAATCAGCATTCCCCTTGGCGTGTAAGAAAGGGCCACAAGAACTAAGCACTAGTGCAACCCTTCCTGCCCTCCCTTTCATGATCTGCCTAAGTCCACAGAATCAGAATTGCTGTCAGATGGGGCCACCTAGCCTCTGTTTAAAAACCTCCCAAGAAGGAGAGCCCACCGCCTCCCAAGGAAGCCTGTTCCACTGAGGAACCACTCTGTCAGGAAGTTCTTCCAAATGTTTAGCCAAAAACTCTTCTGATTTAATTAATTCTGATTTAATGGTTCTGGTCCGACCTTCTGGGGCAACAGAAAACAACTCCGTACCATCCGTAGTCATGAATTTTGACTGGAAATTGCTCTGTTCCTTTGAATGTCAGCCAAAACTTATTTCCATCCATGCCTGTGTTTTTGTTCTTACATTGGCATGCCACCTCTTCCAATGGCTTCAGAGCCTCACAACAATCCTGTGAGGTGGATTAGACTGAGAGCCGGAGGCTTGTTCATGGCCATCCAAAGAACTTTGTGGCTAGACATTTGAATCTGGATTTTCGCATCTAAGCCAAACTGTTGTGTCCTGGGATCAGAGGGCTGAGCTGGCGAAATACAGCCAAGCTTCGCTCTCTGAGAACAATAGGGACTAGGTTCCTGAGCTCGCCAGTAGTGAACCAATGGCAGCATTGGCGGGCGATTCAAACCCGCCAATAGGAATATGGGGCCGTCCCCCCTAACTGTATATAGTTGACTCTCCGGCCGTTACTGTGTGTTCTTGTCTTATGTGAAGTACGAATAAACGCGTCTTCTCTTATGTCGTCGTCCGAGTCATGAGGGCCGAAACTCAGTACTTTACAGTGGCGACGAAGGTGGGATTCCAACGCCTTCCGTGACTCCATGAACGACGAAACGGACACCGCCGAGCAACGCATCGCTGACCCCGAGAGCAGCACCGCACCGCTCGCCGAGCATCGCATCGCTGACCCCGAGAGCAGCACCGCACCGCTCGCCCCGGCGCACGCCGTTCCCGACAGAACCATGGCCGCTTCCCACGTAACACTGGAGCACTTCGACCAGTCGCAGCCAGAAACCTGGGACGCATGGGTCGACCAGCTCATCAGCTACTTGGAGCTCAACGAAATCCGCCACCCCGACCAGAAACGAGCGATCCTCCTGAACGCCTGCGGCACCCAAACCGTCCGCCTCGCCAAGAGCCTCTTGGTGCCCCGCACGGCCTTGGAGAGCTCGTTTGGGGAAATCCTGGACGTCCTCAATGGCTACTTCAGCCCCCGGCCGACCTTCCTGGCCAAGAGGATGGATTTCCAGAGGCGAGTCCAGACCCGAGGGGAGTCCATCGCCAACTTCCTAGCCGCGCTAAGGGCGCTCGCCGTGGACTGCGGGTTTCCGAAGGTGGAGGACAACCTGCTGACACAGTTCGTGTGGGGCCTGGCGGACTCCAAGCTGCGGCGCAAGTTGGTGGGACACCGGAAGCTCTCCTTGGACGAGGCCCTCGACGCCGCCACTGCCCACGAAGCCGCAGAAGGGGATCGCCCGGCCGCGGCCGCGCAGGTGGTTGGAAGGAGCCCAAGCCCCGGAAACGAAGAGACGGACGAGGTCTTCGCCCTCAAACCCCAACAACGTCGGCCGGCGCCGTTCCAGCAGGCCAACAGGGAGCAAGCCAAGTATTCCGGCAACCGAGCCGTCTGTGCCAGCTGCGGGGAGGGCCACGGACGGAAATCCTGCAAGTTCCGGGATGCTGTCTGTCACGGGTGCGGGAAGCAGGGACACCTCGCACGGGTCTGCCGGTCCAAGGGCCCCCGGAATTCGAGATCGTCGGTCCCCCAGTACCGCGCATCGTCCACCGCACACGAGACAACGGAAGAGGTCGCCGAGTTGTACCACCTCACCGACCAACCACTGCAGGTACTTCGCCTCCCCAACCCCAACCTCTCCTCTGCCCCGAAGATCCAAGTAACCGTGCGGATCGAGGGGTCCCCCTGTTGCATGGAAGTGGACTCGGGATCGGCGGCGTCCATCATTTCCCTGGACACTTTAAAAAGACTTTGCCCACTAGGGGGACCCCCTCTACGTCCATCGCCACTAAGCTTGGTGGACTTTCAAAAGAACCCTGTCCCCATCCGGGGAGTCGGCACTTTCCGAGTGCAGTACCGAGACTTTGAGGGGAACTTGGACTTGGTGGTGGTAGAGGGAAATCTCGCGAGTCTCCTGGGGCGGGCGTGGTTCGAGGCCCTAGGCATATCGATTGGGGGAGTAAATAAATGTGGGGTGCGGGACTGGGGGGCGGTGTGCAAGGAATTCCCGGAGGTCTTTGACGGGAAACTGGGATGTTACAAAGGGCTCCCGGTGTCGCTCCACTTAGACCCCACAGTGACGCCCATCCGACGGCGCTTCCGCACCGTGCCCCTGGCCCTCCGCCCTAAAATAGAGACCGAACTAGACCGGCTGGTGGCCCAGGGAGTCTTAGAGCCCGTCCCGAACGCTAGGTGGGAGACCCCGATTGTGACACCCGTCAAGCCAAACGGGGAGATCCGCATCTGCGCGGATTATAAGTGCACTATTAACCAGGCACTTCAGGCGCACGCATACCCCGTACCCGTGGTCAGCCATGTCCTAGCAACACTGGCGGGGGCGCGCATATTTGGAAAGCTGGATCTCGCGCAGGCGTACCAGCAACTCCCCGGTAGATGAGGCCACGGCCGAGGCACAGACAATAGTGACCCACCGGGGAGCCTTCCGGGTGAAGCGGCTGCAGTTCGGGGTCAGTGTGGCCCCAGGGATCTTCCAAAATCTAATGGACGATTTGTTAAAAGGGATCCCTGGAGTGACGCCGTTCTTCGACGACGTCCTCATCGCCGCGACCACCCCGGAAAGCTTCGCCGCCCGCCTCCGAACTGTATTGGAACGCTTCCAAGCCGCGGGGCTGAAAGTGAAGCGGGAAAAGTGCCTCCTCGGGGTGCCAGAGGTGGAGTTCTTGGGATACCGGGTAGACGCATCAGGCCTGCATCCGGCGAGGGACAAGGTGAAGGCCATCGTGGAGGCCCCCGCCCCGAAGTCCAAGGCCGAGCTCCAGGCGTTCTTAGGCCTCCTGAACTTTTACCACTCCTTTCTCCCCCACAAAGCCGCCGTGGCCGAACCCCTACACAGGCTGCTGGATAAGGCGACACCTTGGGCATGGGGAGCGAGGGAGGAGGCGGCGTTTCGGGGGGTTAAAGTCCTCTTGATTTCAAACGCGGTACTCGCGCACTTTGATGAAAAGCTCCCGGTCATCCTGGCGTGCGACGCATCACCATATGGGGTCGGGGCAGTCTTGGCACACAAGCTACCGGATGGGAGGGAGGTCCCGGTGGCTTACTACTCCCGCACGCTGTCCCCCGCGGAGCGGAACTACGCCCAAATCGACAGGGAGGGCTTGGCACTGGTGGCGGGGGTAAAAAGTTCCACAATTTTGTGTACGGGCGGCCCTTCACGCTCGTAACCGATCATAAGCCGCTCCTGGGACTGTTCGCGGCGGACAAACAAACGCCGCAGGTTTTGTCGCCCGGGTGTTGCGCTGGTCCTTATTTTTAGCGGGTTACCAATACCGACTGGAGCATCGGCCGGGCAAGGCGCTGGGTCATGCCGACGCCTTGAGCCGCCTACCGCTGCCGCAGACAGGGGAAGATCCGGCCCCAGCCCCCGCTGTCTTGCTGATGGAGGAACTGCCAAACCCCCCTTCAGGCTGCAGATGTGGCAGCTCGCACGTCCCGTGATCCCATTCTCTCCCGGGTCCTAAACTGGGTGGTGAGGGGGTGGCCAGCGGAACAGACAGGGCCAGAGTTCACAGCATACAAGGCCAGGCGGGAAGAGCTGTCCGCATTAAAAGGGTGTTTACTATGGGGAGACAGGGTGATCATCCCGGGGCCCATGAGACAAGGGGTGCTAGAAACGCTGCACGAGGCCCACCCGGGCATCGTACGAATGAAAGCTCTGGCAAGGAGCTACGTGTGGTGGCCCGGGGTGGACGCAGAAATTGAATCCTGGGTCCGAGGGTGCACACGATGTCAGGAAGTCCGCCCCAATCCACCGAGAGCGCCCACCCAAAGCTGGGAGTCTACCCACAAGCCGTGGTCACGCCTGCACATAGACTTTGCGGGGCCGTTCCAGGGGCTCCAGTTCATGGTGACGGTAGACTCTTATTCGAAATGGGTGGAAATAAGCCCAGTGTCCACCACCTCTGCCAAAGCGGCAATAAGGGTCCTGCGGAAAATATTCGCAACGCACGGGTTACCCGACACAATCGTGTCGGACAACGGGGCAGCGTTCACATCTGCTGAGTTTCAAGAGTTCCTCGAAAGGAACCTCATCAGGCACATACGATCAGCGCCTTTCCACCCGGCAACTAATGGACAGGCGGAGAGGACGGTGCGCACCGCCAAAGAGGCCCTGAGCCGCATAACGGAGGGGGACTGGGAGTTCCGGCTGGCCCGCTTCCTTCTCACATACCGCACCACCCCAAACCCCATCTCCGGGCACTGCCCCGCAGAACTATTAATGGGCCGCCGCCCTACCACTTTATTAGACAGACTCCACCCGGACCGAGCCCCGAGAGAAAGCTGGTCGAGAACAGGGAGGCGCCCCGAAGCTTCCTACCGGGAGACCCTGTCTACTTCCGGAACTACGGGGCGGGGCCGCAGTGGGTGGCAGGGCGCATCCTAAAACCCACCGGGCCGGTGTCATACGAAGTCCTAACCGATGGGGACCGGGTCCTCCGCAAACACGTCGACCAGCTCCGGAGGCGACAAGACCCCGATACAGAGATCCAGTTACCGGGAAATGCCGCCGCCGCCCCATCATCCGATCAACCGCAAGCACCGACAGCGGAGCCAGCGCCAGAGAGTCCACGGAATCCGGAGGGGGCCCCGGTGGCAGCTGAACCGCCGCCGCTGCCGCCGCCGTTACAGCCACCACCGTCACCGCCTCGGCTACTTCCAGAGGCCCAAGCTCCTTGTGCTGACGGACCAACCGATAGGGGCCCCGCCAGTCCGGTACCGGCCCCCCGACGTTCGCTAAGAGAAAGGAGGCCACCAGCATACTTAAAGGACTACGTCACCTGATAGGGGACGAACTATGGGGGGAGGGGTGTTGTGTCCTGGGATCAGAGGGCTGAGCTGGCGAAATACAGCCAAGCTTCGCTCTCTGAGAACAATAGGGACTAGGTTCCTGAGCTCGCCAGTAGTGAACCAATGGCAGCATTGGCGGGCGATTCAAACCCGCCAATAGGAATATGGGGCCGTCTCCCCCTAACTGTATATAGTTGGCCTCCGGCCGTTACTGTGTGTTCTTGTCTTATGTGAAGTACGAATAAACGCGTCTTCTCTTATGTCGTCGTCCGAGTCATGAGGGCCGAAACTCAGTACTTTACACAAACACTATGAAAAACTGGCTCCTTTGTTCACCAGTGTACAGATTTCTGGGGTTTGCTATCTTAAAGTACGTTAGTGGTACCAAATTTACTTGCAAGGATTGTTGTTGTTCAGTCACACAGTTGAGTCCGACTCTTCGCAACCCCATGGACCAGATCACGCCAGGCCCTCCTGTCTTCCACCGTGCTCCGGAGTTTGCTCAATTTCAAGTTCGTTGCATCAATAACACTGTCTAATCATCTCATCCTTTGCCATCCCCTTCTTCTTTGACCTTCAATCTGTCACTTGTATGTATAGCTTGAACTTGTATGTATAGCACGCCCGTGAAAAAAACCTAGCCTTGCTTTTGAGTAAATACTGTGTAGGTCTTTATACCCCACTTTTCTCTATCCCATGGAGTCTCAAAAGCGGCTTATAATCACTTTCCCTTCCTCTCCCCACAACAAGTGCCTAGTGAGGCAGGTGGGGCTGACAGAAGTCTGAGAGAACTGTGACTGTCCCAAGGTCACCCAGCAGGTTTCAGGTGGAGGAGGAGTAGGGAATCAAAGCCAGTTCTCCAGATTAGAGTCCGCCACTCTTGACCACTACACCACACTGGCATAAGTGCGCATTTTCATTCTCTTTCTAGCGATGGCTGACACTCACACCCTGACTCAAATCGGAAAGGACCCAGCTTTTTACAAGGAACGCTAGACAACTTGGTTGTGTGTGTGTGCGTATGTCAGTTTTGCCAATTGCTTGTAAGCAGTGCGGCCTCTCTGAACCTTTTTAATCCAGGATGATGTCTGATATCCATTTATTAGATGAAGGATTCAACAGTGTTTTCATAATTTCTGTAGCATCGACAGCATCAGAAGGTAGAGTGATTTCTTTCCACCCTGCGTACCAGTGATCCCTGGGTTTCCCTTAAGGGATGCCAGCAACTGAGAGGCTGCCGAAGTCCATAATATGTTATTAATAACAGATCAGAGGAGAAATCATTAGCTAGAGGATTTCATGTGATACATGGACTCGTAGTTCAAAGTCATCTGTGAAACCCAGCCAAATTTTAGACTGCGTTTATCCTATGAGGATCACAGTGCGGAGATTTTGAAGACCAAAATTACGGGCTCACAGTTTTTACTTTTTCTGTGGGGGGAGGATATACCAGTGATCCAACCCATCCATTCTGCCGGAACACTCCAGAAGGAAAGGCCAATGTTCATTTTAACTGGGCAGGCAGCGCTGGTAGTGGAATGCGCTGCCAAGTCACAGACGACTTGTGGCGACCCAGTGGGGTCTTCAAGGCAAGGGACAAGCAGAGAGGTGGTGTTACACAAATAGATTCCCAGTCAAAAAACTGAAGTCAAAATGAGGAGGAAGGTCATAGTGTTTTAACTGCAATCAAGACACCTGAAAACAGGCCAACCTAGCAGTTCGAAAGCAAGACATTGCAATGAGATAAATAGGTACCACTTCGGTGGGAAGGTAACAGCGTTCCGTGCGCCTTGGTGTTTAGTCCTGCCGGCCACATGACCACGGAAATGTCTTCAGACAGCGCTGGCTCTTCGGCTTTGAAACGGAGAGGAGCACTGCAACCCTAAAGTCGGATTCGACTGGCTTTCGAGCAAGGGAACCTTTACCTTTTCCGAACACAATCAGGAAGCACATGAAATTTTATACTTGAAATGACAGAATCATGCAGATGACGTTCAAACAGCATAATTGGTTATAAAGGACAGTGCATCATTTGAGTAATAATCCACTCACTGGTCAAATATGAAGAAAGGTGTGCCTGCGTAATACCTTAAGTGTTTACGTAACCTAACCTGAATAATATTGGCCAAGGATTATTATCATTATCGCATTAATATTGATAAATAATCATATTAATAATAACCACATTAATAATAATTGCATCATTAATAATGTACAATAATGAAATCACATTAATAATAATAAATAATACTAAGGATTCTTCATATCCAAAAAAGGTGTGTTTTTTCCTGATACGAAGCTAAAATCCCTTTTGACCGCCAGAAACTGCAAAGTTTTGCCCTAAACTACTAAAAACCATGAACTCTGTCTTCTATACCAAAAGAATGTTGTTTTCCTGTCCGCTAGCATCAGCTAGAAAATCAGTCTAACCTACAAGAGAAAGGCCTACTATTTAGTAGGCCTTCATCACATCATAATAAAATCTACCTTATGAGAACAATCGATGAAACCAGAGAAATATGAATAATATGAAAAGAAAAACCATTATATTCCCATTGATACTGCAGTGGCTTGCCGTGGCCGGCCTCTGTGCAGAAACCCTGGTCTGTCTTGGTGGCCTCCCATCCAAGTACCAATCGAGGCTGATCCTGGTTAGTTTCCAAGATCCAACACGATCGGGCCAGTCTGGGCTATCCAGGTTAGATGCTAATTATGGTAAAATCCCCTTACGTTTAATTTGAAACTTGGTCTTGGCAAACTGAGCTATCTCCCTTCCTCATGCAAAGAAAAATACCGTGACGCTGAACTTGTGCTAGGTGTGTTTGAACACTTGCTGGTTCAACTCACAGGAAGCCAAGTCTGGACTGATGAGAGCCAGTTTGGTGTAGCGGTTAAGTGCCCGGACTCTAACCTGGGAGAGCCGGGTTTGATTCCCCACTCCTCCATCTGCACCTGCTGCAGTGGCAGATTAACCATTAAGCAGACTAAGCACGTGCCTTAGGGCACCAGGGCCAAAGGGGGCACCACAAAGCTAAGAACATAAGAACATAAGAGAAGCCAATGTTGAATCAGGCCAATGGCCCATCTAGTCCAACACTCTGTCACACAGCAGCCAAAAATACCAGGGGCCCTCAGGAGGTCCAGCAGTGGGGCCAGGGCACCAGAAGCCCTCCCACTGCTGCCCCCTCCAGCACCAAGAATAGAGTGCATCACCTGCCCCAGACTGGGAGTTCCTATAAGAACATAAGAGGAGCCAATCTTGAATCAGGCCAATGGCCCAACTAGTCCAACACTCTGTCACACAGCGGCCAAAATATACCAGGGGCCCTCAGGAGGTCCAGCAGTGGGGCCAAGACACTAGAAGCCCTCCCACTGCTGCCCCCTCCAGCACCAAGAATAGAGTGCATCACCTGCCCCAGACTGGGAGTTCCTATAAGAACATAAGAGAAGCCAATGTTGAATCAGGCCAATGGCCCAACTAGTCCAACACTCTGTCACACAGCGGCCAAAATATACCAGGGGCCCTCAGGAGGTCCAGCAGTGGGGCCAAGACACTAGAAGCCCTCCCACTGCTGCCCCCTCCAGCACCAAGAATAGAGGGCAGCACCTGCCCCAGACTGAGAGTTCCCATCTATACCCTGTGGCTAACAGCCACTGATGGACTTCTGCTCCAGATGTTTATCTAATTCCCTCTTGAAACTGTCCATGCTTGTAGCTGCCACCACCTCCTGTGGCAGTGAATTCCATCTGTTAATCACTCTTTGGGTGAAGAAGGACTTCCTTTTTTTGGGAAAATGGTGAAAAGAAAAAAAACACGAATGAAGATTTGTAAAAATAAAAATAAAAAAAATCGATAAAAACCAGTGCAAATTGATCATGGTGCATTTTTGTCTTGCTGCAACCTGCATTGTATATCTGGTCAGACAGGTCAACAACTAAAATGGACTGGGGGTCAGTGTGGAAAGGAGGGGGGCACCAAGATGGGTCAGTGCTTAGGGCACCAGTGAGCCTTCATCCGCCCCTGACCTGCTGGGTGACCTTGGGCAAGCCATAGTTCTGACAAGAGCTGTCCTTGACAGGGCAGTTTCTGTCAGAGCTCTCTCAGCCTCGCCGACCTCACAGGGTGTCTGTTGTGGGGAGGGGAAGGGAAAGGAGACTGTAAGTCACTCTGAGACTCAAAAGTGAAGGGCGGGGTATAAATCCAAACTCCTCCTCCTCCTCCTCCTCCTCCTCCTCCTCCTCCTCCTCTTCCTCTTCTTCTTCTTCTTCTTCTTCTTCTTCTTCTTCTTCTTCTTCTTCTTCTGGTTTGTCTGTTTGCCAACCCCTTCCTGGTCGTTCAGAAGGTTGCTCCAACGGCTCCTTCTTAACAGCACAATATGGTGCAACGGACATTGCATGCACGCATGTTCTCATGCAGCCCAGCGGCTCAGTTCCCTTCCTCCTCGCTGCACTGCTGCTCTGCCTGGCAGGAAGTTCTTCAAATAGATGTTAAAGCAGCTCACAAATCATACCAGTCAGTCATAAACAAACACTGGGTTCTTAAAAAAAAAATCCCACTGCTTAGTGTTTGTCTGAAGAGTCGGTTAATGTCATTAAATGGCCGCCCAGTCTGTTTGGCTTGGAAGCATTTCGCGTACGTACAGCTGAGGAAAAGCCCGGCGCAGAAACCCGGCTCGGCAAGCCTTGGAGCCCGTCAGTGCTGAAACAAACAGACCCGCTGATTGGCTCACAGCTGATCGATAGGGCTGTGAGCGCCGTACAGCCGAGAAATCCCAGATGTTCAAGCTGGATTTGGAAAAGGAAGAGGCGCTCGAGATCATGTTGCAAATTTACATGGGTTCCCGGAGCACATGAGAGAAGTGCAGGAGAAAAGCAGCTTAAATTACAGCAAAGGTTTCGTCTGTGTGGATCATGAAAAGCTATGGTTGGTTTTAAAAGACACGATGGTGCCACAACATCTGATTGTTTTCATGCACAACGGCCAGGGCTTTTTTTTTGTAGAAAAAGCCCAGCAGGAACGCATTAGCATAATAGGCCACACCCAGCAGCAGAAACTCATTACCACATTAGGCCACACCCCTAACAGCACATCTCATTCGCATATTAGGCCACACCCCGTGTTACCAGAAGTGTGGTCATCCAGCCACACCCACCTTTTGCTTCTTATTCTGTTTACATAGAATCATAGAATGTTAGAGTTGGAAGGGACCTTGCAGGCCATCTAGTCCAACCCCCTGCACTCTGCAGGAACACAGCCGAAACCCCTACATACCTACAACATACCCAAAAGATGGTTGTCCAGTCTCCTCTTGAAAACGTCCAGCGAAGGAGCGTCCACCACCTCCCGAGGCAGTCTGTTCCACTGCTCAACCACTCTTCTTACAGTTAGGAAATTTCTCCTGATATCTAGCCGGTAATGACTCCCTTGTAGTCGGTAACGATTCCCGGTAACGACCTGGGTCCCAGTCACACGGAGCATTAGGAATGCTAGAGGGACAGATTGAGGGCGGATTAAACCAGCGCGATCAGATGCCAACATCTGGCAAGCGTCGCACACCCGACCCCAACCTGTCCCTTCCGGCTGAAAACGCAGCTTTAAAAGGTACCAGCAAAAGAGTAGTACTTAGCAGGAAATGCGCAGCACAGGTGGGCGTGTGATTGCCAATGCACCCGTCTCCCGCACCATGCGAGTCCCTGCCAAACTGCACATGCGCACAAATGCGCAGCTGACTCGCCTCGCTCTTCTTTCCGTGGCTTCCCCCTCGGCATCTGATCATGCCGGAAAGCATATGCATGGTGGCTTGGGGGATCTGTCTGATCCCGATGCCACGCTTCTCTTTGTTGCGGCTCTAAAAAGCCGCACTTCCACCGCGGCTTTTCCTGCTAGTGTGACCAGGACCCTTGTTTGTTGTCAAAACCCAGGGCTTTTTTGTAGCAGGAACTCCTTTGCATGTTAGGCCACACACCCCTAATATAGCCAATCCTAATGAGTTTCTGCTATTGGGTGTGGCCTGTTATGCTAATGAGTTCCTGCTGGGCGTGGCCAACTCGGGAGCCAGCCGGAACTCCGTTACTGTGCATTCCTGCCCAGAAATAGCCCTGGTGCAACCTATACTCTGGACAAGAGGCTACTGTTAGGACACAATGCGAAGGAACAGAATGGTTTCCAATTGGCAAAGGTGTTGCTAGACAAGGATGCATTTCATCTCCCTAGAATCATAGAATCCCAGAGTTGGAAGGGACCCTAAAGGTCATCTAGTCTGACCCCCTACTCAATGCAGGATCAGCCTAGAGCATCCGCTGACATGTGTTTGTCCAGCCGCTGCTTAAAGACTGCCAGTGATGTGGAGCTCACCCTGTCTTTTCAATCTACATGCAGAACAAATCATTAAAAAAGCTGGATTAGATTTAGAGAGTGCAGTGAAAACTGATGGAAGGAACATTAACAATTTGAGATGTGCAGATGACACCGCATTCCTGACAGAAAACAGCGAAGACTTGAAATGACTCCTGGTGAAGGTTAAAGCGAAAGGGCCAAAGCAGGATTGCAGCTAAACATCAAGAAAACAAAAGGAAGGCCTACTAAGGAATGACACAACTTTAAGGTTGACAGTGTAGAAATTGAAATTATTAAAGACGAGGTGGCAAAGGTGATTTTGGGCTGCGTCAACAGAAGTATAGTGTCCAGATCATGCAAAGTGATGGTATCGCTTTACTCTGCTCTGGATAGACCTCACATGGAGTACGGGGTTCAAGCACCACAGATTAAGAAGGATGTTGACAAGCTGGAACGTGTCCAGAGGAGGGCAATGAAGACGGTGAGGGGTCTGGAGACCAAGTCCTATGAAAAAAGGCTGAAGGAGCTGGGTACGTTCAGCCTGGAGAGGAGACGACTGAGAGGTAATATGAGAACCATCTTCAAGCACTGGAAGGGCTGTCATCTAGAGGATGGTGCGGAATTGTTTCCACAGAAGGTTGAATCAGAACCAATGGATTGGAATTAAAAGAATTTTCAGCTAAACATCAGGAAGAACTTCCTGACAGTTAGGGGGGTTCCTCAGTGGAACGGGCTTCCTCAGAAGGTGGTGGACTCTCTACGCCAGTTTGGTGTCGTGGTCAAGTGCACAACTCTAATCTGGGAGAACCGGGTTTGATTCCCCACCCCTCCACTTGCACCTGCTGGATGACCTTGGGCAAGCCATAGTTTTGGCACAGCTGTTCTTGAAAAAAGAGCAGTTTCTGTCAGAGCTCTCTCAGCCCCACCTACCTCACAGGGTGTCTGTTGTGGGGAGGGGAAGGGAAAGGAGTTTGTAAGCCCTTCTGAGACTCCCTTGGGTAGTGAAGGGCAGGGTATAAATCCAATCTCTTCTTCTTCTTCTTCCTCCTCCTCCTCCTCCTCCTTCCTGGGAGGCTTTCAAACAGAGGCTAGATGGCCCCATCTGACAGCAATGCAGATTCTGTGACTTTAGGCAGATCAAGAGAGGGAGGGCAGGGAGGGGGATGAGTCTCCCTTTCTTCCATGCTCAGGGTAATGCTGATCGCCACTTTGAGGCCAGGAAGGAATTTTCCTCCAGGCCAGATTGGTTCAGGGATCCTGGAGGGTTTTGGGGTTTTTTTTTTTTTTTTGCCTTCTTCCAGGCATAGAGCAGGGGTCCCTGGGAGTGCGGGGGGGGAGTAGTTGTGAATTTTCTGCCTTGTGCGGGAGGTTGTACTAGATGACCTCTGAGGTCCCTTCCAGCTCTGTGTTTGTTTCTGTGTTTTGATTCCTTGACTCTGTCATCAACTAAATGGGAGACTGAGACCAAGAAATCAGAAGGAAATTGGAACTGGGAAGCGCAGTCTTGAAGGAGCTGGAAAAAACCCTGAAGCGTCAAAGAAGTGTTGCTGGCGCCCAAGATGTAGATACTTCATACTACAGGTATTCCCCATTACCATGTACGGGTGTGAAAGTTGGACGATGAAGAAAGCAGACAGGAAGAAAGGGGATCCCTTTGAAATGCAGTGCTGGAGGAGAGTTTTACAGAGACCCCGGACTGCCAAAAAAAGACAAATTGGTGAGCTCTAGATCAAATCAACCCTGAACTCTCCCTGCAAGCTGAAATGACTAAGCCAAGGCTGTTGTACTTTGGCTACATTGTGAGAAGAGTTGTTGGAGAAGACAGTAATGGGAGGAAAAGCGGAAGGAAGCAGGAAAAGAGGAAGACCCGACAGGAGAGGGTCGGACCCAGGGCTATTTTTGGGCAGGAACGCACAGGAATGGAGTTCCGGCTGGCTCCCGAGTTGGCCACGCCCAGCAGGAACTCATTAGCATAACGGGCCACACCCAGCAGCAGAAACTCATTAGGATTGGCTGCACTAGGGGTGTGTGGCCTAACATGCAAAGGAGTCCCTGCTACAAAAAAAGCCCTGGATTTTAACAACAAACAAGGTAAACAGGATAAGAAGCAAAAGGCGGGTGTGGCTGAATGACCACACTTCTGGTAATATGGGGGTGTGGCCTAATAGGCTAATGAGCTGTGTTGTCAGGGGTATGGCCCAATGAGCTAATGAGTTTCTGCTGTTGGGTGTGGCCTATTATGCTAATGAGTTCTTACTGGGCTTTTTCTACAAAAAGAGCCCTGGTCGGACCCAGTCGAGGAAACCACACAGGCCCTCCGTTGGCAACATCTGAGCAAGGCAGTGAAAGGATAGGATGTTTTGGAGGTCGTTTTTTTTTAAAAAAATAATATTTCTTTATTTTCAACATGAGACATACAGACATAAATATGGACCCAGGGTGGGGGGAGAATATTTAATCGATACATTTAAAAAAATTAGCAATGCTTTATTTTTGTTACTCGCCAATAAACCGTCTCGTCACTATAGCGTCTCTTCTATACAGGTTTGTAGAGATGTATTTATTTATTTATTTATTTTTGGATTTGCATCCTGCCCTCCTCTGAGGCTTAGGGCGGCTAACAAAGAGGCATAAATGCCACAGTTAAAACAGATAAAACAGAATAAAACAATATAATGCCATATCCTAAGTGTCGGTGCTCTCGATGGCAATACTTTCAAAGACGGGTTTCTAAGAAAAGTTGTTGATTTCAGTCCAGCAACCTACCACCCCATGGTTCAACTGTCCCATCTGTTGTACATATTAGAGTCCATGTCAAAAATGAAGTCAAATTAGGAGGAAGATCTATGCTTCAATTAACAGGAAAACAATTGGACCAAATAACTCATCAAAAATTGACTGCTTTCTTCTTCTTCTTCTTCTTCTTCTCTTTCTTCTTCTTCTTCTTCTTCTTGAACATATTCTGAGCACATTCAGGAAATACATGATGTTTTATACATGGACTGACATCATCTAAAAAACAATATTCAAAAAGCGTAATTGGTCACAAAAGACAGTGGTCATTTGAATAATAAGCCTCTGATTTGTCAGATGTAAAGAGACATATATCTACATCAAATCTACGTGAAACCTAAGTGTTTACTTAACCTAACTTAAATGATAACGGGCAATGATTCTTCGCATCCCAAACAAAAGTATTTGTTGTTCTTGATATGAGACCAAAATCTTATCTGACCCAGACATTGCAAGGTTTTGCCCTTAAGAACTACAGAATCATGAACTTTGTACCTATTATGTTGTCTGCTAACAATATCAGACCTACAAGAGGAAAGCCTTCTATAGAACAGGCCTTTCTAACATCCTAGTAAAAGATTACTTAAAAGAGAAATCCATACAACCAAGAAAAAAATATGAATATGAACAATCAAGAAGAAAAAACCTATATACAAAATCTTTATATTCCCGTTCATACTACACACCTTCATCTTCATCCAGGGACGTCTCGATGGTGGAAAATAACAATGGTAAAAGGTGAAGGCGGTGGCTCCTACTCAAAATAAATATATTCCCTCAAGTTTCTAATTAACCATAATTTTTGACATAGCGTAGTTCTCAATCCAAGTGTAGAATCTTGACCATGTTTTTTCCCAAATTGATCTTCTGTTTGATTTTTTCAAAAATAAAGTCAATTTATCTGTTTCTGCTGTTTCCAGTATTTTGTTGATGATTTCGCTTCTGGGTGGCGTTTCTGACTCTCTTCCAGTATTTAGCAAGCAGTATTCTAGCTGAGAGGAGCTGCGGTGGCTCAAGTGGTTAAGATGCTGAACTGCAGGCTGTGGAAGGTCAGTAGTTCAGCAGTTCGAGACCTGAAAGTGCCGCATGACGGAGTGAGCTCCCGTCTCTAGTTCCAGCTCCTGCCAACCTAGCAGTTCAAAAGCAAGAAATTGCAAGTCGATAAATAGGTACCACTTCAGTGGGAAGGTAACAGCATTCCATGCGCCTTGGTGTTTAGTCATGCGGGCCACATGACCACGGAAACGTCTTTGGACAGCTCTGGCTCTTCGGCTTTGAAACGGAGATGAGCACCGCAACCCTAGAGTCGGATTCGACTGGCTTTCGAGCAAGGGAACCTTTACCTTTACCTTTTAATTCTAGCTGAGGTAATCACATAGACTATAAGATAAGTATCCTTTTTTTTTTACAATGTTCGGGCATAATACTCAACAGAAATAATTCTGGAGCAAAAGGAATAGAAACTTCTAAAGTTTTTTTGTAATATTTCATGCAGGGCTCTTTTTGCCGCAGGAACTCCTTTGCCTATTAGGCAACACACCCCCTAACGTAGCCATTCCTCCAAGAACTTACAGAGCTCTTCTTACAGGGGCTACCGTAAGCTCTTGGAGGACTGGCTACATCAGGGGTGTGTCGCCTAATAGGCAAAGCAGTTCCTGCTGCAAAAAGAGCCCTGATTTCATGTATCCATGCCCAGTGATCTCTTAGCTTTTTTCACACAACCACCACATACGATAGAAAGACCCTACCTTACCTTGACATTTCCAGCATACATTTGAGCATTTCGAATCAATTTTTGACAAGGTATCAGGAGTAATGTACCATCTGTGGAACACTTTCCATTCAATGCTCCCTCTAAGCTGTGGAGTCTAGTGAGCAAAAATTCTACGTTGTGAGCTACTGGCATTAAAGTTGTGAGCGAGTGATCTGGCAGCAGTGTAAATTAGTCTGCTCTGGCGCCAGCCTTCCTGAGCTAAGACAAAAGTGTGTGAGCCAGAGGCTAAAAAACTGTGAGCTAGCTCACACTAACTCAGCTTAGAGGGAACCCTGCTTGAGAGCTCTTGGCATTAAAGTTCTGAGCAAGCAATTTGGCTACTGCATAAATTAGTTTGCTCTGGAGCCCTCCTTCCTGAGCTAAGACAAAAATGTGTGAGCTGGAGGCTAAAAGTCTGTGAGCTAACTCACACTAACTCAGCTTAGAGGGGACACTGTTTCCTTTGCCTTCCAAGTCCTGCCCAGAAGGCAGAGCTTTGTTCAAGGGTGCCAAAATGCTCAGACCACTCTCGGCTCCTCTGGAACAGCCGCTTGCTTGCCCTGGGGAAGCCGCTGGCCAAGTCCTGGGGCACCCCTTCTGCCCCTCGGTCGTCTTCACGAAGAAGCAGAGAGACGTCTGCCTTTCGGCTGGTCTCCGCGAGCACCCGGCCCTCGGAAGAAACAATGTTTTCTCCATCAAGCGCCTGAAAGACGGCAGATCCCCCTACAAGTATTTTTATGGAGGGAGTTTGTTCTTGTTCCGAACTGTAAATACTTTATGTCTTCCAGGTGCGGTGGCTGCCGCTGGCGTGTGCTTCCCCGGGGCCTGCAGCTGGACTCCGCAGGTGTGTGGACTCGGCTGTCAGAGTGACGCTGGGCAGCCGCTTCGTGAGGAGATCCAGGGAGCCCTTTGGAGACGGAGAGAAGGGGGCTTCTGAGGCAAATTGGGGAGCAGCAGGGACAGAGCGATGCACAGGGCAGGGCTCCCACACTGCCCGCAGCCCCATCCCAGAGCGCCTTGCGGAGAAAAGCAGGGCGGCCCGTGGGCGGTAGGGGACGTGATGGGAAACAGAGCCGCCGGAGGGGTGGCAGGCTGCGGGCCTGCACTCCAGAGGCACGGAGGAACCGAGAGCTGGAAGCCAGGCGGAGATGGAAAATAAATAAAAATCTGGGGGAGGAGGAGGGAGCACTCAGGTCTCCAGCCAAGCTCCTTGGAGAGAGTCCCGGTGCTTGTATGTTCTGAAGGGCTGGGTAACACAATCGTGTGCGCCACTCAAAATGTGTCAGAGGCACAGAAATGTGCACGGCTCCAGTCCGCAGCCAGCTGAGACTCCAGGTGGACTCTGCAGTCTAAGTCGAGTCTGATCAGCAGGATGGGACATCCAATGAAGGGTAGAACAGGGTTTGGACTACGGGGACCTGAACACAGACAGAAGTGGCTGGTTCATGGCCACGTGATTTGGCATCCCTCTTCGCTGTTCCTTTCCTACCAATGGCCAGTCGAGATGCCTCTTGCTTATCATCGCCCCAGCTGCCCACAAAACACAAGAGTCCTGCTGGGTCAGGCTTCCACTGTGACTGGCTGGAGGTCCATCAGTGCCATCCAGAGGTCCATCAGTGGCTCTTAGCCACAAGGTGTAGATAGGAACTCTCAGTCTGGGGCAAGGGATGCTCTGTATTCTTGGTGCTTGGGGGAAGGGAGGCAGCAGTGGGAGGGCTTCTAGTGTCCTGGCCCCACTGCTGGACCGCCTGATGGCACCTGGTATTTTTGGCCACTGTACGACACAGAGTGTTGGACAGGATGGGCCATTGGCCTGATCCAACATTGGCTTCTCTTATGTCCTTAACACTGAAGAATAGATTGTTTTGAATTATGATGCTGGAGAAGACCCTTGGACTGCAAGGAGATCCAATCAGTCCATCCTAAAAGAAATCAACCCTGACTGTTCCCTGGAAGGCCAGATACTGAAGCTGAAACTCAAATACTTTGGCCACCAAATGAGAAGGGAGCCCTCCCTGGAGAAGACCCTGATGCTGGGAAAGACTGAAGGTCAAAGGAGAAGAAGGGGACGGCAAAGGATGAGATGGTTAGACAGCATCATCGATGCAACGAACATGAAATTGAGCAAGCTCCAGAGCATGATGGATGACATGAGGGCCTGGAGTGGTGTGGTCCACGGGGTCACAAAGAGTCGGACTCAATTGTGTGCCTGAACAACAACAACAAATGTTTGTATGTTCTGGGAAGCCTCCAGTGAAGCATGAAAGTGCCAGGCCTCCGCTGCTGTTTGCTCCCAGCAACCGTTGTTCAGAGATAGAGTGCCTCTGAATATGGAGGTTCCACTTCAATTCAGTCTATTGTTATGGCCCTGAGGTGTCATCACAAATGAGAAGTGATGGGTTGCTTGCTGGTGGGAAAGCATCTTGTAAGTTTCACAATCACTAGTCCCAGGGGACTCCCCCTGATAAAACTTGAGAGATAGGTTCTCCCAGATAAGTAATTATGTTTGCCACGAGGGTTCCGACGGGACCTTAGAAAATATGCAGCTGTTTTAAGAGTTTTATACTCACAAAGAGAATGTATTGTGCCTTATGTCTTGCATGTATTCCATACTGGTAAATTACAAGAGTCTCCTGGGACTAGTGACTGTAAAACTGACAAGGCACTGTTCGAATTATTAGTTGCTGTAGATTTTCCAGGTTGGGTGGCCGTGGTCTTGATATTGTGGGACCTGACATTTCGCCAGTAGCTGTGACTGGCATCCTCAGAAGTATAACACAGAAGGAAGAAGTACTCTCTGTGTCAATGTGAGAAGAAAAAAAATGTAGGATTCTTTTAGGATTGACTGATTTGACCTCCTTGCAGTCCAAGGGACTCTCAAGAGTCTTCTCCAGCACCATAGTTCAAAAGCATCTATTCTTCGGTGCTCGGCCTTCCTTATAGTCCAACTCTCGCAGCCATACGTTACTACTGGGAATACCATTGCTTTGACCATGTGGACTTTTGTTGGCAAGGTGATGTCTCTGCTTTTATCATGTTGTCTAGGTTTGCCATTGCTTTCCTCCCAAGGAGCAGGCGTCTTTTAATTTCATGGCTGAAGTCACCGTCTGCAGTGATCTTGGATCCCAGGAAAATGAAATCTGTCACTACTTCCATGACTTCCCCTTCTATTTGCCAAGGAGTGTTGGGGCATGATAAGGTCTGGCAATTCTATGTTATGGGGGAAAAATAGCATACAAGAAAGTCTAAATTGATAATGTGAAGTTTAAGGACAGATTCATGGCGATTTGGTATCCTTTACTGGAATATATGGTAGCAGTAGAGAAAGTGCCAATTAATGCTTATCCTAGAGATCTGTTACATTTATAAGGTTATTGTTTAAGGGTATTGTTTTTTAAAAAAAAAATTACTACAAGGTTATTGCATCCATTTTATATTAATTCTAACGGCAGTCGTTCTCAGTTTAGTGTAGTGGTTAAGTGCGCGGACTCTTATCTGGGAGAACCGGGTTTGATTCCCCACTCCTTCACTTGCAGCTGCTGGTGTGACCTTGGGTCAGTCACAAGCTCTGGCAGAGCTGTTCTCTCAAGGACAGTTTCTGTCAAGAGCTCTCTCAGCCCCGCCTACCTCACAGGGTGTCTGTTGTGGGGAGGGGAAGGGAAAGGAGTTTGTAAGCCGCTCTGAGACTCCCTTGGATAGTGAAGGGCGGGATATAAATCCAATCTCTTCTTCTTCTTCTTCTTCTTCTTCTTCTTCTTCTTCTTCTTCTTCTTCTTCTTCTTCTTCTTCTTCTTCTTCCCAACTGTAGGTTGAAAAAGTTTTGTTAGTTTTGCATTCCATGGACATTGTATTTGCTTTATATCTATCTTGAATCAATACAAATGTTAATTAAAAAAAGGAGTGTGCCCCTCTCCTGAGTCTGGCCAAGGAGGCTGAGGGGGCCCAGCCCCCTTTATGCCCTCATCACAGCCCACCTCCCCTCTCAGCCTCTCTTTGGCAAATGCCTGAATGGGGCAGCCAATCAGCAGGGCCCTGGAAGGCAATAATGGGCCTATGGCTGCGCCCTGTGGAGAGACAAAGGGAATGGGCCGGGCGGGCAGAGGCAGCGGTAGACAAGGATGAGGGCATCCAGCAGGGGAGGAAGCACAGACGAGAAGCGGTGGCGGCAGCGGCAACGGGAGGTCCTCTTCTCATCCTGGGTGGTCATTGGGGCAGCTGTCCTGCATTGAGGCAGGCTGAGTAGATCCTGAATATTTTCCTTAAAGTCAGCCTCTCAGGTACCCAGACGTTGTCCTTTGTTGGCACGTCTGTCCCCAGCGTCTCCATCCCAGGCTTGGGGTAGGCTTCAGTTTGGTGTCGTGGTTAAGTGCGCGGGCTCTAATCTGGGAGAACTGGGTTTGATTCCTCACTCCTCCACTTGCCGGGGCTGGATGATGCAGCCGTAGTTCTGTCAGAGCTGTCCTTGAAAAAGAGCAGTTTCTGTCAGAGCTCTCTCAGCCCTGCCTACCTCGCAGGGTGTCTGTTGTGGGGAGGGGAAGGGAAAGGAGTTTGTGAGCCGCTCTGAGACTCCCTTGGGTAGTGAAGGGTGGGGTATAGATCCAATCTCCTCCTCCTCCTCCTCCTCCTCTTCTTCTAAAGTGTGCGGACTCTAATCTGGGAGAACCAGGTTTGATTCCCCATTCCTCCACTCGCAGCTGCTGGATGACCTTTGGCAAGCCATAGTTCTGTCAATCTCCTCCTCCTCCTCCTCCTCCTCCTCCTCTTCTTCTTCTTCAAGCTGTGCTGCTGGATCCACTGCTTCCCCGGGCCATTCTAGTGACCGCGCGTCAGCCTGAGGGGAGGAGTCGGTGAATGTCTGGGTGGGAGCTGGGGCAGGGCGTGGAGGCGGCTCATGCCAGGCATCTTCCAGGGAAGAGGCCAAGCTTTGGTCTGCGTTCTCTGCAAGGCAGGAGGGGCTGCCAGTCTCGGGGTTCTGTCAATTTCACCCAGAACTTGCTCCAGGTCTGGGTTGGGAAATACCTGGAGCCCGAGGGGGTGGAGCCCGAGGAAGGCAGGGTTGGGGAGGGGAGGGACTTCGATGGGGGTAGAACGCCACAGAGTCCACCTTCCAAAAGAGCCATTTTCTCCAGGGGAACTGATCTCTGTTAGCTGGAGAGCAGTTGTAACACAGGAGATCTCCAGTCCCGGCCACCTGGAATCATAGAATCAGCCCCTACCTGGTGGAATGAGCTCCCGGAGGAGATCAGGGCCCTGCGGGACCTCTCTCAGTTCCGCAGGGCCTGCAAGACGGAGCTCTTCCGCCAGGCATTCAATTAGGGGCTGCCGCCGTTGGAGTGCCCAGCCCGTAATGCCACAACGGAGCAGCTGCCTGAGCAGGAACACCTAGTATTTACTACCAAGCTGGGACCACTGGAGTTGGCAAGTAAGGAATACCAGCTCTTCAGATACGGCAAAACATTGGCCTAATGGTTAACCACCGCTAGCATCTTTGCACTGTATTTTTAAATATGTTTTATGTATGTATTTACATTGATTGTGAGCCACCCTGAGCCTGCTTTGCGGGGAGGGTGGGGTATAAATCCCATAATAAATTTTAAAAAATAAAAATAAATAGAGTTGGAAGGGACCTCCAGGGTCATCTGGCCCCTTTTTTAAAATAAATTTTTAATTTTAAAATACATCACATATATTAAACACAACACATATATTAAAAATATAAATAAAGCATACGAAACTGTGAAGTTCAGATGAATAAGCCCTGGTCAACCATCCAAACAAAAGGACCTGCGTATATTCATATCAAGTCAAAATTAGAGTTGAGGTCAGTTGGTTGCATTTTAATTTTCCAGATGGCATTTTCCAATAATCGAATAGCAAAACCTCTGGCAGAAACGGAAGAGCCATCCCTGTGATATTCTTGATGTATAAGAGCAGGGCTATTTCTGGGCAAGAATGCACAGAAACGGAGTTCCGGCTGGCTCTTGAGTTGGCCACGCCCAGCAAGAACTCATTGGCATAACAGGCCACACCCAACAACGGAAACTCATCAGGATTGGCTACATTAGGGGTGTGTGGCCTAACATGCAAAGGAGTCTCTGCTCCAAAAAAAGCGCTGGGGTTTGACAACAAACAAGGTAAACAGAATAAGCTGCAAAAGGTCGGTGTGGCTGGATGACCACACTTCTGGCAACATGGGGGTATGGCCTAATATGCTAATGAGCTGTGCTGTCAGAGGTGTGGCCTAATATGCTAATGAGTTTCTGCTGTTGGGTGTGGCCCATTATGCTAATGAGTTCCTGCTGGGCTTTTTCTACAAAAAAAGCCCTGTGTAAGAGAATACCTCTCTGGAAGTCTTGTACTTGTTCACAAGTCCACCAGCAGTGGAGAAAATCTGCTACATGGCCACATCCCTTTGAACATCTTGGAGAATTCTTTCTGTTGATATGATGCATTCTTGTCGGCAGTAAACACCATCTTGTCAGTAATATATTGGTATTTAAGAGAATATATTTTTGATTTCAAACATACTGCCTCCCATATACCTGGCCAATCCTCCTCTGAAATTCGTTGTTGACAGTCTATCTGTCCTAAATTGACACTGAGGGGGCACAGCCCCCTTTATGCCTAAATGTCCCAAATTGCCACTGACCATCTGAGTAGACCATACTGACCTTGATGGACCAACAGTATAATTCTGATTCAGTATAAGGCAGCTTCATGCATTCATGCAAGAAATCAGACAGTGGCCTTGTGGTGGTTTTCTCTCCTGAGAAGAAGAAGAGGTGGAGGAGGAGGAGGAGGAGATTAGATTTTTACCCCGCCCTTCACTATCCAAAGGAGTCTCAGAGCGGCGTACAAACTCCTTTCCCTTCCCCTCCCCACAACAGACACCCTGTGAGGTCAGTGGAGCTGAGAGAGCTCTGACAGAAACTGCTCTTTTCCTAGAACAGCTGTGCCAGAACTATGGCTTGCCCAAGGTCACCCCAGCAGGTGCAAGTGGAGGAGTGGGGAATCAAACCCGGTTCTCCCAGATCGGAGTCTGCGCACCCAACCTCTACACCAAACTGTGCTGCGTAACCTTCACCTGCATCCTTTCCCTTTTGTCTTTCAAGCCATGGACCCCAAGGGAAAAACACCATCGAAGCCAGAGGTGAGGGCCGCACCAGTGGGAAAGGCCACATCTGTGGGGAAGACAGCGTCTGTGGGAAAGTCAGTGTCTGTGGGAAAGACAACATCCGTGGGAAAGACACCGTCAGCAAGAAGGGCGGCATCAGCAAGAAGGGTGCGGTCAGCAAGAAGGGCGAAATCAGCGAGAAGGGTGGCATCAGCGGGAAAAAGGGGAGAGAGAGGACCAACCAAGATAGATCCGGCCCTTCTAGCAAAACACAAGAAGATTTATATTTCCTGCGGGGTCATAGCAGTGTTGAGCATCGTTGCGATAATTGTGCTGACCATTAAGTGTAAGTCCAGCTTCACCTTCTACCTCTACCTCTTTCCCAAGCAAGTCTTGGGCACACTTCGAGTCCTGCTCCCTCCTGCCCTAAATGGTCCTTCAGCCCATAAAGAACTATGAACAGAATCCACATTGCACTCTTGGTCGCAGCAAAACGCATAAGCTGAGTGGCATTTTTTAACGAATTCTTTGGCGGAGCGTATGACTAGTTCTCGAGGAAGCTGCAGAGTTATTCATATTCATAGATTTCACCAGAGCCGGATTTGCCGTCCAATCCCCAGCAGCAGCCAGCCCGGGCCAGCCATTTAGCAGATTTGCAACATGGGCCGAGGACCTCTCCAAAAGGAACTGATTTGAGTTGAGGGACAGGATTTTTGCTTACTCAACTATGGTGCAGAGGATAACATAAGAACATAAGAGAAGCCAATGCTGAATCAGGCCAATGGCCCATCTAGTCCAACACTCTGTCACACAGTGGCCAAAAATACTAGGTGCCATCAGGAGGTCCAGCAGTGGGGCCAGGACACCAGAAGCCCTCCCATTGTTGCCCCCTCCAGCACCAAGAATACAGAGCATCACCTGCCCCAGACTGGGAGTTCCTATCTATACCTTGTGGCTAATAGACACTGACGGACTTCTGCTCCATACGTTTATCTAATTCCCTCTTGAAACTGTCCATGCTTGTAGCTGCCACCACCTCCTGTGGCAGTGAATTCCATGTGTTAATCACTCTTTGGGTGAAGAAGGGCTTCCTTTTATCTGTTCTAACCCAACTGCTCAGCAATTTCATGGAGTGCCCACGAGTTCTTCTATTGTGAGAAAGGGAGAAAAGTACCTCTTTCTCAACCTGCTCTATCCCATGCATAATCTTATAAACCTCGATCATGTCACCCCTCAGCCGTCGTTTCTCCAAGCTAAAGAGCCCCAAGCATTTTAACCTTTCTTCATAGGGAAGGTGTTCCAACCCTTTTATCATTCTAGTTGCCCTTCTCTGCACTTTTTCCAATGCTATAATATCCTTTTTGAGATGTGGCGACCAGAACTGTACACAGTATTCCAAATGAGGTCACACCAATGATTTATACAGGGGCGTGAGGATACTGGCTGATTTGTTTTCAATTCCCTTCCTAATAACCCCCAGCATAGCGTTGGCCTTCTTTATTGCAGTTACACACTGTCTAGACATTTTCATTGAGTTATCCACTATGACTCCAAGATCTCTCTCTTGGTCAGTCTCTTGGTCAGTTCGGACTCCATCAATGTGTATTTATATTTAGAATTTTTGGCTCCAATGTGCATCACTTTGCACTTGGCCACATTGAACCCCATTTGCCACGTTGACGCACACTCACCCATCCTCGACAGATCCCTTTGGAGTGCCTCACAATCCTCCCAGGTTGTCACCACCCTGAACAACTTCGTGTCATCTGCAAATTTAGCCACTTCATTGTTTACTCCCAATTCTAAATCGTTAATATAAAAGTTAAATGGCATCGGACCGCATACCGATCCCTGTGGTACCCCACTGCTTACCACCCTCCATTGAGAAAGTTTCCCATTTATACTCACTCTCTGCGACAGCTTGAACTGGAAACCTCTAAATCTTAAAACCCCTAACTTGGATGGCCCAGGCTGACCCAATCCCATCGTGACTTGGAAGTTTATTAGGATCGGCCCAGGTTAGTACTTGGATGGGAGACCACCAAGGAAGTTCAGGGCTGCTATGCAGAAGCAGGCAATGGTGAAACCACCTCTGGTCATCTCTTGCCTTGGCCTGTATGGGTCTGGGAAGCTCAGCGGGGTTGGCCCTGCTTAGTATTTGGCTGAGAGCCCACCAAGGAAGTTTCAGGTTGCTCTGCAGAGGCAGGCATTGGCAAAACCCCCGTGTCCATCTCCCACCTTGAAAACCCTACAGGGCCACCATAAGTTTGCTGTGGCTCAACAGTGCTTTATGCACACACAATTCTTAAAAACCTCCCCTTTTAAAAAATAGTAGTTCTATTCAGGGGTCATTTTGAGGGGGAACGACCCGGAATGGCGTTCCGGGAGTAACAAGCTCAAGTGTCGGGTCGGCTGGGGAAGGGAAGGGCTGGCAGACATGCCTGCCCTTTTTCCCCTGAGCCTCTCTGCTTTTGCAGAAAAACTCAGGGAACTGGGGGGATTTAAATGCCTTTCTTTCCCTTCCCCAAATGGGGAATGGAGAGAAAGGCATTCTAAACATGCCTGGGTTCCCTGCCCGATCTTCTGGGTTCCCTGCCCCTGGGTTCCCTGCCCGCAGCTGCGGGGCACCTGGAGAAGACCAGGTAGGGAACCCAGGCATGCTTGTACTCCTGCCCTTTGTCAGGGGGTGTGGCATATGCAAATGAGTTATGCAAATGAGCTCCTGCACCACTTTCTACAAAATGACCCCTGGTTCCATTTACTGTCCATGGGGTTGCGGAATGGTCTGGTATAGCCCAATTTTGCCTGATCTCAGAAGCTAAGCAGGGTCAGTACTTGGAAAAGAGTCGACCAAGGAAGACTCTGCAGAGAAAGGCAATGGCCAACCACCTCTGCTTAACCACTTGCCTTGAAAACCCCTTGCTGGGGTCGCTATCAGTCCGCTGTGACTTGATGGCTCTTTCCAAACACACACACACATTTATTGTCCAGTTTGTAGACATCATGAGTTAAAATATTCTCAGACTCTTTAAGTTCGTCTATTTACAACATTTGCATGCTGTCTTTCTTCCTAGGGAGGGCCACCAAAGGAGCGAACAGTTAAAATAAGACAGTATTAAAACATTTCAATAAGCAGTTAATAAAAACAACTGAAATTAAAAGACGCCTGCTCCTTGGGAGGAAAGCGATGGCAAACCTAAACAGCATGATAAAAAGCAGAGACATCACCCTGCCAACAAAAGTCCGCATGGTCAAAGCAATGGTATTCCCCGTAGTAATGTATGGCTGCGAGAGTTGGACTATAAGGAAGGCCGAGCGCCGAAGAATAGATTCTTTTGAACTATGGTGCTGGAGAAGACTCTTGAGAGTCCCTTGGACTGCCAGGAGATCAAATCAGTCAATCCTAAAAGAAATCAACCCTGACTGTTCCCTGGAAGGCCAGATCCTGAAGCTGAAGCTCAAATACTTTGGCCACCAGATGAGAAGGGAGCATTCACTGGAGAAGACCCTGATGCTGGGAAAGATTGAAGGTCAAAGAAGAAGGGGACGGCAAAGGTTGAGATGGTTAGACAGTGTCATTGATGCAACGAACATGAAATTGAGCAAACTTCAGCGGACAGCGGACAGCGGAAGACAGGAGGGCCTGGCATAATCTGGTCCATGGGGTCGCAAAGAGTCGGACTCGACTGTGCGACTGAACAACAACAACAACAAAAACAACTAAGCCCAAATCAAAATACACAGTAAAAGCACTTAAAAATTTAAAATAAAATAGCATGGACAGCTTCAAGAGGGAATTCGATAAACATCTGGAGCAGAGGTCCATCAGTGGCTGTTAGCTACAAGGGATAGATAGGAACTCTCAATCTGGGGCGAGTGATGCTCTGTACTCTTGGTGCTTGGGGGGAGGGCAACAGCGGGAGGGCTTCTGATGTCCTGGCCCCACTGCTGGACCTCCTGATGGCCCCTGGTATTTTTGGCCACTGTGTGTCACAGAATGTTGGACTGGATGGGCCATCGTCCTAATCCAACATTGGCTTCTCTTATGTTCTTATAGTGATTGAAACATCAGGAGGGAGGGAGGGCTCATTGAGAGAACAACCTGATAAAACAAAAAAGTCCTCACCCATAGTTGGAAGGCAGAGACAAAGGACTATCCCTGAGGACTGAATTCCAGAGTTTTGGCACCGCAATGGAGGCCTTTTCTCAAGGTGCCACCTGCCTCGTCTCAGAACATGATGACGAGGGGTATTCAAAGCATCTCAGAAGGTGGCTTTTCCTTAGTCCATCAGGCGTGCTGGTCCCAAGCCATGCAGAGATTGAAGGGTCCACACCAGCACTTTTCATCAATCCTGGAAGCAGATTGGGAGCCAGTGCAGGTGGAACAAGACTGGGGCACAATGCTCCCTATATGGTCCAGGGATGGACAACTCCAGGGACTGGGGTGGCCTTGGTCACCCTCATGGGCTACCTGCACTTGGTGATGGGCTTGGAATTGGTGGCTGGGTGGAAGAGCTGGGCAGTGGAAGCATGTTTCTGAAGGTTCAACATGGGGCTCCTGTCGAAATCACTTTAGATCTGGCGCTGAGGAGATACCGGCAGGAGATCGACTACCCATTTAAACGGCTGAGGGAATCGCTGGCGACCTCGGCCAAGGAGCCGCAGTTCCTAATCAACAAACGTGAGCAAACGGGCAAGCTTGGTTGTCGGTTGGGGGACAGAACCTCGTTCTTACAGAAGGGAAGAGAGACGGCCAGAGAGCCCCGCAGCTAGAGCAGAGGAGTCTGAGAGGCGCTCCTTCGCCTAGCCTGGAAGCTCCTGCTTGAAACGGTGTCGCTTCTGCCAAGGGGAAATTGGAAAGGTGGCAGAATTGCGGGACGGTGGAGAGCAGCATGCCCGCACATAACTTGAGAGGAGAGACTAGAAAGTGGTTTTCCATTTCAAAGGAGGCAAAAAGGGAAATGGAGGGAAGGAGGGGAGAGCAGAGAAGGAGGGGCAAGGCGTGTGCTGCGGGAAAGAAGGCCAGCCGGAGAGAGTGCAGGGGGAGAGGAACGAGAGTGGCGGTCCCCAGACTTTCTGAACCGATGGACACCTTTGGGGTGTTGATTTAAGGTCATCACGGGCACCAGGAGCAAAACAGCTTCCAGGACAGGTGGAGCTGGGCTCACAGACACGGGAAGACAAAGTGCAGGGGAGAACTGGAGGCGGGGTTACCTTTAAATATATCCTGGGGGGAGGAGCGAGAGGGAATAAAACCAACATTGTGGTGGCAACCAGTGTTCCCTCTAAGCTGAGTTAGTGTGAGCTAGCTCACAGTTTTTTAGCCTCCAGGTCACCCATTTTTGTCTTAGCTCCGGAAGGAGGGCTTCAGAGCAAGCTATTTTATGTAGTAGCCAAATCGCTGTCTCACAACTGGAATGCCAGTAGCTCACAAAGTAGAAATCTCGCTCACAAGACTCCACGGCTTAAAGGGAGTGTTGGTGGCCACACCGTTTTAATCTGCACGGCCAATCGGGTTGTTGGCCACTCAGAAGCCCTCCTGGGCGAGGGTCCCCATCTGTCCTCAGGCATTTTCTAAAACACTTGGTGGGCTTCAGAAAAGGTGTCAGCAAGGGCCACTGTGCCCTTGGGCATGATGTCGGGGACCCCTGGACTAGAGCAAGGGGGTGCGTAAAGACAAGTGGGGAGGGGAGGAAGAGGAGTGCCCCAATCTGGGGGGTGGGGGGACCAACAAGTATAAAGGAGGCTTTTAAATGGAAAACAAAAAGAGAAGGGGGAGGGGGTGAAAGGGTTGAGATGCAGTCCAAGGGCTGGTGGGAAGGGTCAGCTGGGCTCCTGATTGCGAAGGTCGCTCTGTCTAATTAAGAACATAAGAACATAAGAGAAGCCAGTGCTGAATCAGGCCAATGGCCCATCTAGTCCAACACTCTGTCATACAGCGGCCAAAAATACGTGCCATCAGGAGGTCTAGCAGTGGGGCCAGGGCACCAGAAGCCCTCCCACTGCTGCCCCCTCCAGCACCAAGAATAGAGTGCATCACCTGTCCCAGACTGAGAGTTCCCACCTATACCCTGTGGCTAATAGCCACTGATGGACTCCTGCTCCAGATGTTTATCCAGTTCCCTCTTGAAACTGTCCATGCTTGCAGCTGCCACCACCTCCTGTGGCAGTGAATTCCATCTGTTAATCACTCTTTGGGTGAAGAAGCATTTCCTTTTATCCAGCCAAGGATGTTTCTGCCCAAGTGAAGCTGCTGCCGACCGAAACAGAAAAGGCCCACCAGCTCCTCGGGGAGAGGAAAAAACAATACAGTGAGTATCTCCTTGGCAGTGATGCCCACGGAGGGAGTATCCGGACAGCAACTCCAAGCATCGATAAGTGGCAGAATTTTGGGAAACAGCGAAACTGTGGCTGAGACAACAGACACGGCTTCAGCCGCCCCCCACCCCACTATCCCCACCCCACCCCTGTTTGTGCCACGCCCAGGGCTGCCAGGTCCCCCCAGGGGGCGGGGAAAACCCCACTCAATGGGTCTTTTCCCACCGGCCCGGATCAGGCTGCTGGAGGGAACCAAAATGCTGGGATCATGCCAGGCACGTTGCAGGGGGACGCTCTATCATTCAAGGAAATACTCTATGGTTGTCCCTCGAATCATAGTGGTCCTGCCCCCAACGTGCCCAGCATGATGATGTCACTTCCAGTTGACATCATCGTGGCGTGCGCACTTTGCCCGTGCGCTGAAGACCTCCAGGAACGAAACCGGGACTCCCCCGCCAAAAGGTATTTCTCACTTGGCTACTCTAGGCAGGCAGCATCAGCCCGGAGGGGTTTTCTGGTGCCAAAGGTGCCCCACCCCACTTTGGGAAGGGCTCTCTCATTGGCCCTTTCCACACTCTCCTTTTAAGCTATATTCACCATGGTCTCCTCCAAGGAATTCTGCACTAAAATCGAATCCAACCTTCTTTTGAATCCATTTCCCCATCCCATTCAGTGCTAAAATCGAGTTCAGCCTTCTTTTTATTCTGGGTTTCCCCCCATTCTGCATTACATGACCTCCCTTCAGCGGTCAGCCCGGTTTCAGCCTGCTGTTACCCTGGGTTATGTGGATGGAAGGATCCCATTGAGAGCCAGTCTGGTGTAGTGGTTAAGTGCGCGGACTCTCATCTGGGAGAACCAGGTTTGATTCCCCCACTCCTCCACTTGCACCTGGTTGGATGACCTTGGGCAAGCCATAGTTCTGACAAGAGCTGTCCTTGAAAAAGAGTAGTTTCTGTCAGAGCTCTCTCAGCCTCACCTACCTCACAGGGGGTGTCTGTTGTGAGGGGGGGAAGGGAAAGGAGTTTGTAAACCCCTCTGAGACTCCCTTGGGTAGTGAAAGGCGGGGTATATATCCAATCTCCTCCTCTTCTTCTTCTTTTCCACAGAGCTCAGGGTAAAGTGGGTAGTGCAGTGTCAGACTAGTATCTGGTAGACCCAGGTTCAAATTCCCTTTCATATCATGGAAGCTCGCTGAGTGATCTTGGGCCAGTCGCACTCTTTCAGCCTAACCTACCTGTGAGGATAAAATGGAGGGGAGGGAGGTGAATGATGGAAGCCACTTTGAGGCCTCCTTAGGGAGATAGGTGGGGGTATAAATGAATTAAATAAATAAATGTCTGTGTGGCACTATCCATTTGATCCCCAGAACTACCTTTGAGGTGGTCTGGATGACAGAATGTCTCCTTCTCCCTGGCCACCCGATACACCCAGCCAGGGGTCATTTCGAGCAGGAACGCACAGGAACGGCGTCCTGAGAGTAACAAGCCTGGCCCAGCCACCTGACTCCCTGCTAAGGCTCCCAGCCTTCAAGCATTTGTTACTGTCAGTAAAATGTAGGGGGAAAGAGCATGTCAGGCCTGACAGCAGCCACCATGCTACTTGTGTAACTCATGTGATTGCCACTGCTCAACAGCCACTGCCCCACGAAGCATTGTGTGGCGGTTCGTGTTCCAGACAAGGATTTGGGAGACCCAGGTTTGAACCTGAGTTGGGAAATACCTGGAGATTTTTGGGGTGGAGCCTGAGCGGTGGGCGTTGCCTTCTGACACACTTCCGGTGATGTCAGGGGGTGTGGCATATGCAAATGAGTTATGCTAATGAGCTCCTGCACCTCTTTTTCTATGAAATGGCCCCTGCGCCCAGCAGAATATGTAATGACTGACAGATTTCTCTCTGTGCTTATCTTCTCTTAGAATCCCTCTTCTACAAAACTGCAAGAGGTACTTCTGGCCCCTGGAGGTTCCACGGGAAGAGCCTCTATTATTTTTCCAAAGGAGAAAAAAACTGGACCAACGCAGAGAACTTCTGCATTTCCAGAGGCACCCACTTGGCCTCCATCCTCGACAATGCAGAACAGGTGGAGTCTTTTTCGTATTTCCCTCCCTGATGTTTCTGATCAGGCACCTCCCTCTGTTCTTTTACCAAACATTTTCATAACAATAATTCAACCGGGAATTTTGATAAGACCAGTCAAGTGTTTAAAAGCTCATCACATACCTGTGTATAAATCAATGGTGCGACCTCATTTGGAGTACTGTGTGCAGTTCTGGTCACCGCACCCCAGAAAGGATATTATAGCATTGGAAAAAGTGCAGAAAAGGGCAACTGGAATGATAAAAGGGTTGGAACACTTTCCCTATGAAGAAAGGTTGGGGCTCTTTAGCTTGGAGAAACGACGACTGAGGGATGACATGATCGAGGTTTACAAGATTATGCATGGGATAGAGCACATAGAGAAAGGAGTACTTTTCTCCCTTTCTCACAATACAAGAACTCGTGGGCCCTCCGTGACATTGCTGAGCAGTCGGGTTAGAACAGATAAAAGGAAGTACTTCACCCAAAGATGTGGCATGGCATGGTCCTTCAGCAGGGAGTTCCATAGGACTGGAGCTCTCATCCTTGCACACATCAACTTCACTTAGTGGAAGGACGTCCCAGTCCTCCTTGGGTGGGCTTTGACTGGCAGGTGGGCTCAAACGAGGAAAGGTGGTCTGTCAGGAAAACCTGGGCAGCACTGCAAGATAGAGGCTGCAGGGATCATTTTTGTCTTCCTTTTTAATTAAAAAAACCCCAGCTTCCTGATCATAGAATCATAGAATATTAGAGTTGGACGGGACCTTGCAGGCCATCTAGTCCAACCCCCTGCACTCTGCAGGAGCGGAGCTGAAAGATAGCCCTTCGCTTGAAAATGTCCAGCGAAGGAGCATCCACCACCTCCCGAGGCGGTCTGTTCCACTGCTCAACCACTCTGACAGTCAGGAAGTTTCTCCTGATATTTAGCCAGTAACGCCTCCCTTGTCATTTCCACTCATTAGACCTTGCATTCCGGAGCAAGGAGAATAGATCTGCTCCATCATCCACATGACAGCCTTCAATACTGAAGACTGCAATCATGTCCCCTCCAAGCCTCCTTCCCATGCTAAACATACCCAACTCTTCCAGCCTTTCCTCTTAAGACTTGGATTCCAGCCCCTCACCATCCTGGCTGCCCTCTTCTGACACGCTCGAGCTGGCCAACATCCTTCCTAAAGTGTGGTGCCCCAAACTAGACCCAGGACTCCAGGTGAGGCCTGACCATAGCAGAATAGAGAGGAACTACCACCTCCCATGATCCAGACCCAATGCTTCTGTTAATGCATCCTAAGATTGGTCCTGAGACTGGCTGATGTACTTGGCTTTGCACAATCGAAACCTAGTGAAACATCCCACTCGTGGAGATGCCTGACATGGAGTCCAGCCGTTGGCCCATCTAGTCAGGCGACATCTAGTCAGGGAATGGTAGTTGCCCTTTGGAGAGGGAGAAACAGGGAGTTGTGCTTCCAAGTATCCAAGCTGCAGTTCCAGCTCTTCTCCAGACCACAGAGATCAGCTCCCCTGGAGAAAATGGATGCTTTGGAGGGTGGACTCTGTAGCATTATACCCCACTCAGAAGGATGACAGACTGTCTGTAGGGTTGACACGCTTCAGGTGGTAGGTGGAGATTTCCTGAGATTATTTCCCAACCAGGGGCTGGCCTCCCTAGGGTGAAGATTCAAGACCCTGCCCTCCCAAAGGTAAGCTGAATTAGAATAAACAATACAAAACTAGAAGTCACGTGAAATGGCATTTTCAGTTCAGGCCACATAAAGACACGAGGCTGTCTCCAGTGGAGTTGGAAAGTTGGTCTTTCCAATTTGATGTTTTGTAGCTCTCCATGGTCTTGGGCAGAGAAAGGTCTCCACTCAGAGTTGCTGACAAAGATCTTTAACTGGAGATGCCACGGACCAAAACCAAGATCCTGTAGAACTAAAGCTTGTTCTGTATCAATGCGCCTCCCCACGGACCAGTGGGATCCACCATTTCTTGGCATGGAATTCGCATGATCTTGGCGAAGAATTACACTTCCTCTTTAAAAGACTGAGACTCCACTGCCTTATTTCACTGGAGAAACCACCTGAAACTGCCTTATACTGAACCAGACCCACAGTGGTCCATCAAGGTCAGTGTTGTCTGCACAGACTGGCAGCCGCTCTCCAGGGTCTCAGGCGGAGGTCTTTCCCACCACCTCCTGCCTGATCCTTTGAACTGGAGATGCTGCTGGGGATTGAACCTGGGACCTTTTGTCACAACCCTTCCCCACCACATCAAGGTCAGTATTGTCCTCTCAGACTGGCAGCGGCTCTCCAGGGTCTCAGGCAGAGGTCTTTTCCATCACCTCCTGCCTGTTGTTTTTTTAACTGGAGATGCCATGGATTGAACCTGGGACCTTCTGCATGCCAAGCAGAGGCTCTGACGCTGAGCCACAGCCCCCCTTTACAGCTCTCCAGGGTCTCAGGTGGAGGTCTTTCCCATCACCTCCTGCCTGGTCCTTTTAACTGGAGGTGTCGGGGATTGAACCTGGGACCTTCTGCATGCCAAGCAGATGCTCTCCCTCTTTATAGGGTCTCAGGCAGAGATCTTCCACATCCCCTCCTGCCTGGTCCTTTTTACTGGAGATGCCAGGGATTGAACCCGGGGCCTTCTGCATGCCAAGCAGAGGCTCTGCCACTGAGTCACAGCCCCTCTTTACAGCTCTCCAGGGTCTCAGGCAGAGGTCTTTCCCATCACCTCCTGCCTGGTCCTTTTAACTGGAGATGCCACGGACTGAACCTGGGACCTTCTGCATGCCAAGCAGATGCTCTCCCACTGAGCCACAGCCCCTCTTTACAGGGTCTCAGGCAGAGATCTTCCACATCCCCTCCTGCCTGGTCCTTTTTACTGGAGATGCCAGGGATTGAACCCAGGGCCTTCTGCATGCCAAGCAGAGGCTCTGCCACTGAGCCACGGCCCCTCTTTACAGCTCTCCAGGGTCTCAGGCTGAGGTCTTTCCCATCCCCTCCTGCCTGGTCCTTTTACTGGAGATGCCAGGGATTGAACCCGGGGCCTTCTGCATGCCAAGCAGAGGCTCTGCCACTGAGTCACAGCCCCTCTTTACAGCTCTCCAGGGTCTCAGGCGGAGGTCTTTCCCATCACCTCCTGCCTGGTCCTTTTAACTGGAGATGCCACGGACTGAACCTGGGACCTTCTGCATGCCAAGCAGATGCTCTCCCACTGAGCCACAGCCCCTCTTTACAGGGTCTCAGGCAGAGATCTTCCACATCCCCTCCTGCCTGGTCCTTTTTACTGGAGATGCCAGGGATTGAACCCAGGGCCTTCTGCATGCCAAGCAGAGGCTCTGCCACTGAGCCACGGCCCCTCTTTACAGCTCTCCAGGGTCTCAGGCTGAGGTCTTTCCCATCACCTCCTGCCTGGTCCTTTTTACTGGAGATGCCAGGGATTGAACCCGGGGCCTTCTGCATGCCAAGCAGAGGCTCTGCCACTGAGTCACAGCCCCTCTTTACAGCTCTCCAGGGTCTCAGGCGGAGGTCTTTCCCATCACCTCCTGCCTGGTCCTTTTAACTGGAGATGCCACGGACTGAACCTGGGACCTTCTGCATGCCAAGCAGATGCTCTCCCACTGAGCCACAGCCCCTCTTTACAGGGTCTCAGGCAGAGATCTTCCACATCCCCTCCTGCCTGGTCCTTTTTACTGGAGATGCCAGGGATTGAACCCAGGGCCTTCTGCATGCCAAGCAGAGGCTCTGCCACTGAGCCACGGCCCCTCTTTACAGCTCTCCAGGGTCTCAGGCTGAGGTCTTTCCCATCACCTCCTGCCTGGTCCTTTTTACTGGAGATGCCAGGGATTGAACCCGGGGCCTTCTGCATGCCAAGCAGAGGCTCTGCCACTGAGTCACAGCCCCTCTTTACAGCTCTCCAGGGTCTCAGGCAGAGGTCTTTCCCATCACCTCCTGCCTGGTCCTTTTAACTGGAGATGCCACGGACTGAACCTGGGACCTTCTGCATGCCAAGCAGATGCTCTCCCACTGAGCCACAGCCCCTCTTTACAGGGTCTCAGGCAGAGATCTTCCACATCCCCTCCTGCCTGGTCCTTTTTACTGGAGATGCCAGGGATTGAACCCAGGGCCTTCTGCATGCCAAGCAGAGGCTCTGCCACTGAGCCACGGCCCCTCTTTACAGCTCTCCAGGGTCTCAGGCTGAGGTCTTTCCCATCCCCTCCTGCCTGGTCCTTTTTACTGGAGATGCCAGGGATTGAACCTGGGACCTCTTGCATGCCAAGCAGGGGCTCTGCCGCTGAGCCACAGCTCCTCCCTTGGGAACGTTGTTATCCCTCCACTGCAGTGATGATCCTGCAAGTCTCATGGGGCTTTTGTTTAAGCTGCACCTCCCTTTTGCAGAACTTCATCAGCTCCAAAGTCCAGCACGCTTCCTGGATCGGCCTTAAAGTTGAAAATGAGGAAGGCAAGTGGAGATGGTCAGATGGCTCCAGACTGGTGAAAGAGTGAGTTTGGACCAAGGGAATGGATCTTGTGATGATGCTGTGGGTCTAGGCCTGCAAGACAGACCGCAGCATCTGGTGGGCAATGAATTCCCCTTTGGGGAATTTGGTAAGGATGGCCAAATTCCCCAGCTGCATTGCAGGATTTGTTTCTCTGATGCTCTTCATGAGACAGTTCTGGGCAGAGCTCTTTTTGTAGAAAAAGCCCAGCAGGAACTCATTAGCATAATAGGCCACACCCAACAGCAGAAACTCATTAACATATTAGGCCACACCCATGACAGCACAGATCATTAGCATATTAGGCTGCACCCCCATGTTACCAGAGAGTGTGGTCATCCAGCCACACCCACCTTTTGCTTCTTAGTCTGTTTATCTTGTTTGGTGTAGTGGTTAAGTGAGCAGACTCTTATCTGGGAGAACCGGGTTTGATTCCCCACTCCTCCACTCGCACCTGCTGATGTGACCTTGGGTCAGTCACAAGCTCTGGCACAGCTGTTCTCTCAAGGACAGTTCCTGTCAGAAGTTCTCTCAGCCCCACCTACCTCACAGGGTGTCTGTTGTGGGGAGGGGAAGGGAAAGGAGTTTGTAAGCCGCTCTGAGACGCCTTTGGGCAGTGAAGGGCAGGGTATAAATCCAAACTCCTCCTCCTCTTCTTCTTCTTCTTCTTCTTCTTCTTCTTCTTCTTCTTCTTCTTCTTCTTCTTCTTCTTCTTCTTCTTCTTCTTCTTCTTCTTCTTCTTGTTTGTTGTCAAAACCCAGGGCTTTTTGGAGCAGGAACTCCTTTGCATGTTAGGCTGTGCACCCCTTATGTAGCCAGTCCTAATGAATTTCTGCTGTTGGGTGTGGCCTGTTATGCTAATGAGTTCCTGCTGGGCGTGGCCAACTTGGGAGCCAGCTGGAACTCCGTTCCTCTGCGTTCCTGCCCAAAAATAGCCCTGGTTTTGGGAAACCCGAGAGAGGCGCTATTAGTGGCTACTAGCCAGGGTGACCAAAGAGAACCTCCATGTTTGGAGGCAGTGTACCTCTGAATCCCAGTCCTGGGAGGCAACATCAGGGGAAGGCCTCGGCCTCCGTGCCCTCCTGTTGGCCCTCCAGAGGAACCAGTTGCCCACTGTGTGGAACAGGATCCTGGTCTAGGTGGACCTTCACTGGTCTGATCTTGTAGGGTTGCCCGCTGCAGGTTAGAAAATCCCTGGAGATTTGGGGGCAGATTCTGGGAAGGGCAGAGTTTGGGGAAGGGAAGGAACCCCGCAAGGATGGGGTGCCATGGAGTTCCCCATCCAAAACTGGCATTTTTCTCCAGGGGAACTGACCTCTGTAGTCTGGAGGTCTCTTGTAATTCCAGGAGAAGTCTAGGGCCTACCTGGAGGCTGTCATTCACTTAACCCTGGAGATAAGATGCCGCTTCTCTGCCAGGCCCTTCTTAGAGGTAAACACTCTCCATTTGGCCATCTGAAAGCCAGAACGCCTCATTAGAGAGACTGACGCTGTGCCAGAATTAGGTGCTTCAGTGCTGGAGACGGAGTTTGTAGGCATGGCTTCAATAGAAGCCCGGTCTTGAGAAGGGATTCTCAAAAAGGTTGTATAGCCAGTACATCTCCGACTGCTTTTTTTTCGTATTTTGGACTATAAATATATCAACCAGCAAGAGCCTCGTGTTGATATTTTGTTTGGAAGTGGAAGGAGTCAGGCGGCCGAACGGAGAGTGTTTGCCTTTAAGTACGGCCTGGCAGAGAAACAGCATCTTATCTCCAGTGTTAAGTGAATGACTGGCATTGTTCTTCACTGGGAGGCCTTGCATACTTACCTACCTGGAAGCTGGCAACTTTATTGATCCAGCAGCAGGGCTCTTTTTGTGATCCTGTCTTGCTGGACTTCCCCGGGAAATTAGCTGTTGTAGATTTCCTGGGTTGTGTGGCCGTGGTCTTGGCATTGTAGGACCTGACGTTTTGCCAGTAGCTGTGACTGGCATCCTCAGAGGTAGAACACAGAAAGATGGAAGACTCTCTGTGTCAAGGGGAGCAGAAAAATGGTAGGGAGGTAATTTATATCTACCCTGGAAGGTGGCGTGGGGCTGAGTCATTCTCTTGTAGGAGTTCTCCACGCTATGAACATGCTAATGGAGGAGGCTTTCCTGAGGAGGTTCTTTTGTCTATGGATTGTTTCCTGAGGTTTCCCAGGGAAAGTAGGAATACTCTTCCCTTGAGGCAGTGTTTTGGGGGCAATACAAGTCACAGAGAGATCTGTCCTGTGAGCCCAATCCATCAGAAGTATGGCTCCGTCAGAAAGTGTCGAGGCTAATTTCTCTAATTTGCATACTACATTTTTCAACACAGGGGAACTTTAAAAAAAAATGAGCACAGGTGAGAGAATGCCAAAATCTGATCTCCCCACCTACAGTTAGTGGTGGTACCTTCCATCCTTCACTCTCAGGTCTTCCCCCCCCCTTTCATTCCCCATCACTTTTTACTGCATATGTAGACATTCTTTCTCTCTCTCTCCCTCTGTCTGCTCTGTGTAATTGAAGCTCTTTCTTCCTAGGTATTGGTCTGAAGACCAGCCCAGCAACGCCAAGGTCTCCAGGAAATCAAACCAAGACTGTGCCGTGATAGTACCTTCCTTAACTTACCGTAACTGGAATGATAGCAATTGCCATAAGCTCTACAGATGGGTTTGTAAGGAGAGCCTGGATCTTGGAGAAGCGTAGTCGGCCAAATCAGTTACCTGAGCAGTATTAAAAGGGAAGCTAGGATGAGCGTATGTGTGTGTGGTTCATGGAAGAAGAAGAAGAAGAAGAAGAAGAAGAAGAAGAAGAAGAAGAAGAAGAAGAAGAAGAAGAAGAAGAAGAAGAAGAAGAAGAAGAAGAAGAAGAGGAGGAGGAGGAGGAGGAGGAGGAGGAGGAGGAGGAGGAGGAGGAGGAGGAGATTGGATTTATATCTCCGCCCTTCACTACCCAAGGGAGTCTCAGAGCGGCCTACAAACTCCTTTCCCTTCCCCTCCCCACAACAGACACCCTGTGAGGTAGGTGGGGCTGAGAGAGCTCTGACAGAAACTGCTCTTTTTCAAGAACACCTCTGACAGAACTATGGCTTGCCCAAGGTCATCCAGCAGCTGCAAGTGGAGGAGTGGGGGAATCAAACCCGGTTCTCCCAGATTAGAGTCCGCACACTTGACCACTACACCAAACTGGAATCACAGCGTAGACAACATAAGAGCAAAAAGAAATACAGCGCTATTACAATAAAGGCTAAAGTGAAGAGTGGTTATTTATACTCAAAGGGTTATTATAAAGTATTAATTGTTTCCAGTATTCCATATAAGACATTCAGTACAAAAAAAAAAAGTTATTCCCATCCAGTCTCAAAGCAGCATACAGAAAACCCTCCTAAAGGAAAAGTTCAAGGAAACGTATAAGTAGAATTAATCAAAATCTGCACACTGTCCAAAGCACAAACAGTCCAACAAACAGTCAAGGTCAAGTATTTCCTACAACTTATAATTCTCTGTGTCGATCAAGAAGATTGAAGCGCATGTTGACAGGGAGAATTATACGTTGTAGAAAATACTTGACCTTGACTGTTTGTTGAACTGTCTGCCAGTTTCCTTTACTGAATACGGGACCAGATAGCTGAAATGTGGGAGCCAACCGGAAGCCCCGTTATCGTTTGTGCTTTGGACCTCAATGGTCATCTAGTCCAACCCCCTGCACCATGCAGGAAATTCACAATTACTTTCCCCACCACCACCACCACTCCCCCAGTGACCCCTGCTTTTTGCCCAGAGGAAGGTTTTTTTAAAAAACAAAACAAAAACACCTCCAGGATCCCTGGGCCCGTCTGGCTGGGAGGAAGATTCCTTTCTGACCCCAGAGTGGTGATTGACTTTACCTTGGGCATGAAAGAAAGGGCCACGGGAGCTGAGCCCACCATGCACTGGGACTAGGGGCTCTTCCAAGAGCCAGTTTGGTGTAGTGGTTTAAGTGTGCGGACTCTAATCTGGGAGAACCGGGTTTGATTCCCCACTCCTCCGCTTGCAGCTGCTGGATGACCTTGGGCAAACCATAGTTCTGATACGAGCTGTCCTTGAAAAAGATCAGTTTCTGTCAAGAGCTCTCTCAGCCCCACCTACCTCACAGGGGGTGTCTGTTGTGGGGAGGGGAAGGGAATGGAGTTTGTAAGCCGCTCTGAGACTCCCTTGGGTAGTGAAGGACGGGGCATAAATCCATTCTCCTCCTCCTCTTCTTCTTCTAAAGCGCACAAACTCTAATCTGGGAGAACCGGGTTTGATTCCCCACTCCTCCACTTGCACCTGGCTGGATGATTTTGGGCAAGCTGTAGTTCTGATAAGAGCTATTCTTGAAAAAGAGCCATTTCTGTCAGAGCTCTCTCAGCCCCGCCTACTTCACAGTGTGTCTGTTGTGGGGAGGGGAAGGGAAAGGAGTTTGTAAGCCACTCCGAGACTCTGTTGAGTAGTGAAGGGCAGGGGTATAAATCCAATCTCCTACTCCTCCTACTCCTCCTACTCCTCTTCTTCTTCTTCTTCTTCTTCCTCCCCCCATGCCTTTTCAAGTGTTGAAACAGCCATGGGAGATTGGGGAGGGGGAAGAAGAGCTCCTTGTCCCATCACACTGCAGATGGGCCCTTGCAGCATTTTTAGATTGTCCATTTTAGGCTTTAAAGTGGTGGTGGTGGTCGTGTCCCCATGGCAAACGGGAGGGTGTCATCACATTGAGTGTGGCACAGAGTGACTGGCCCAAGGTCACCCATCAAGCTTGCTGGCTGAGTGGGGATCTGAACTCAGGTCTCCCAATCTGAGACCTCAGAAGGTCTCATAACTGGGGGCTCTTCCATGTTTTTATTCTCATTTGTGCATCCCTGTTGCTTCGGAGCATTCCCCCCCTGTTATGCATGTGTTTTGCTCCCTCTAGTGGTCAATTCGATATTACATCTCTTTATGCCCAGCATATCTCCCCGTAGAGTTAAACTGCAGGTTTTTCTGTGCAGAGCAGAAAACAACAACAATAACAAAGCAACAGGAACTCACAAGCGAGGAAAATGAGAATGCAGGAAAAGCCCTTGGTCTCCCTCTCCTAGACACGAGACAACTTAAAAACTGATAAATCACCAGGCCGGGATGGCATAATGTGAACTAGTGGATCTCCTGACAAAAATATGTAATCTTTCTTTAAAATCTGCCTCCATTCCTGAGGACTGGAAGGTAGCTAATGTCACTCCCATCTTTAAAAAGGGTTCCAGGGGAGATCCAGGAAATTACAGGCCAGTCAGTCTGACATCGATACCGGATAAGTTGGTGGAAACTGTTATTAAGGAAAGAATTAGTAGGCACATTGATGAACAAAAACTATTGAGTTAGACTCAGCATGGGTTCTGTAAGGGAAGATCTTGTCTCACTAACCTGTTAGTGTTTTTTTGAGGTAATGAACAAACATGTGGACAAGGGGGACCCAATAGGTGTTGTTTACCTTGACTTCCAGAAAGCTTTTGATAAAGTTCCTCATCAAAGGCTCCTAAGTAAGCTCAATAGTCATGGGATAAAAGGACAAGTCCTCTTGTGGATCAAAAACTGGCTTTGGGGACAGTGAGAAGCTGTACTTTGCAATGTCAGGATGCAGTTTTGGGGCGGATATAAGATTTCAAGAGCCAATGTTCCCGTCGACAGATATATCTGGCAAAAGGAGCCTTGACTCTCGAAATCTCATACTCCCCAGATCTTGTTGGTCTCTGAGGTGCAGCTGGACTTGAATTGAGGTGCTCTACTGTAGGACTTGAATTGAGAGGTTCTACTGCAGATCTAGGGGCTGTGGTGACTCAAGTGGTTAAGATGTCGAACTGCAAACTGGAAGGTCAGTAGTTCGGCAGTTCGAGACCCGAGTGCCGCATGACGGAGTGAGCTCCCGTCCCTGGCCCCAGCTCCTGCCAATCTAGCAGTTCGCAAGCAAGAAATTGCAAGTAGATAAATAGGTACCGTTTCGGTGGGAAGGTAGCAGCATTCCGTGCGCCTCGGCATCTAGTCATGCCGGCCACACGACCGCGGAAACGTCTTCGGACAGCGCTGGCTCTTCAGCTTGTAAATGGAGATGAGCACTGCATCCCTAGAGTCAGATTCGACTGGCTTTTGAGCAAGGGTAATCTTTACCTTTTACTGCAGATCTACTGATGGCCCTGGGTTTTGGCCACTGTGCGATGCATTGGACTGATACAACACGGCTTCTCTTATGTTCTTATGTCAGACCAACATCGCTACCCTCTGAAACAATTATCATCTGCCTTTTTTAGCTCCATGCTGTCTCCTTTGACTGGCAGCACCTCTCCAGATTTGGGGAGGAAGGCCTTTCCCAGCCCCAGTACCAGGTATCTTCCACATGCCAGCGACAGAGAGCATGGGTGCCCTGTGAACAGACTTCCACCACTGAGCTAAGGAGCCCATGGGAAGGAAAAAAGCACTTGTTCCCAGTCCAGGGTGCAAGGCGTTTAGAGGCTGCACAGAATTCCCTACGGGGGCAGACTTTGGTGGTACAAAATGCTTATGGTGAGCCCATGGGATATCCCAGGCAAGAGACATTCAGAGGTGGTTTGCCTTTGCCATGGCCTCCAGCGGGTACATGAGACAGCCCTTTTCTGTGGCAGCTCCATGATTATGCAATCACAGAACCACAGAGTTGGAAGTGTCCCTAGAGGCCATCTAGTCCAACCCCCTGCTCAGTGCAGGATCAGCCTAGAGCGTCCCTGGCAAGGGTTTGTCCAGCCACTGCTTAAAGACTGCCAGGGAGGGGGAGCTCACCACCTCCCAAGGCAGCTGATTCCCCTCTTTCACAACTCTTGCTGCCAAAAAGGTTTTCCCTGAATATCCAGCCGGGACCTTCCTGCCCTTAATTTAAACGCATTCTTGTGAGTCCTCTCCTCTGCTGCCAACAGGAACAGCTCCCTGCCCTCCTCCTCTAAGGGACACAGCCCTTCAAAGACTTGCCTTCGTGTCTTCCCTCAACCTCTTCACTGGCCTTCTATTTTTATTTTAATTTAAATTTTTATTATTTCGATACAACACAGCAACAAGATTCCACATGAATGTCACGTAAATTGGGTTAACTTAGCTCTAATTATGGTGTTTATAACAATTACAATAGTGCCAATACTGTTTAACATAAGAACATAAGAGAAGCCAATGTTGAATCAGGCCAATGGCCCATCTAGTCCAACACTCTGTCACACAGCGGCCAAAATATACCAGGTGCCATCAGGAGGTCCAGCAGTGGGGCCAGGACACCAGAAGCCCCCTCCCACTGCTGCCCCCTCCAGCACCAAGAATAGAGTGCAGCACCTGCCCCAGACTGAGGGTTCCCATCTATACCCTGTGGCTAATAGCCACTGACGGACTTCTACTCCATATAAGAACATAAGAGCATAAGAGAGGCCAATGTTGAATCAGGCCAGTGGCCCATCTAGTCCAACACTCTGTCACACAGCGACCAAAATATACCAGGTGCCATCAGGAGGTCCAGCAGTGGGGCCAGGACACTAGAAGCCCCCCACTGCTGCCCCCTCCAGCACCAAGAATAGAGTGCATCACCTGCCCCAGACTGAGGGTTCCCATCTATACCCTGTGGCTAATAGCTACTGACGGACTTCTACTCCATATAAGAACATAAGAACATAAGAGAAGCCAATGTTGAATCAGGCCAATGGCCCATCTAGTCCAACACTCTGTCACACAGCGGCCAAAATATACCAGGTGCCATCAGGAGGTCCAGCAGTGGGGCCAGGACACCAGAAGCCCCCTCCCACTGCTGCCCCCTCCAGCACCAAGAATAGAGTGCATCACCTGCCCCAGACTGAGGGTTCCCATCTATACCCTGTGGCTAATAGCCACTGACGGACTTCTACTCCATATAAGAACATAAGAACATCAGAGAAGCCAATGTTGAATCAGGCCAATGGCCCATCTAGTCCAACACTCTGTCACACAGCGGCCAAAATATACCAGGGGCCATCAGGAGGTCCAGCAGTGGGGCCAGGACACCAGAAGCCCTCCCACTGCTGCCCCCTCCAGCACCAAGAATAGAGTGCAGCACCTGCCCCAGACTGAGAGTTCCCATCTATGTTGTTGTTGTTCAGTCGCACAGTTGAGTCCGACTCTTCGCGACCCCATGGACCAGATTACGCCAGGCCCTCCTGTCTTCCACTGTCTGCTGAAGTTTGCTCAGTTTCATGTTCGTTGCATTGATGACACTGTCTAACCATCTCATCTTTTGCCGTCCCCTTCTCCTTTGACCTTCAATCTTTCCCAGCATCAGGGTCTTCTCCAGTGAATGCTCCCTTCTCATTTGGTGGCCAAAGTATTCTCCAGTGAATGCTCCCTTCTCATTTGGTGACCAAAGTATTCTCCAGTGAATGCTCCCTTCTCATTTGGTGGCCATCTATACCCTGTGGCTAATAGCCACTGATGGGCTTCTGCTCCATACGTTTATCTAATTTCCTCTTGAAACTGTCCATGCTTGGAGCTGCCACCACCTCCTGTGGCCGTGAATTCCATGGGTTAATCACTCTTTGGGTGAAGATGTATTTCCTTTTATCTGTTCTAACCTGACTGCTCAGCCATTTCATGGAGTGCCCACGAGTTCTTGTATTGCGAGAAAGGGAGAAAAGTTCTTCTTTCTCTGTTAATCTCCAAGACCTACCTACACAAGTCAAAAATATAACAACTCCGGGTATTGTTTGTTTTGGGGGATTATTCCCCCTTCTGCACAGTAACTGACCACAGGGAACCATACTGCTTGGAATGATTTCTAGCAGGTATTAGTTCACTGGCCTTCTCGTTGAAGCTGGTTTTATTTACCGACTGCATTTGATGAAGGCAGTCCTAAATGGTGGTGTTTGGGGTTTTTAATAAAAAAAAATGGATTTGGTATTTAATGTACTTTATGTATTTTATTCATATTGTAGGCTGCCTTGAGCCCCATAAGGAAGAAAGTTGGCTAACGGGTGTTTTAAATGAAATAATTTTGAAGGCAAAACGTAAACATTTTTGAGATCCAAAGACGGGAATTCTTAAATCTTGCCCAGTTTTGAATTTGTACAGCATTCCGTTTCACCTTTCCACAAAATGCACACAAAATACCAATGTCATGGGGAATCCAGCCTCTTGTCTCCATGTCTGCCCATTCCCAGAAGAGCTGTGAATGGCGCAGTGCACCCTGGGCAATTATGGGGCTAGCGCAGAGGTCCCCGCTGGGGCCTGGATTGTGTCCAGTAGTTCTGGAGCTGCCTTTCTCAGCTCCCTCCATGTGAGTCGGAAGATTAAAGAGGTCATTTTGCCAGCTGGGTGCCTCTGGAAAGCAGGTAGAAGGCATGGAAATTATTTTTTTTTAATCGACACGTCTAATTTCCCCGACAGATGTGGCTTCAAGTGGACGGGGAGAGGGGGAAGCAGAGAAAACAGCAAAGAAACCCGTAGCCCAGGTTTCTTAACTGTGAGCCAACGTCAAATAAAAATGTGTTTTGACAGCGTTCTCAGCCTCTTGGTCAATGTTTAGAATGGACGGAAACATTATTTTTCCTTCCACCGTTTGAAAACAAAAGAAAATTAAGGACTTTGCCGGTGTCGAAGAAGGACTTTTCTTCATTTTAGCTTCCTTTCCCCCATGAAAGCTGGCTAGGTCTAGTGGTCTAGCGGTGGTTGGGTTGTTGGGCTGGGATCTTGGATGACTGAGGGGGTGACGTGAGAGAGGTTTACAAAATTGTGCCTGGGACAGAGCAGGCGGAGTAAGAAGTACCATTCTCCCTTTCTCACAATACAAGAACTCATGGGCACTCCATGAAATTGCTGAGCAGGAGGCTTAGAACAGGAGGAGGAGGAGGAGGAGGAGGAGGAGGAAGAAGAAGAAGAAGAAGAAGAAGAAGAAGAAGGACAAGAAGAAGAAGGACAAGAAGAAGGAGGATGAGGACGAGGACGAGGAGGACAAGGAAGACGAGGATGGGGAAGACGAGGACGAGGAGGAAGGAGGACGAGGAGGGAGGAGTACAAGGAGGAGGAGGGAGGACGACGACAACGACGAGGAGGACGAGGAGGATGAGTTGGATTTATACCCCACCCTTCACTACCCGAAGGAGTCTCAGAGTGACTTACAATCTCCTTCCCTTCCCCTCCCCACAACAGACAACCTGTGAGGTAGGTGGGGCTGAGAGCGCTCTGACAAAACCGCTCATGAGAGAAGAGCTCTAAAAGAATTTTTAACTGACCCAAAGTCACACCAGCAGCTGCCTGTGGAGGCGTGGGGAATCAAACCTGGTTCTCCCAGATTAGAGTCCGCGCTCCTAACCACTACACCAAACTGGCTCTCAAAGGAAGTCCTTCTTCACCCAAATATGCACATGAAATTCACTGCTGCAGGAAGTGGTGGCAGCTACAAGCACAGAGGAGATTGGATAAGCATATGGAGCTGAGGTCCATCAGTGGCTCTTAGCCACAAGGTATAGAGGGAACCCTCTGTCTGGGGCAGTGATGCTCTGTCTTCTTGGTGCTTGGGGGGCAACAGTGGGAGGGCTTCTGGAGTTCTGGCCCTGATGGCAGACTCCCTGATGGCACCTGAGTTTTGGCCCCTGGGTGACACAAAGTGTTGGACTGGATGAGCCATTGGACTGATCCAACATGGCTTCTCTTATGGACCTGGGAGGCCCAGGTTCAAATACCCATGAAGCTGTGCCTGACCCCAGTTCAACCAGCTGGCTTCATACGGAGGAGTGGGAAATCAAACCCGGTTCTCCAGATTAGATTCCACCACTCTTAACCGCTACACCAGGAATGGCTTTCTACGTGGCAGTCGACACCTTGAACTGAGCCCAATAATGGACAGGCAGCCAGTGGATTGCCTGCGGAATGGGTCTGATGGGCGTGCCCTGCCTAGCCAGCAGTAGGTCCATAGAGTCGAGGGGTCATCTCTTCCTGCCTTCGAAGTCAGGTAGCTTCCCCCGCAAAGCAAGCATTTCCTAACTGAGCGGCAGGCTGCTCTCTGATGTCCAACAGACAATTTGCCAACTGCACATTTTTGCAGACTCTCATTTCCAGTCTTCCCCCGAGAGGCACCTGGAGCAGCCAAAACGGCCGTGCTGCAAACCACCAGCCCCTGGCGAGCGCGCCACCCTCCCGTAGCAGTCACAGATTAACTCCCCGCTGTTTGGACCTCAGCGCAGCCCGAGAGAAAGCATCCCTGACAACAGGAAACGCCGGCAGCCTGGGAGGCCGAGGTACACCCACAAACTGCAGCCTCTCAGCCACCGGCATTCGCATTCGGGCGTCTCCCCCTCTTCCAGCCCTTTGTCTAAAATCATCTAGATCCGAGGTGTCGATACATGCAGCCCGGGGGCCGGATGAGGCCCTCCCGGAGGGCTTCAATCAGGTCCACAGTGGAACTAGCTGTCTTCTGCTTCTCCTTCTGGTTCTGCTGCTGCTGCCTCATCGTAGGTTTGCAGCTTACGGATACACACCTGAACAGAGTACTCAAGATTGCAACACCACAGACATTTTGATGCAACAATTCAGAGCAAGAGGGGTCAGTGATCGGACACTGCTAAATAAACAAAATATTGCAAGGGTGCTGATGTTTTAAGCGTGTTTTTATTTTGTATAAAAAAACCCACCTTTGTGTTTGTGTCCTTTATAACGTTTCTATCTCCCCTACCTGGCATTACTTTTTTTGGCACACGTGGCCCGGCCCGACAAGGTCTCATTTATGTCAGATCCGGCCCTCATAGGAAATGAGTTCGACACCCCTGGTCTAGAAGCTCCAGAGGATGAAAGTTTGTACCATGAATAAACCTTTTAAACCTCTTAAAGTTGCCCCCGCTGGACTCTAAATTTGTTCTACTTCTTCAGACCAACACAGCTGCCCACCTGGAGCTATAAAAGGACACATCAATGCTAAAAGGTGGGCGCTGGGGATGCCAGCCTCCAGGTGGGTGGAATCTGTGGCATTGGGATGGAGAAGAAGAAGAAGAAGAAGAAGAAGAAGAAGAAGAAGAAGAAGAAGAAGAAGAAGAAGAAGAAGAAGAAGAAGAAGAAGAAGAAGAAGGAGGAGGAGGAGGAGGAGGAGGAGGAGGAGGAGGAGGAGGAGGAGGAGGAGGAGGAGGAAGAGATTGGATTTATACTCTGCCCTTCACTACCCAAGGGAGTCTCCAAGCGGTTTACAAACTCCTTTCCCTTCCCCTCCCCGCAACAGACACCCTGTGAGGTAAGTGGGGCTGAGAGAGCTCTGGCAGAAACTGCTCTTTTTCAAGAACAGCTGTGTCAGAGCTTATGACTGACCCAAGGTCACATCAGCAGGTGCAAGTGGAGGAGTGGAGAATCAAATCCAGTTCTCTCAGATTAGAGTCCGCGCACTTAACCACTACACCAAACTGGCTCTCAAACTGTAAAAGCCCTCCCCCCTCAAGCCCCAGGAGAGCCACTGCCAGTCTGAGTAGAGAATATTGAACTTGATGGACCGCTAGTCTGATTCAATCTAAAGCAGCTACATATGAGAGTTTCATCCAGTGGAGGAGACATAGATCTTTGGCAGAGCATCTGCCTTGCATGCAGAAGGTCCCAGGTTCAATCCCCAGCATCCCCAGTTAAAAAGGACCAGGCAATAGGTGATGTGAAAGACCTCAGCCTGAGACCCTCGAGAGCCACTGCCAATCTGAGTACACAAATCTGACCTCGATGGACCGCAGGTATGGTTCAGTATAAGGCAGTTTGTGTGTCCAGCTCTTCATGGGGGTCACTGCAGACATTCAGCAGCAGCACACATACTTTGACCTCCAAAGGGCTCTCCGTGGTGGTTGTGCAAGCAGCCAAGTCCTTCCCACAGGGTCCTTGGGGGTGGCTCAGGTCAAGGGAAGTCCTCCTTCCGGGTTGCAGCCTCCATGTCAGAGTCCCGCAGCAATCAGTTCTCAACGATTCCTATTCAAAAGAGTGAAGTTTATTGAATCCAGTAAAGGCGGGTCGTCTGTGCATACATGCTATGTTAGAACTGATTGCAAACGCGCAAAAAGAGAAGTTATACATAATTCAAAGGGGTCTTCTGATGGAGCTGGGCCAATCAGAAAATAAGTCAAAAGCCCGCCTAACCTAACGGGTCTGAGTTCCCAGGGAAAGCAGCAACAAGGTAACAAGGTCACTCACCTAGGTTAGTAGATAAGATGAGTTGGGAAGAAACGAGAGTACAGATTCCATTACAGGAACATACCATCCAACACCTTCCCCCTCCCTTTCACCAGCTAAGGCAGCAGCTTAGCTGACACTCCATACCCTCCTGCACAGGGACCTGAGTTGGGTATGCAAATTAAGTGTACATAGGACTAATGCTCCCTCTAAGCCAGGGGTGTCAAACATGTGGCCCAGGGGGCGGATCAGGCCCCCGGAGGGCTTCTCTCAGGCCTGCAGTGGAACTGGCTGTCTTCTGCTTCTTCTTACAGTTCTGCTGCTGCTGAGTCATTGCAGGTTTGCAGCTTACAGATACACACCTGAACTGCATAATTAAGATTGCAACAGCACAGACATTTTGATGCAATAATTCAGAGCAGCATTCATGTAAACATTCTTGCTCATGTCATAAGAACATAAGAGAAGCCAATGCCGGATCAGGCCAATGGCCCATCCGGTCCAACACTCTGTCACATAATGGGCAAAAATACCAGGAGCCATCAGGAGGCCCACCAGTGGGGCCAGGACATTAGAAGCCCTCCCACTGCTGACCGCCCCAAGCACCAAGAATACAGAGCATCACCTGCCCCAGAGTCTCTATCTGTACCTTGTGGCTAATAGCCACCGATGGACCTCTGCTCCATATGTTTATCCAATTCCCTCTTGAAGCAGTCCATGCTTGTAGCTGCCACCACCTCCTGTGGCAGCAAATTCCAGGTGTTAATCACTCCTTGGGTGAACAAGGACTTTCTTTTATCAGTTTTACCTCCACCAAGCTTCCCATTTACAAGCCACCTGAATTCCTGATGGAGACAGGAAAAGAAGCAACATAGACATGCCCTCAGGACCATATTGTAGCCATCTTCCAGACTCAAATCACAGCACATGGCATCAGATCTACTCCCATCATACTTTCCCAAAGCAACCAGCCTCTGACGTGCCGCTCCTTTACAAAGCATCTCAATTAATTTTCCTGTAAATAGCTTCCAAACATCCTTGAGCAGTTGGACTCTCTTAATTCTCCCTGGTACTTCCTTGTGACTAGTCCCCTCACTTTTGAAAAGTTTCTACTTTTGACGTTAATTTATTTACTTACTTTATTTATGCTGCATCTTTCTACCCAATGGTGACCCAAAGTGGTGTGCATCATTCTCCTCTCTTCCATTTTATTTTTGAAGGATAAAGTTTGGACTTGGGGGCAATGCTCCCTCTAAGCTGTGGAGTCTTGTGCGCAAAAATTCTACTTCATGAACTACTGGCATTAAAGTTGTGAGCAAGCAATTTGGCCACTGCCTAAGTTAGTGTGCTCTGGAGCCCTCCTTCCTGAGCTGAGACAAAAATGTGTGAGCCTGAGGCTAAAAAACTGTGAGCTAGCTCACACTAACTCAGCTTAGAGGGAACACTGCTGGGGGGGGGGAATCTCTCTATTGACATGAATGCTGAACTGAATAGCATAGTGGTGCGAAAACATCTACATCTTGCCCTAGGTCTCAAGCCCCACTCAGAACCAAGTCCAAGGTCACTGCCCCTCGGCTTATCTCTGTGACCAGAAGTTCTAGTGCACAGTCATTTACAATATCTAAGGACCCGAGTTCTACAGTGTAATTTAAACACTTGTTTGCCCAGTCAATGTACAGGGAGTTGAAGTCACCCAGCATTATAATGTTTTCTGCTTTAGTCATTTCCCTTTTTCCCTATCAGTCTCAAGATCAGCCTCATGGTTTTGACCAGGGGAGAGATAGCACACCTCCAATCTTAAGTAATCTTTAGAAGAGCTATATCTAAGTCCAGTAGCACCTTAAAGATCAACAAGATTTTCAGGGTATAAGCTGTCAAGAGTCAACGCTGCCTTAAGAACATAAGAACATCAGAGAAGCCAATGTTGGATCAGGTCAATGGCCCATCCAGTCCAACACTCTGTCAATCAGTGGCCAAAAATACTAGCTGCCACCAGGAGGTCCACCAGGCGGGGCAGGACACTAGAAGCCCTCCCACTGTTGTCCCCTCCCAGCACCAAGAATTCAGAGCATCCCTTCCCCCAGAGTCCCAATCTATACCTTGTGGCTAATAGCCACCGATGGACCTCTGCTCCAGGTGTTTATCCAATTCCCTCTTGAAGCCATCCATGCTTGTAGCTGCCACCACCTCCTGTGGCAGTGAATTCTACATGTTAATCACCGGTTGGGTGAAGATGTACCTCCTTTTATCCGGTCTAACCCGATCGCTCAGTAATTTCATGGAGTGCCCATGAGTTCTTGTACTGTGAGAAAGGGAGAAAAGTACTTCTCTCTCTACCTGCTCTATCCCATGCATAATCTTATAAACCTTGATCTTGTCACCCCTCAGCCTTCATTTCTCCAAGCTAAAGAGCCCCAAGTGTTTTAACCTTTCTTCATAAGGGAAGCGTTCCAACCCTTTGATCATTCTAGTTGCCCTTCTCTGCACTTTTTCCAATGCTATAATATCCTTTTTGAGGTGTGGTGACCAGAACTGTACACAGTATTCCAAATGAGGTCACACCAATGATTTATACAGGTGCATGATGATACTGGCTGATCTGTTTTCAATACCCTTCTTAATCCACAAATCTGACAAAGGAAGCGTTGACTCTTGAAAGCTCATACTCCAAAAATCTTACTGGTCTCTAAGATGCTACTGGACTCAAAAGTAGTTCTTTTGTATTGCAGACCAGTACGGCTACCATTTGAATGTAATATTTAGGGCCTGGCATCTTCACCCCTAGGGGCTGCGGTGGCTCAGAGGTTAGGACGCTGAGTTGCAGACCGGAAGGCTGGTAGCTCGGCAGTTCGAGACCCGAGTGCCGCATGACGGAGTGCGCTCTTGTCTCTGGTTCCATCCCCTGCCAGCCTAGCAGTTTGAAAGCAAGAAATTGCAAGTAGATAAACAGGTACCGCTTCGGTAGGAAGGTAACAACATTTCATGCACCTCGGCGTTTAGTCATTCTGGCCACATGACCACAGAGAAGTCTTCGGACAGCGCTGGCTCTTCGGCTTGGAAACAGAGATGAGCATCACCCCCTAGAGTCAGACTCAACTGGCTTTCCAGCAAGGGAAACCTTAACTTTTACCTATCGTCACCCCTAATGATTCTGTGGGGGGAGTTAATTGCTCTCTTGTCTCCCTGATTATTTCACCGTATTCCCTCTTTGATATTCAGTGTAACACTGCCCCCAACACATTCCTGTTTCTCCTTATAGAGTTTATATTCAGAGACAGACATATCCCACTGATTTTTCCACTAGGTTTCTGGAACACCCACTAAATCTAAATTTTCATTTAGCACCAAGCGTTCCAGCTCCTCCCCATCTTGGCTCAGAGGTGTCTAGCATCGGCCTCTAGACACCTGTACCCTATTTCTCCCTCCAAGGATCTTCTCATCCTTCAACCCTTTGGTCTCCTCAAACAGCCCTCCTTCATCACCTTACTCTAACCTCTCGAGTTCTGGCCCTTCCCTTCAGTATTATCCTGAACGTTTAACCACAGCATTATGTGTGTAGGGATGTAATTCTGGGGAAATATGACCCTTGCTTTTCTCCTAAGAAGACAACTGAATCCAGATGCTCCTTCAACAGGATCCTAGGAAAGGCATCAGCAGTTGTTTATACTGGGAAAGATGGTCATTACGTGTCTACTGAATATAATTTTATATCCTTAAATTGATTTCAATAATCAGACAATTCAGTTTATGTTACCTTTGATGTACTGATTCCTCTGTAATGCGACTGTAATTACTGGGTATGATTTTTTTGAATTTCAGATGCCTGTCGGGACCAGGCAATGTATGCAATCTTATCCCTTCCTCTACCACGCCATCATTCTTACCTTTCTCGGTCATGGTCTAGACACTCTCAGGGGCCTTATTATCCACCCCACCTTGAAACAAGGACTAAAGCAATCCAGCCTATTAGGTCAGAATTCAGATCTTGAGTCACGGATGCAGGGACGGGGAATCACAGCCGGTGGGAGCTTTTGCGAGGCTGACAAGGTAATGCGACGGGGCTTGTTAAAATATTACACTTCACCCCACTGGGGTGATCGCCGGCCTCCACATTTTTGTTAAATTGGGCCTCGTTTCTCTGAAATTCCGATCCAAACAACAGATTCACAGAGCCCCAAAGCCTGGAAGACTGGTCATGTTACATAACAGCTAAGCAGCTATTGGGATAGTTGATGGACGAGCACCTCATCAGCTGGGGAATGTTACCTCACTGTCCCCCTTGTAGATGGTGAAACCTTCATTTTGGTGCTGAGACCAGCTTCTGGATTGGGGCTGTGGTAAAGGGCCCCACCCCTCCCCAAGGAGGAAGGGAATGCCCGTCCAGCCAGTCCCAAGGAGAAGTTACCGGGCCAAGCTGGGCAGGGTGAGACCCAACAGGAAGGTCCTGTCCCACGTTGTGTTGAGGGTGGGCTAGGAGGGAGCATGCCTCACCTCAGCCAGCCCTCTGTCTCCATGACTGCAGCTCACACCCTCCCCTCTCATTGGCCTGGGCTGGCACTGGCAGGTGTGGTTACTGGGTTTGGGGGGAGCCACACCCCAGCCCATTGGTCCACCCCAGGAGTCTTCCTGCTGGCCTTCATGATGCATGAACCTGCAGATGCATGAACCTGGATCGACATAATGCAAGGAAGCCCTGGCATGAAGAGAAGAAATGAGGGCATGCAGGATACCATGAAATCTGGGCCCCTGCATTAAAACCAGGATCTCCTTTGGATCCCAGGATCTGTATCTGTAGCGCGCTCTCTCTCTCTCTCTCTCTCTCTCTCTCTCTCTCTCTCTCTCTCTCTCTCTCTCTCTCTCTCTCTCTCTCTCTCTCTCTCTCTCTCTCTTTCTCTCTTTGCTGTAGTGGTTAAGTGTGCAGACTCTAATCTGGGAGAACCGGGTTTGATTCCCCACTCCTCCACTTGCACCTGCTGGATGACCTTGGGCAAGCCATAGTTCTGGCGCAGCTGTCCTTGAAAAAGAGCTGTTTCTGTCAGAGCTCTCTCAGCCCCACCTACCTCACAGGGTGTCTGTTGTGGGGAAGAGTTTGTAAGCCGCTCTGAGACTCCTTCGGGTAGTGAAGGGCGGGGTATAAATCCAATCTCTTCTTCTTCTTTCTCTGTGCCTGATTGCCACTTTGGGGTCAGGAAGCAATCCTGGAGGGTTTTTTGTCCTCTTCTGGGTGTGGAACAGGGGTCACTGCAGGTGTGGAGGGGGAGGTATTTGTGAATTTCCTGCACTGTGCAGGGGGTTGGGCTAGATGACCCTGGGGGTCCCTTCCAGCTCTATGATTCTATGATTCATACCTCAGTGTACTCTCTTGACAAGATTTCTCCCACTTTGATGCTTGGACTCTTTCTATTTAACAAATGTTATTCTTGACTTTTACTCTGTTTGGGCTTTCTGTACCTTCCTTATCTTCTAAACTTGTGGCAGTACTGCAAATCCCAGTCTAAGAGCCCTGAACCAGTCAAATCCCACTACTCCGTGGTGTCGTGGTTGGGAGCAGCCGACTCTCATCTGGAGAGCCAGGTTTGCTTCCCCACTCCTCCTCCTCATGAAGCTTGCTGGGTGACCTTCTTGGGCCAGTCCCGGTTCTCTCAGAGCTCTCTCAGCCCCAGCTGCCCCGCAAGGTGCCTGTTGTGGGGAGAGGAAGGGAAGGTGATGGTCAGCTGCTTTGAGACTCCTTAATAGAGTTGTGATTTTGGGGGTGGAGCCTGGGGGGGGGGCTTAGGGCGGGGAGGGACTTCAGTAGAATCACAGAATCATAAGAGTTGGAAGAGACCTCCAGGGTCATCTAGTCCAACCCCCTGCACAATGCAAGACGTTCACAAATGCCTCCCCCTCCACACCCCCAGTGACCGCAGTTCCACACCCAGAAGATGGCAAAAAACCTTCCAGGATTGCTTGGGCATATAAGAAAGGGCCCCTGGGCATGTAAGAAAGGGCCCCGAGAACTAAGCACTGAGGCAACCCTTCCTGCCCTCCCTCTCATGCTCTGCCTAAGTTCACACAATCCACATTGCTGTCAGGTGGCCACCGAGCCTCTGTCTGAAAACCTCCCAAGGAGAAGGAGTAGGATTCAATGCCATACAGTCCAATGCGCCCTCTAAGTTGTGGAGTCTTGTGAGCAAAAATTCAGCTTTGTGAGCTACCGGCATTAAAGTTGCGAGTGAGCAATTTGGCTGCTGCATACATTAGTTTGCTCTGGAGCCATCCTTCCTGAGCGGAGACAAAAATCTGTGAGCCAGAGGCTAGAAAACTGTGAGCTGGCTCACACTAACTCAGCTTAGAGGGAACACTGGTCCCAGTCCACCCTCCAAAGGAGCCGTTTTCTCCAGGGGAACTGATCTTGGTCATCTGGAGATCCACTATAATAGCAGCAGATCTCCAGGTGCCCCCTGGAGGTTGGCAGCCCTACTCCTTGAGGTAGAGAAAAGCAGGGTATAAAACCCTGCCCTTCCTCTCAAGATGTGGAGGTCTTCCGTCACACAAAGCACATTCTCCCCTTCTGTCTACTGGCCCACATTCATTCCAGAGCAACCAGCTTCAAAGAAGGACTTGCTGTGGTTTTCTACAGCTAACCCCTGAAACTGTTTTCTAGTCCTCTTTTCATTTTCAAATTAAGACTCCAGAGATGCTCCTGAACCTCTTCCCCAGTGCTTTGGGGTCCAGTTCTTTGGGCACCAAACCTCCGAATCCCAGAGCCAGAAGGCAAAATCAGGGGAAGGTCTTGGCCAGTGAGTGAGTCAGGAGGATGCTGGACTAGATGGACCACTGGCCTGATCCAGCAGGGTTCTTCTGATCATATCCAGGGAAGGCCTCGGACTCTCTGCCCTATTATTGACCCTCCAGAGGAGCTGGTTGGCCCCTGTGTGAGACAGGATGCTGGACTAGATGGACCATCACTGGTCTCATCCAGCAGGGCTTTTCTGAGGTTCTTCTCAGGGGAAGGCCTTGGCCTCTATATCCTGTTGTTGGACCTCAAGGAACTGGTTGGCTGCTGTGTGAGACGGGAGGCTGGACTAGATGGACCCTCACTGGTCTCATCCAGCAGTGCTCTTCTGATGTTCTTATCAGGGGAAGGCCTCGACCTCCATGCTCTGTTTGTTGGCCCTCCAGAGGAACTGGTTGGCCACTGTGTGAGAGATAGGATGCTGGACTAGATGTACTATAGGTCTGATCCCGCTCGGACTCTCTGCTCTGTTGTTGGCTGTCCAGAGGAACTGGCTGGCCACTGTGTGGGACAGGATGCTGGACTAGATGGACCCTCCCTGGTCTGATCCAGCAGGGCTCTTCTGAGGTTCTTATCAGGGGAACACCTCGGCCTCTCTGCCCTATTTTTTGGCCCTCCAGAGGGACTGCTTGGCCACTGAGTGAGACAGGATGCTGTATTAGATGGACCCTCACTGGTCTGATCCAGCAGGGCTCTTCTGGGGTTCCTATGCTCTCATCCTTTTGAGGTGGGGGTAGCTGAGCTTTACACGTCGCTCCACAAACTGTTACCTTGTTCTTTTCCACAGTGGTATTCCTCGGGGGGTGCTTCTGTACTTGGAGAGAGAAGCAGTAACTTTTTATAATCTTGGCCGTGGTTCCCATCTTGCTCCTTATCTGTAATGGAACAGCTCCCTCTACTGCAATCGAGACTTTCTCAGCCCGTTGTTCTCAATGTCGGAAAGATGTTTCTCCAGCTGCTGGAATGGCAGAATGGACCCAGTGCTGGATGCAGGGGTGCCCAGGGTCTCACTGAGGTATGAATATTATTACGGCTCCCCCCACAAAAACAAACAAACCCCGAAGGCTGACTTTTGGTACATCCCTGCTAGATAAATTTGGTCCACACTGCAGAAAAATTGCAAATGGGACATTTCTACATCTCCCAGCAAGTTCTCAAATTAATTTTGTACGTGGGACCATACATACTTTGATGAGGGAACGCCTACAGAGAGAGGCGACACGTTTTCATCAGGAATAAAGACAAATAAGGCGACATTGTTCTGAGGGGGTTCCTGTTGCTGTAAAACAAGGCAGTTTGGGAGGGACTTCTTTCGGGGAGAACCCGTCGATGTGCCATCCTGATGGCGGGATCGATAACCCACAGAAAATCTGGAGAGTGGGTCGACTACAGCTCATCATTTAGTGATTGCCTCAAGGACTTGGATTCACTTGCTTCATGGACATTGTGTTTCCCCAGTTTGGAATTGAGAAGCCTTTTCTCCATTTTGGAACAGTGATTTTTTTTTTGGTGCAGTGGTTAAGTGCGCGGACTCTAATCTGGGAGAACCGGGTTTGCTGATTCCCCACTCCTCCACTTGCACCTGCTGATGTGACCTTGGGTCAGTCACAAGTTCTGGCACAGCTGTTCTCGAAAAAGAGCAGTTTCTGTCAGAGCTCTCCCAGCCCCACCGACCTCACAGGGTGTCTGTTGTGGGGAGGGAAGGAAAGGAGTTTGTCAGCCACTCTGGGTCTCCCTTGGGTAGTGAAGGGCGAGGGGTATAAATCCAATCTCTTCTTCTTCTTCTCTCAGTTTGGTGTAGTAGTTAAGTGCACGGACTCTAATCTGGGAAAACCGGGTTTTATTCCCCGCTCCTCCACTTGCACCTGCTGATGTGACCTTGGGTCAGTCACAAGCTCTGGCACTAGCTGTTCCTAAAAGAGCAGTTTGTTGGAGGCCTTTCCCCACCCGTCCACCTCGGTGGGTGAGCAGGGAATGGTGGGCCCGGGGAGGCTCCAGAAGCCTTTCCCTCCCTGTTGGGGTGCAAGGGGAGAAGCCGCAACCACGGTGCCCTGGAGGGGAGTCCTGTCCCTGTGCTTACCATGCATACAGTCCAGTCCGAGGACCAGAGTAGAATGAGGGCAAGGTGCTGGCCACAGCTAATATGGGCGGGACTCTGCAAGGCAGGCAGCCAGCCAACTCAGCCAGCACCTTTTGACTGACAGTTCATGCGGCCAACTGATTTTGGCACGCATAGAACGTTGCCACCCCAAGTGGCTTTTATATATAAGGAAGGATATCTCCGCTACATTTCATGACACACATGGCCCAGCCCAACAAGGTCTCATTTATGTCAGATCTGGCCCTCAGAACAAATGAGTTTGACACCCCTGGTTTAGAGCTTATTGAATTTTTTTTCTCTTCCAGTTCAGGCTACCTCTTCTAGTTTTCTCTCTCTGCTATGGGTTAGTGCTTGTGCTCTCTAGATCTCTCTAGGGTTGCCAAGTCCCATCTTCACCACCAGCGGGGGACTTTGGTGGGCATTCCTGGAGGGGGCGGGCATCCCCAACATGATGACATCACATTGGGGACATCCCGCCCGCCTGCCTGATCTTCCAGCGGCACCGGCTCCCTGCACTTAAAGGTGCCCCTTTAAGTACAGAGAGCTGGCATTTATCTCCCTGCCGTACCCAATCTCTGCGGAGATCGTGCACGTGGGAAATGCCGGCTCCTTGCACTTAAAGGGGCCTCTTTAAGTGTATGGAGCTGGCGTTTCCCCTGCGTGCCCAATCTCTGCAGAGATTGGGCGTGTGGCCCACAACCACCCCTCTCCCTCCTCTCTCTCAAGAGAGGAGGGAGAGGGTTGGCTGCTGGTGTTGGGGCTTGGGGGCGTGGCTTCCCCAGCGGCCAGCTGGCTGGTGGTGGATAGAAGCCCCCAAAAAGCAGGGGACCCCTGCCAAACCAGGGGGGTTGGCAACCCTAGGTCTCTCTATTGGCACTAGCATCCTGCAGTCAGTTATCGTCTTTCTGCAAAATCCTGTTGCAGTAAACTCATTGAAGCAGACTCCAAAACACAGATTGGACTATTCTCAGAGCTCTGCTCACACCCAAGTCCCTCAGCCTTTCCTCACAGGGCCTCAGTTTCCCCAGCCCCTTACAGGCAATGTTCCCTCTAAGCTGTGGAGTCTTGTGAGCAAAAATCCTACTTTGTGAGCTACTGGCATTAAAGTTGTGAGCGAGCAATTTGGCTGCTGCATAAATTGGTTTGCTCTGGAGCCCCATCCTTCCTGAGCGAAGGCAGAAATGCGTGAGCCGGAGGCTAAAAAACTGTGAGCTAGCTCACACTAACCCTGCTAAGAGGGAACACTGCTTACAGGTGCTAAATGTATGCCACCCATCTCTCAGCGATCTTCCCAGCCAACACCCCTCCAGAAACCAAAGCCCACTTTCCAGTTTTGCAGGGATGAAACTCTAGGCCACAACCGCTCCTTGCCCTCCCCTCCCTGCTGGGAGTACAACCAGAGCGTGTGGCAGGGAACCGCCAAGGTGCCCTGAGCATGCTTTGATGTGCCTTTGACTTTCTTTTAATGGGGGGAGGCCAATGCGGGAGGGGGTGGGTGCCCTGAAGCATACCAGAAGGTCGTCCTGTGATTTCACGTGGAGATGGCTGGAGAGGAGGCTGGGCCCCAGCAGAAGACCAAAGGTGTTTGCTCTTAATTGGAAAGGGCCCCAGGCCCTGGAAGCTCATCTAACGACTTTACAGGCACACATGGGAAGGGAAAGGCTGCCTGCCTCATAAAAGGAAGGGGCCAGGATCGATCCTGGGCCACAGGGAGCTCACGCAAGCCGCTGACACAAAGGGGTCCTGGTGGCAGCGAATTTCTTTTACGGCTGGTTCTCCCCACCAGCCGGGGCGGATGAAGGCTCCCTGGTGCCCTAAGCAGCGCTGACCCATCTTGGGGCCACCCCCTCCTTTCCACACTGACCCAGCAGTTCATTTTAGTGGTTGGCCTGTCTGGCCAGATATATACAATGCAGGTTGCAGCAACACAAAAATTTATTCATACGATAACACAATAGACAGTACAACCTAAGCCAAGCTTTGGCTACATAAAGTTTGGCTACATAAATGCGTGGCTTCATTTGTGGGGGGGGGGTGTTTGCTTTTCACCCTTTCCCCAACTTTGTGGTGCCCCCTTGGGCCCTGGTGCCCTAAGGCACGTGCTTAGTCCACTTAATGGTGAATCTGCCACTGCCACCAGCTTAGTCCCCGGCAGCTGCAGAGAGGGGAGCCAGACCTGTCCCCGGGTGGAGAAGCCGTGACGTGCATCCCAGACAAGCCTGCCCCCCCCGCCCCCACCCGCGCGCCCATTGCCTGAACTGCCGTTAAACAGAGTGGCCAAAAGTCGGACTCAGCTGACCAAGACAGTGGCCACTTCTCGGAATCGCTCCTCAGCCGTTAGCTGGGGTGGAAAGGTTTGTCACATTGCAGACAGCTTATGGCGACCCAGTACAGGGGTCAAGGCAAGAGGCAAGCAGGGGTTGTGAACCGTTGCCTGCCTCGGTACAGTGGCCCTGCTTGGTTCCCAAGGTCTGATGGAATTCACTGCCATATGGAATTCACTGCCACAGGAGGTGGTGGCAGCTACAAGCATGGACAGCTTCAAGAGGGAAGTAGATAAACATATGGAGCAGAAGTCCATCAGTGGCTATTAGCCACAGGGTATAGATAGGAACTCTCAGTCTGGGGCAGGTGATGCACTCTATTCTTGGTGCTGGAGGGGGCAGCAGTGGAGGGCTTCTAGTGTTCTGGCCCCACTGCTGGACCTCCTGATAGCATGTGGTATTTTTGGCCGCTGTGTGACAGAGTGTTGGACTAGATGGGCCATTGGCCTGATTCAACATTGGCTTCTCTTATGTTCTAATGAATCCGGCCATCATCCAGGGTCATCTTACTTCTTTATTTACTTATTCATTCAATTTATACCCCGCCCTCCCCGCAAGCAGGCTCAGGACGGCTTACACAATTCGTACGAAAATAATCAATAAAGCCACATAAGGTAATTTAAAACAATTCAAATACAAATGGAATCATAAACTCATAAGGTGCTAGTATAGAATCATAGGATGTTAAGAGTTGGAAGGGACCTTGCAGGTCATCTAGTCCAACCCCCTGCACTCTGCCAGGAGCAAAGCCGAAAGAGAGCCCGACATACCTACAACATACCCGAAAGATGGTTGTCCAGCCTCTGCTTGAAAATGTCCAGCGAAGGAGCATCCACCACCTCCCGGGGCAGACTGTTCTGCTGTAATCATTCATTAGTTGCTTGAGATGGGCATCCTAAAAATGTTTGCAAACAGTTTCCAGCTCAGTGGTCATTCCTGAGTCGTTCAATGGCATCGGCCAGATGTTAAGGCCGAGGACCAGGCTTGCTGGTGGTAGTCCCGAGGGCGCCTCCTTAATTGGAAGCCTGGTGGAAGATCCCGCAGGAAGGACATGACTGGAGGTGGTTTACTATTGCCTGCCAAGAAGGAGGAGGAGGAGGAGGAGATTGGATTTATACCCCACCCTTCACTACCTAAAGGCTTACAATCTCTTTCCCTTTCCCTCCCCACAACAGACACTCTGTGAGGCCAGTGAGGCTCAGAAAACTCTTTCTGGAACTGCTCCTGAGAGAATAGCTCTGACAGAGCTTGTAACTGACCCAAGGTCACACCAGCAGCTGCATGTGGAAAAGTGGGGAATCAAACTCAAACCTGGTTCTCCCAGATTAGAGGCTGCACCAAACTGGCTCTACACCAAACTGGCATAGAGCCCCGGGTACAAACTCCTTTCCCTCCCCACGACAGACATCCTGTGAGGTCGAGTGGGGCTGAGAGAGCTCTGACAGAAACTGCTCTTTTTAAAGGACAGCTGTGCCAGAACTATGGCTTGCCCAGGTCATCCAGCAGCTGCAAGTGGAGGAGTGGGGAATCAGACGCGGTTCTCCCAGATTAGAGTCTGCGTTCCTATCCACTGCGCCAAACTGGCTCTACACCAAACTGGCATAGAGCCCCGGGTATTCCTTGGTGGTCTCCCATCCAAATACTCACCAGGGCAGACCTTTCTTTGCTTCCAAGATCCAAGAAGAATGGGCCAGCCTGTGCCATCCGGGTCGGAGCCAGCCAGTAGTCACTTGTTAAAAAAGCTGACCACCCCACCCAGTTTGGTGTAGTGGTTAAGAGTGCAGACTCTAATCTGGGAAAACCAGGTTTGATTCCCCACCCCTCCAGTTGCAGCTGCTGGATGACCTTGGGCAAGCCAACGTTCTGACAAGAGCTGTTCTCTCAAGGTCAGTTCTTGACAGAGCTCTCTCAGCCCCACGTACCTCACAGGGTGTCTGTTGTGGGGAGGGGAAGGGAAAGGCCGCTTTGAGACTCTGAGTGAAGGGCGGGGTATAAATCCAATCTCCTCCTCCTCCTCTTCTTCTTCTTCCTCCTCCTCCTCCTCCTTCTTCTCCTTCTTCTTCTTCTCCTTCTTCTTCTCCTTCTTCATCATCTTCTTCTTCATCATCATCTTCCTCCTCCTTTTCTTTTTCCTCTTCTTCTCCTTCTTCTTTAAACAAATGATCTCCGAAGCTGCTGCAATGGGGGGGGAGTGCAATGCGGATGAACCCCTCCCTCCGTCCCCCAGCATGCACCATTGAGACTGTCACTAGGAGGCAGACTTCTCCTCACCTGGGCTCCATAGAATGCAGCTAACGGTGGTTATTCATGCATCCCTGAGCTGAAATTACACAGAAACGTAGCTGTTTGAGGTCAACTCAGTCTGAAATTTATCTCTCAGAGCACTTCAAGGTTTCAAGGAGGTGCAATGGCTGGTAGGAAAAGAGAGGGATGCAACCTATGAGACAGCCATTCGCTTCTCTCTTTCTGGTAAGTGATTCGAGAGCCAATTTGGTGTCGTGGTTAAGTGCGCGGACTCTAATCTGGGGAAACCAGGTTTGATTCCCCACCCTTCCACTTGCACCTGGCTGGATGACCTTGGGCAAGCCACAGTTCTCTCAGAGCTGTTCTCTCAAGGGCAGTTCTGGAAAGAGCTCTCTCAGCCCCGTCTACCTCACAGGGTGTCTGTTGTGGGGAGGGGAAGGGAAAGGAGATTGTAAGCCCCTCTGAGACTCCAAGTGAAGGGCGGGGTATAAATCCAATCTCTTCTTCTAAGACAGAAGACAAGGGAGGGGCTGTGGCTCAAAGGTGGAGCATCTGCTTTGTATGCAGAAGGTCCCAGGTTCGACCCCTGGCAGCATCTGCAGTTATAGGGTCTGGAAGTCGATAATGGGAAAGACCTCCGCCCAAGGCCCTGGAGAGGTGCTGCCACCGTCTGTGTAGGCAATCTTGACTTTGATGGACCAGAATTCTGATTCAGGAGGAGGCAGCTTCTTGGGCACTTAAGGGTGGATAGTTGGGCAGGGCTGGGCTCACCTGCAGCCCTGTAAGTTTTTAAGAGGAGGTGGTCAAATTGGTCCGGACTTCCCATGCTGGCATTTCCCCTGCTGGAAAAACGACGGCTGAGGGGTGACATGATCAAGGTTTATAAGTTTATGAATGGGATTCAGCAAGTTGAGAAAGAAGTACTTTTCTCCCTTTCTTACAAGACAAGAACTCGTGGGCACTCCATGAAATTGCTGAGCAGTCGGGTTAGAACAGATAAAAGGAAGTCCTTCTTCACCCAAAGAGTGATGAACACATGGAATTCACTGCCACAGGAGGTGGTGGCAGCTACAAGCATGGACAGTTTCAAGAGGGAATTAGATAAACATATGGAGCAGAGGTCCATCAGTGGCTATTAGCCACAGGGTATAGATGGGAATTCTCAGTCTGGGGCAGGTGATGCACTCTATTCTTGGTGCTGGAGGGGGCAGCAGTGGGAGGGCTTCTAGTGTCCTGGCCCCACTGCTGGACCTCCTGATAGCACGTGGTATTTTTGGCCGCAGTGTGACAGAGTGTTGGACTAGATGGGCCATTGGCCTGATTCAACATTGGCTTCTCTTATGTTCTTATGTTCTTATGTTCTTATGAGTGTCATGCCTGCCCCCGATCTGGCACGTGACAGCTCAGCCACAACCCCCTCGGACCCGGCACCAGGGAACTCAGATATCAGGGACGCGGTGCCTTTAAGTCCCTCCGAGATGCCGGAGTCCTCAGAGACTCTAAGTACTGGGAGGGATGAGCTCCCAGCTACGAGTCAACCAGCATCTGGGGTGGATACATCACCACCCGACTCGCCCCCACGTGCGGACCGACTGCAAGACCGCAATCGCAGAAACTTGGCAGCTCGGCGAAAAGAGGCACATGTTTTGGGGCGATGATCAATGAGCCCCGAGTATTAACCGGAGCAGGGACTCAGCAACGACCGGTTAATTAGTTAACAAGCCAGCACGGTATTTAAGAACATCCCCAGCCATGAGCAAACCGTGCTGGCAAACTCGTCGTAAGACCGCTTGGCTTGCACCTCTCGTCGTTCCCTTGTCTCGTCTTGACTCTCTGGCTCCCGACCTCGGCACGTCTCTGGACGCTTCTTCCGGCTCCTGACCTCGGCTCGGCTTCTGGACTCCACTCTGAACTCTGACCAACGGTACAACTAACAACGGCTCTGCTCTCTGCTTTGAAACTCGTTTGCTTGGACTTTGACTGATACCTCTGGCTGATCTCTGGAACTCTCTCTGACTACGGCACTGGACTATCCCTCTGCACCCGGCCCCTGGGTCCCATCATGACACAGAACATCTGGGAGACATAGCACACCTGTGGCCAACCCATGGCAAGCTGCCGAAGCTGAGGAGTTAAAAGGTAGCACATCGACTGTGCTAGCAAATGGCTTGCCACGGGCGGCCCACGGAACCGTTCAGTGTGATCGCACCAGCACACGGCTTTCCCTGGCTGTCCTCGTTCATGCACATGCGCTGACTGACAAAACCAGGGTATGCTGCTGTCACGTCTGATCGCATTCTGGCGGGTCTAATTGCGCCGGTGCAAAGAGCCACGCCTCCCCCCCCACATTATCTGGCTCGTGTGACTGGGGGCAGTGTTATGTTGATACAAGTGTATAAGAGTATAACAAAGTCTGAGTGCAGGGGCACCTTTAAGACCAACAAAGTTTAATTCTGGGTAGAAGCTTCCATGCGCATGCACCCTTCTTCAGATTCACTGAAGCAGTGTGAAGAAATATGCATGCACACAAAAGCTTATATCCAGTGTTGGTCTTAAAGGTGTGCACGCCAACTGTGTTCTGCTCCTCCAGACCGACATGGCGAGCCACCTGTACAGCATTATGTGTACCAGGTTCTCTGAATCCCCAGCTTGCAAAAAGTCTCAAACCCTTTCCATTGTGGAGATATAAAGGAAAAGGCATGTCACCTCTTCCAAAGGCTTAATGATGTCCCTGCAGCAGGCCCAGAGCAGGGCAAAGTCTTTTCAGTCCTGCTACAGCTCTTGGGAAATCAAATGCTTCTTCCGAGTAAGGCCAAGGACACAGCTCAGTGGAATCTTTCCAGGTAAGAGGGAGGTTAGCAGGTCTCTTGGGGAAGTCGGCTCACTTCTGCATTCTTCATTTTGTGCTAGAAAAAACACTGCTTGGAGTGTTTGCTCCCAGGTATGTGTGGTCAGCTTCCCAGTCTCTCTGAGAGATGCTGTAAGAATGAAAAGTGGAAAGCAATCTGTCTAACTCCAAGCAGACAGGTACCGTTACTGAATTCTAGATTTCCATTACTAGCAATCACTCCTTCAGATCGAAGCTTTAGAAAATGTTTTCAATGAAGGAAGGTCAGAAGGAAGATTCACCACATTCAGTTCTACATTTCCGATGGCTATGGCTGCCAACCTTCAGGTGGGAAAACCAAAGGGATCACAGTTACAGGAAATATGTCAAAACAAAGAAACACTGTGATGAAATGGACAATAATATTTAATAATTCCCAGGGGTCATTTCGTAGAAAAAGAGGTGCAGGGGCTCATTAGCATAACTCATTAGCATAACTTATTTGCATATGCTACACCCCCTGACATCACTGGAAGTGTGTCAGAAGGCAACACCCGCCACTCAGGCTCCACCCCTAGGGACTGTCTTTCCACTCTGGGGGCTGTCATTCCAGTCCCAGAGTAGCCTATCTGGGCTCAGGAGGAATGCTACACGTGCTGCTTTGCGCTCCTGCTGGGAGCCGGGGGCGGGGCTTGCTGCCGCTTGTGCTTTTAACTGCCGGAGCTCCGTTCCTGCGCGCTCCTGCTCCAAATGATCCCTGACTATGAATATCAATTTGTATATCAATAAAAACTTTTACAATATAGCCCAGGAACGTTAGAGTTGGAAGGGAGCTTGCAGGTCATCTAGTCCAACCCCCTGCACTCTGCAGGAGCCGTAGCCGAAAGATAGCCCTGTACAGAAAAAGTCTTTTCTGAAATTCTCCCTGCCTGGGCCAGATGGCCTTAGCTGGTGACACTTCAGTGTGACTTTAAAACGTCCAGCAAAGGAGCATCCACCAGGAAATTCTAACACATTCAAGAAAAAGTCCCAACATCCACAGTGAGCCCCCGGTTATACATTCATTTCAACAATCTTCCTCAGGAGTAGTCCTATTATGTTGGAAGGTGTCACCCTCTTGATACCTTCAGGTGGGGCCTGGAGATGTCCCAGAATTACTACTGATCTCCAGGTGAAAGACGTCACTTCCCCTGGAGGCAATGGCAACTTTGGAGGGTGGATTCTACAGCACACCCTTCTGAGGCCCCTCTCCTGCCCAAATCCCAACCTTGCAAACTCCACCCCCCCAAATCTCCAGGAATTTCCCAAACTGGAACTGGCAACCCTGCCAAGAGCAGCTACCTGGACAGCATCAGAAATTCATGCTCACAGTATGAAGACAATGGCCTTTCCTTGTTGCCTGTGCCCACCACATGGTAATCTGCGCTATGCTGCCTCTGAACACAGAAACCTCATTTGTCTGCCATGGCAAATAGGCACCAACAAGCCATCCTCTACACATCTGTTCAATTATTTACTTACTGGCCTTTCAACTACGTTTCCCACAGTTTCCTAGGCACAAGTTAAGCATCCATCATCAACAACAAAATCATCCAGATATACAAATCAACGTGCCTAAAAACCAGGTGCAAAGTATTAAAACACAGGCCACCAGCAGCTGTTAAACACCTGGGTAACTAGCAAAGGTTTCTTCTTGGGCTCACGGGACTTGCATGAGCAGAAGTCAAATGGAGGGATGGGCACGAACTGGCTGATGAACTAGAGTTCGTCATGAAATTTTGGCTGCTTGGTGGTTTGTGAAGCAATGTTCGCAACCTGAAGAACTGCCATAAACTTCCACAAATTTTGATGCAGTTCATGAAGAGCAGAAAGCCGGGTCAGTTTGCAAACCCAACCTCCCCATTTGTATGGGTTTGTGATTTGGTTTGTGGTTCAGCCACAAATCATGAACCGAACCGCTAAAATGCCGTTCGTGCCTTTCCCTAGTCATGTGCAATGGGGCCTGTAGGAAGAGGGAAATTGGGTGAGGTAGACTTGGAAAGCTGGCCAGATTCTGACCAACATCTTTCATATGACACAGGGAGACAGACATTGCTGCTTTCTGCTCTTCAAAAAAACCCGCTGTTTGGTTTAAATGGGTCTGAGCCTTCATAAAAACAACTGTTTTGTTTAAATAACTGGAAGCCATTTCACACCCTGCTTTCTGCTTGCTGCAAGCAGAAAGCAGGGTGTGAAATGGCTTCCAGTTATTTAAATCAAACAGCTGAGCAGCGGGGAGCTCCCTGCCACTCAGCTATTTCATTTAAATGGGCCCCTGCTTTCTGCTCCCCGCAAAAAGCAGCGGGGAACAGAAAGCAGGGGTTTAAGCTTTAAATGGCTCACGAACCAATACAAGCTGGGACAGTTCATGAACCAACCTCCCTGTTCATATGAGTTCATGATTTGGTTCGTGGTTTAGCCACAAATCATGAACTGGACCACTAAAATGCTATTCATGCCCATCCCTAGTCATGTTTAATGGGCCTGTAGGAAGAGAGGAATTGGGTGAGGTGGACTCGGAAAACTGGCCAGATCCTGACCAGTGGAGGACCTACGTTTTTGGGACCCCGAAGCTTGAACTGTTATGGGAGCCCCTTCTCAACCGGCAACAGTAGGGCAACTTCCAACGAGGTCCAAAGGGCCTGAATTGAGAATCCAGATGACTTTTTACGGTTCTGATTGGCCAGGGGCTGAGCTGTAGAACTATTAAGCCGTGTACCAACGAAGGATTCGAGGATTCGGCTGCCCAAATGTAGGCTATGAATAGATTCCGGCGAGCTCAGTGAGCCAATACCACTGGGGGTTCAGGTGCCGCTGTCAGAAGACAGCCATTGCTATGTACACTGTACCCATTGTTTCATGTATCGTTTCCTGCTTTCATGCTTGCACATAGTTTTGCCAGCTGCAACTGTAGAAGAGCGCTTCTCCGCCGCCTGTTATCGCAGTGGCCTTGACAAGGAGGCTTTGGAGTCGTTTCTCATCCCAGAGAAATATTCCAGTTCTACGTGACTAGGTGGGGGGGTAGTTCTCCCGGTCATTAAGTAACACCTCGCCGGGAGTTTTCCTGCACGCGCGCTAAGAGTTCATTTGCTAGTTCAGCTTTGCATCATACTATAATTGCACTTGGCCTGGCCTAAACGGGCATTCCTGACAATAGAGTATTGCTGTGGGCACTATCCTTGTATTCCAATAAAGCTTCTCTTTCTTAAGAAGAATGCCTGGAGTTACTCGCTATTGAGCCTGACAGCCGCAAGCCCCTGAGAAAATTTTGAAATCTGACCAGTTACAGGGACATTTGGATGCCGTATGAAATGGGTATTACAGCATTTTCTAAGGTCAATATCAAGCACTTCAACCGGGCTCGTTTTACCATATGTGGTGGACTTGTGAAAAAGCAAATGCTTATTGGATAGAGATTCATAGTGAAATTCAAAAAATTTTGAAATGTACTTTGAAAAAAGAACCAGAAATGTTGCTTCTAGGACTAAAGTTAGAAGAAGTTAAAATGGCAAAAAGAACTTTGTTATGCTATCTCATTTCAACTGCAAGAATGACTTACGCTCAGTTCTGGAAACAAGAGCAGATACCTGATAAGTGGGAATGGACTAAAAAAATGATTTTTATGGCTGAAATGGACAAATTAACAAGAAAACTTCATGGAGCAGAAGATGAAGAATTTTTAACAGACTGGAAAGATTTTAAAGACTACTTAGAGCTTAACTGGGATGTGAAAAATAGATTACTTTGTTTTGATAGTTATTAATAACAGTAGTGCTGTAACAAGAGAGGTTGTATTTCAAAAGTTACCTAATTGTTAAAGTTAAAAAGCAAAATGTTGAAATTTAAGATTTGAAAATTAAGATCGAGTTGAATGTATGAGAATATTGGTTGGAAATGTTAACGGGGGCGGAGCATCGTGGGAAGCCAGGGGAAGGGGGAGAGAAAAATTTGAAAAGGATATGATAAGAATTGTAAACAAAATGTGGAATATGCTTTTATATATCCGATAATAAATTTTCTTTTTAAAAAAATATCAAGCACTTCAACCCATTGACTTCGGGTCCTGTCACTAAAACAGCCTTATTTTAATAACAAAGACTTTCAAACAATCTATCAATTTTGTTGAAACGGACTTCCTTTTATCTGCTCTAACCTGACTGCTCATCAACTTGAACATCTGGTGGGCATAATTGCTGGGAAATGTCATTCATTTAAATCTGTTACCTACTTCTTATGTAGTATAGGCATCCTCCACAAGGCTTTCGTTGTTTCTTGGACTTGCTTAACGTTTGTAATCAAGCAGCTCGGATAGATGGCTGTGTTGTTTGTTTGTTTTGCTATGAAAACTGTTCGTTTAAAAAAAAAATAAAAAGGCAGTCTTGCAAACAAGAGCAATGTTCCCTCTAAGCTGTGAAGTCTTGTGAGCAAAAATTCTACCTTGTGAGCTACTGGCATTAAAGTTGTGAGTGAGTGATTTGGCTGCTGCGTAAATTAGTTTGCTCTGCAGTCATCCCTCCTGAGCTAAGAAAAAAATCTGTGAGCTGGAGGCTAAAAAACTGCAAGCTAGCTCACACTAACTCAGCTTAGAGGGAACACTGCTGGGGACTCCCCCCATCGCCTTTCGCTGGGTCCTCCTAAGAAGCTGCAAGGGCCAGGCCTCAGAGTGCCGCGACGGAAACGGCAGAAGGTAAAATTGCCAAGAGGAAGTGAAGAAGCTCATCCTGATACTCCAGGAGGGATGAAGAAAGGTTAAAATGCTTGGGGCTCTTTAGCTTGGAGAAACAACGGCGGAGGGGTGACATGATCGAGGTCTATAAGATTATGCATGGGACAGAGCAGGTCGAGAAAGAGGTGCTTTTCTCCCTTTCTCACAATACAAGACCTCCTGGGCACTCCATGAAATTGCTGAGCAGTCGGGTTAGGACGGATAAAAGGAAGTCCTTCTTCACCCAAAGAGTGACTAACACGTGGAATTCACTGGCTCCCTTCCCCAAACCCCGCCCTCTCCTGGCTCCACCCCCCAAAGTCTCCTGGTATTTCCCAGCCCAAACCTGGCAACCCTATCTAGTGCCTGCACATTTACAGCTCTGAGGTGTGAAAAGGGAGAAGTGGGGAGAGTCTTTTCCTTCGGACTCGCAGCCGGCCTCCCATCCCTCCCCATCAGGCCTGGCGGAGCCTCGGTTTCCCTCCCGCGGCAGGCTCTCGCCTGATGGAAGGCGTCTGCCGGCCGGCGTCAAGCACAGACAGCAGAACCCCTTGGAAAGGTTCGGTGTTTCTCGTTCTGGATGAGAGAAAGGTTAGAGCAGCTGTTTATGTGGAAAGGAAAATCTTGGATTAGGGCAGGGAGAGCACCTGAAATCGTTCAGCTCCCGATGGTGGCTTCGCCTTCTTCGGGGAAGGGGAAAAAATGAAAGAAGTTCAGATTGCCAGGCATTCTGCCAAAGCTCAAGGGAGCTGGAAACTCCAGGGCAGGTAAACAAAGCGGACTTCTGCCTGGGAATCCCCAAGGGGCATTTCTGCAGGTTACCTCACAAGCCATACCCACAAGACACCCCTTCCCCCCTCCCCAATGCATGCTAGCATAGAGCTTGGGGCCGCAGGAAACCCATCTTGATTCAACGAGTAACTAAACGGCGGAATTCACTGCCAGGAGAGCTGATTGCAAGCAAAGAACATGGGAAGAGCCCGGCTGGATCAGACCAGTGAGGGTCCATCTAGTCCAGCATCCCGTCACACACAGCAGCCAATCAGTAGAGAAGACTAACAACATTTGTGGCAGGGTAGGAGCTTCCCTGAAGAAGGGAGCAGTGACTCACGAAAGCTCCTATCCGGCTGCAAGTTTTGTTAGTCTTTGACGTCCCCCTGGAACCTCGCTCTTCTCTGCTGCTCCAGACAGACCGACGCTGTGACCCATTTTGATCTAATGTCCAATCAGCAATGTTGCACAGTCGAAAAACAAAGCGGACACAGATACGTGTGTGATGAGCTTCTGATAAAAGTTTACTAAATAGGAACATTAGGAAGGGTTAAGAAAATAAGAACGTAAGAACATAAGAGAAGCCAAATGTTGCATCAGGCCAGTGGTCCACCCAGTCCAACACTCTGTCACACAGTGGCCAAAAAGACCAGGTGCCATCAGGAGGTCCAGCAGTGGGGCCAGGACACTAGAAGCCCTCCCACTGCTGCCCCCCCAAGCACCAAGAATACAGAGCATAAGAACATCAGAGAAGCCAACGTTGGATCAGGCCAATGGCCCATCCAGTCCAACACTCTGTGTTACACAGTGGCCAGAAATACCAGGTGCCATCAGGAGGTCCAGCAGTGAGGCCAGGACACTAGAAGCCCTCCCACTGCTGCCCCCCCAAGCACCAAGAATACAGAGCATAAGAACATCAGAGAAGCCAACGGTGGATCAGGCCAATGGCCCATCCAGTCCAACACTCTGTGTCACACAGTGGCCAGAAATACCAGGTGCCATCAGGAGGTCCAGCAGTGGGGCCAGGACACTAGAAGCCCTCCCACTGCTGCCCCCCAAGCACCAAGAATACGGAGCATCACTGGCCCCATTCATAAGAACATAAGAGAAGCCAACGTTGGATCAGGCCAATGGCCCATCCAGTCCAACACTCTGTGTCACACAGTGGCCAAAAAGACCAGGTGCCATCAGGAGGTCCAGCAGTGGGGCCAGGACACTAGAAGCCCTCCCACTGCTGCCCCCCCCAAGCACCAAGAATACGGAGCATCACTGGCCCCATTCATAAGAACATAAGAGAAGCCAACGTTGGATCAGGCCAATGGCCCATCCAGTCCAACACTCTGTGTCACACAGTGGCCAAAAAGACCAGGTGCCATCAGGAGGTCCAGCAGTGGGGCCAGGACACCAGAAGCCCTCCCACTGCTGCCCCCCCCAAGCACCAAGAATACAGGGCATCCCTGGCCCCAGAGTCCCTATCTGTACCTTGTGGCTAATAGCCACTGATGGACCTCAGCTCCATATGGGAGAGAAATAATAAAAATCCCAACTGATCTTTCCTAGTCCTAACTCCACCTTGTCTTCTTCAGGGACAGAGCAAGAGGGAAAAAAGACAGAATGCTTACCCCCCCACACACACTCACACACACCAAACTCCACCCCTTGTGGTACGTGACAAACTGCATGCTGCATCCTCAAAATATTGATCCGCCAATCGACATTCTCAAGCTCATCTTAATTAGGAATAATACCTCCCCTCCTCTAGCGGGAGAACCTGTGCCTGGCACCTAATTGGTTGGTAAGCTAACTGGGAACATTAGCATACACAAACAACAATTTAACTCTTTCGTGACTGCAGCGTGACACTTGCAAAACCCTATCAGAGAGCCAAGTCCAAAACCCCACTGTATCATGAATGCTCCCTGAGTGGCATCGGTCCCGTCATTCTCCGCCTAGCCTACCTCACCGGGTTGTTGTGAGGATCCAATGGAAGACAGGAGAATGATGTGAACTGATTTGGGCTCCCGCTGGGGAGAAACATGAGGTCTACATGAAGTCAATAAATAAAGTAAATAATTACAAAGGGATCCAGAGACGGCCAGCCAGTTCGGAGTTGTCCAACTTTTTATTTGCGTCTTTCATTTCTAAAGAGATCCCCTCGGGTTCCCAGGTCCTGGGGCTTTCCCTCCTCCGCTTCCCAACCCTCTTTGCATGCACCTGCGCCCCCATCACCTCCACTTGTCTTGGCGGGCCCTGTTGGGTATTTGGCCTGAGGAGCTGAAAGGAAACACTGGTGGGCCGGAGAAGCCAAATCCTGTCCTCTCCAAACGCATTATGCAACTCGGCACGTATGCTGGACATTCTCTTCTCTTGCCCAGTAAACGTGGTTCGTTCTGAACCTGACACTTGATGGTTAGCCCCGTCTGAGCCCTGTCTGCCATGGTTCTGCCAAAGAGCAGCGCAGCCGCAGGCGGAGAAGTAGGAAGGGGTGGGGATTTCTGAGAACCGGGAGGAGAGGAAGGAAAGAAGTGCAGACTGTAAAGTAGCAGCTGGCAGGCTGGTGCCAAACCCACAGCACAGAGGGGAGGTGGGCGGCCCCGTCCTCCACATGCAGGAAAGAGATTGCAGCAGCAGGCCTTGAAATGAGGGTTGCCAGCCTCCAGGTGGGGCCTGGAGAACTCCCCAGAATCACAACTGATCTCCAGACGACAGAGATCAGGTTCCCCAGAGAAGAAGAGATTTCTTCACTCAGAGTCTCACAGCGGCTTACAAACTCCTTTCCCTTCCCCTCCCCACAACAGACACCCTGTGAGGCAGGCAGGGCTGAGAGAGCTCTGGCAGGAACTGCTCTTTTTCAAGGACAGCTCTTGTCAGAACTATGGCTCGCCCAAGGTCATCCAGCAGGTGCAAGTGGAGGAGTGGGGAATCAAACCCAGTGCTCCCAGATTAGAGTCTGCGCACTTGACCACTACACCAAACTGGCTCTCATAGCGACCTTGGAGGGTGGGCTCTGTGGCATTATACCCAACTGGGGTCCCTCCTGTCTCCAAACCCTATCCTCCCCAGGGTCCACCCCCAAACCTCCAGGCATTTCCCAGTATGGAGTTGGCAGCAATGCTCCCTCTAAGCTGTGGAGTCCCGTGAGCAAAAATTCTACTTTGTGAGCAAGCTACGGCCATTAAAGTTATGTGTAAGCGATTTGGCTACTGCATAAATTAGTTTGCTCTCTGGAGCCCCATCCTTCCCGAGTGGAGACAAAAATGTGTGAGCTGGAGGCTTAAAAACTGTGAGCTAGCTCACACTAACTCAGCTTAGAGGGAACACTGGTTGGCCGCCCCGCGAGTCGAGGCAATTCTATGGTGTGACCTGGCTCGGAATCCGGCACACAGTTCTGGCCACTGACCCTCGAACAGGACATTGCGGTAGAACTGGAAAGGGTGCCGAAAAGAGCAATCCAAGCAGGCTCTTGGAAGAAAGGCTGTTGTTTGGGGATTGGAGTTTTGAGAAAAACAGGCTCCTGTACTGGAAGAAGAAGAAGAGAAGAGATTGGATTTATACCCTTCCCTTCACTACCCAAAGGAGTCTCAGAGCGGCTTACAAACTCCTTTCCCTTTCCCTCCTCACAACAGACACCCTGGAAGGCGGGTGGGGCTGAGAGAGCTCCCTCGAGGACTGTTCCTGAGAGAACAGCTCTGAAATAACTTGTAACTGACTCAAGGTCACACCAGCAGTTGCATGTGGAGGAGTGGGGTTCTCCCAGATTAGAGTCTGCGCTCCTAACTACTATACACCAAACTGCAGATCACTTGTAATTCTGGGAGATGAAGAAGAAGAGATTGGGTTTATACACCGCCCTTCACTACCCAAGGGAGTCTCAGAGCAGCTTACAAACTCTTTTCCCTTCCTCTCCCCACAACAGACACCCTGGGAGATAGGTGTAAGCTCTTGGAGGATTGGCTACATCACAGGTGTGAGGCCTAATATGCAAAGGAGTTCCTGCTACAAAAAGAGCCCTGGTTAAGATGAAGGGGGAAAGCGCGGGCAAGGAAGATATACAGGGTTCAAAGGGGGCACCCCGGTGGTCAGTGGCCAATCAAGGTGCCAGGATGAGCCCGCCAGAAGTAACAGACTGCAGAGGTGGGGAAGTCTCTAAGGAATGTGGCTGGTCCAGGCACCCAGGCCTCCAAGGTCGGGCACATAAAACATACAGATAGGGAGCTAGGACAAGCCAGCGAAAAGTGAAAGTACAAACACCAGTCAGTGGTCTGTCGCCCCCTCCCCACATTGAGGCAGCTAGCTGACACGAGAGAGCTGAGAGAGCTCTGACAGAAACTGCTCTTTTTCAAGGACAGCTGTGCCAGAACTGTGGCTTGCCCAAGGTCATCCAGCCAGGTGCGAGTGGAGGAGTGGGGGATCAAACCTGGTTCTCCCAGATTAGAGTCCACCGCAATTAACCACTACACCAAACTGGTGAGGGCCATGGCTTCCTCTATTGAATCTGGGGCTTCGAGAGATGGGATTGCATTAGTAATAGCCAATAGGCCCTTATCCCAGTGACAACTATGTCAGCGGAGTTCCTCCAAGCCACGTATGGAGGGAGCCAGGGAAGTTCTCAAACAGCCCCCGTCCCTTTGGAAATGTAATCTCCCCAGTTACCCTTGGTCATTGTAAGAACATCAGAGAAGCCAATGCTGGATCAGGCCAATAGTCCATCCAGTCCCACACTCTGTGTCACACAGGGGCCAAAAATACCAGGTGCCCTCAGGAGGTCCAGCAGTGGGGCCGGGACACCAGAAGCCCTCCCACTGTTGACCCCCCAAGCACCAAGAATACGGAGCATCCCTTGCCCCAGAGTTGGATGTTGTTGTTCTCATTCATGACGATGAACTACCTCATGCGCCTGGAGCGGCAGGAGCTGAGGTCCTGAGCACATGTGGTGGAGCCGTCCTCTCCCTTCTCCTCCTCCGCCTCCACGAATGTTTATTCGTTCCTGACAAATGTTCATTAGCAACCTTATTAGCCGCCGTCGGCCACAACGGTCATTTGTCAATGTTGCCGCCCCGAGCTCCAGTCACACACACGCGAGAGGCACGCCGGGCAGGCCCGTAATTGGAAGCAGCTTTGCCCTCCGGGTCCCCTAGACAGGGGCTGGCGAGTCTCAAGCCCTTGGGAGTCCTGCTCGCAATTTCCCCTTCCCTGCCCACTCAGGAGTGCACATCCAAGGTAATTGGCAGTGGGCATGCAAGGCCAACGGGTTGGGAGGGCCGGCCCAGACTTGGACCAGCTCTCGCATCAGCCACCGTTTCCCTTTAATTGCAGGCGGCGAGAGAGTGGGAGTCGTTGGAGATCGGCTGCCTCCTTCTGAAGGTCACTGCTTGTGAAAAATCACAGTTGGAGAGCCAGGGAAGCGAGACCTGTTTTCTAGTGAGGGATGCCGGCCGGTTTCTCCCCACTGCTCCAGGAAAGCTGGCGCAAAATCCCGCCATGTGCATTCTGCTTCCGGAGCATTCCCAGTTCCCCCTTGACCTGGGCCTGACAGAAGAAGAAGAAGAAGAAGAAGAAGAAGAAGAAGAAGAAGAAGAAGAAGAAGAAGAAGAAGAAGAAGAAGAAGAAGAAGAAGAAGAGGAGGAGGAGGAGGAGGAGGAGGAGGAGGAGGAGATTGGATTTATACCCCGCCCTTCACTACCCAAGGGAGTCTCAGAGCGGCTTACAAACTCCCTTCCCCTCCCCACAACAGACACCCTGTGGGGTAAGTGGGGCTGAGAGAGCTCTTTCGAGGACTGCTCTTGAGAGAACAGCTCTGACAGAACTACGGCTTGCCCAAGGTCATCCAGCAGGTGCAAGTGGAGGAGTGGGGAATCAAACCCAGCTCTCCCAGATTAGAGTCCACGCACTTAACCACTACACCAAAATGGCTCTCACTCAGGAGAAGGGATGATGGGGGTTAGGGTTGTCACCCTCCCTGCAGTGCCTGGAGATCTCCCAGAATTCCAACTGAGAGTCAGTTTGGTGTAGTGGTTAATTGTGCGGACTCTAATCTGAGAGAACCAGGTTTGATTCCCCACTCCTCCACTTGCACCTGGCCGTAGTTCTGGTAAGAGCTGTTCTTGGAAAAAGAGCAGTTTCTCTCAGAGCTCTCTCAGCCCCACCTACCTCCCAGGGTGTCTGTTGTGGGGAGGGGGAGGGAAAAGGAGTTTGTAAGTCGCTCTGAGACTCCAAGTGAAGGGCGGGGTATAAATCCAATCTCTTCCTCTTCCTCTTCCTCTCCCTCTTCTTCTTCTTCTTCTTCTTCCAACTGATCTTCGGACTACAGAGATCACATCCCCTGGAGAAACGGGCTTCTTTGGAAGGCGGACTCTGTGCTGTTATAAGCCACCGAGGCACCTTCCCTTCACAATCCACTAGGGATGCCAGCCTCCAGGTGGGACCTGGGGATACCCCGGAATTGCAGCTCATCTCCAGATGACAGAGATCAGTTCTCATGCAGAAAATGAATGAGAAGAAGAGGAGGAGGCATCCCACAGATAAAAAGGGCCAGGCGAGAGGTGACGTGAAAGACCGCCGACTGACACCCCGGAGAGCAGCTGCCGGTCTGAGCAGACAGCACTGAGCTCAGTGTACAGATGGTCTGATTCAGTACAGAGCAGCTTCGTATGTTCAGGGAGAGGCCATGGCGGCTCAGCGGCAGAGCCTCCACTCGGCATGCAGAAGGTCCCTGGTTCGATCCCCGGAATTTCCAATCAGAAACCGACCAGGCAGGAGGTGATGGGAAAGACCTCTGCCGGAGACCCCAGAGAGCTGCTGCCAGTCCGAGTAGAGAATCTTGACCCTGAAGGGCCGAGGCTCTGATCCGGCACTGGGCAGCTTCACTCGTGAGCCCAGCTGCTGATGGTCGCTGTCATTTTCAAAAAACTGCCTCTTTGCCTCCTGCCCTTGGCTTTGCCCTCAGGAGGAAGTTTTCCTCCTTTTGACAGTTCCCACTCTTCCTTTCCCTCCCGCTTCCAACTTCTTTACACGTCTTTCCACCCCTCCTCTCACGCCCCACCCCACCCCGCCGTTTCCTCCCTCTTTTTTTTATATTGTTTCTTTGCCCTCGCCTGACCCTCATTAATGGGAGCAGAAAAGCTGTTTGTCTTGGGATGAGGCCTTTCTCTGGCTTTTTCGCTCCCCCCAGCCCAGCCCGGCCCTCCTCTCCCCCACTTCTCAGGCTTGTAATATTTTACGAGTGGAGGGGTTCCAACTGACTAATTGGCAGGACGCCTCCCTTAGATCTGTGTCCTGCTTTATAGCAGAGCAGGAGTAAACAAATAACAGTTGCTCCCGTCTTTGCCCTGATGGCTGCCGCGATTAAAGGCCATTTCTGCTCCGAGCGACCGGCGGAGCTTCCATTCCCATTAAGAACATAAGAGAAGCCAACATTGGATCAGGCCAATGGCCCATCCAGTCCAACACTCTTCTGTGTCACACAGTGGCCAAAAATACCAGGTGCCATCAGAAAGTCCACTGGTGGGGCCAGGACACTAAAAGCCCTCCCACGGTTGACCCCTCCACAAGCAGCAGAATACAGAGCATCCCTTGCCCCAGACTGAGAGTCCCTGTGCATATTCTGCTATGGTCAGGTCTCACCTGGAGTCCTGTGTCCAGTTTTGGGCACCGCAGTTTAGGAAGGATGTTGCGAAGCTCGACCGTGTCCAGAAGAGGGCGACCAGGATGGTGAGAGGGTTGGAATCCAAGTCCTACGAGGAAAGGCTGGAAGAGTTGGGTCTGTTTATCCTGGGAAAGAGAAGGCTTAGAGGGGACATGATTGCAGTCTTCAAGTATTTGAAGGGCCGTCATGTAGAAGGTGGAGCAGATCTATTCTCTCGTGCTCCAGATTGCAAGACTAGATCTAATGGGTGGAAATTACGAGGGTGTCGTTACCGGCTAGATATCAGGAGAAACTTCCTAACTGTCAGAGTGGTTGAGCAGTGGAGCAGACTTCCTCGGGAGGTAGTGGATGCTCCTTTGCTGGACGTTTTCAAGCGGAGATTGGACGACCATCTTTTGGGTATGTTGTAGGGCTATCTTTTGGCTATGCTCCTGCAGGGTGCAGGGGGTTGGACTAGATGACCTGCAAGATCCCTTCCAACTCTAACGTTCTATGATTCTATGATTCTACCTTGTGGCTAATAGCCACCGATGGACCTCTGCTCCATATGCTTGTCCAATTCCCTCATGAAGCCATCCATGGTTGTAGCCACCAACACCTCCTGTGGCAGTGCATTCTATGTGTTAATCACTCTTTGGGTGAAAAAAGACTTCCTTTTATCCAGTCTAACTTGACCGGTCAGCAATTTCATGGAGTGCCCACGAGTTCTTGCATTGCGAGAAAGGGAGAAAAGTACATCTTTCTCTACCTGCTCTATCCCATACATAACCTTATAAACCTCGATCCTGTCACCCCTCAGCCATCATTTCTCCAAGCTCAAGAGCCCCAAGCGCTTTAACCTTTCTTCATAGGGAAAGTGTTTATCATTCTAGTTGCCCTTTTCTGCCCTTTTTCCAAAGCTATAATATCCTTTTTGAGGTGTGGTGACCCAGAACTGTACGCAGTACTCCAAATGAGGTCGCACCATCGATTTATACAGGGGCATGAAGATACTGGCTGATCTGTTTTCAATTCCCTTTCTAATAATTCCCAGCATTGGAGATGGGGCGGGCAGGCTGAAGACTGGGGTTTGCCTCAAGGAACAGCAGAGCATTCAGAGGAAGTAGAAGTGGAATCCTAGGGAGGGTTCCATATTGTTACCGCAACCTGCAAGGCCTGCTCATCCAGAGAGCAGAACTGGGGAATAAAAACGAGTGCATAAGACCAAAGACATTGGGGACATCTCATACTAGAACTTGAGGGCATCCCAGTGAAGCTCATGAGCCAGCAGATTCAGAGCACACAAATGGAAATACTTCTTTACTCAACAAGTGATTAAAATGTGGAATCTGCTGCCAGAGGAAGTAGTGATGGCCACCTGCATAGACAGCTTTAAAAGGGGATTAGATAGATTTATGGAGAAAAGGTCTATCAATGGCTACCAGCCATGGTGGCTGAGGAGAACTTCCACATTCAGAGGCACTAATCCTCTGAATCCCAGAGCCAGGAGGCAACATCAGGGGAAGGCCTCAGCTTCAATGCCCTGTTGTTGGCCGACTGGAGGAAACGGTTGTCCAGTACGTGGGAGAGGATGCTGGTCTGAGCCAGGAGGGCTCTTCTGAAGTTCTTACTTCTTTACTCAACAAGTCATTAAAATGTGGAATCTGCCCCTGCCTCTGTGCCCTGTTGTTGACCTTCCAGAGGAATTGGTTGGCTGCTATATGAGACAGGAGGCTGGACTAGATGAACCCTCACTAGTCTGATCCAGCAAGGCTCTTCTGAGGTTCTTATGAAGGCCTCAGCCTCTCTGCCCTGTTGTTGGCCCTCCAGAGGAACTGGTTGGCCCCTGTGTGAGACGGGAGGCTGGACTGGAGGGACCCACCCTGGTCTGATCCAGCAGGGCTCTTCTGAGGTTCTTCTCAGGGGAAGGCGTTGGCCTCTCTGCCCTGTTGTTGGCCCTCCAGAGGAACTGGTTGGCCCCTGTGTGAGACGGAAGGCTGGACTAGATGGACCCTCCTGGTCTGACCCAGCAGGGCTTTTCTAGGTTCTTCTCAGGGAGGCCTCGCCTCTCTGCCCTGTTGTTGGCCCTCCAGAGGAACTGGCTGGCCCCTGTGTGAGACGGGAGGCTGGACTAGATGGACCCTCACTGGTCTGACCCAGCAGGGCTCTTCTGAGGTTCTTCTCAGGGGAAGGCGTTCGGCCTCTATGCCCTGTTGTTGGCCCTCCAGAGGAACTGGTTGGCCCCTGTGTGAGACGGAAGGCTGGACTAGATGGACCCTCCCTGGTCTGACCCAGCAGGGCTTTTCTTAGGTTCTTCTCAGGGGAAGGCCTCGGCCTCTCTGCCCTGTTGTTGGCCCTCCAGAGGAACTGGCTGGCCCCTGTGTGAGACGGGAGGCTGGACTAGATGGACCCTCACTGGTCTGATCCAGCTGGGCCTTCTGAGGTTCTTCTCAGGGAAGGCCTCGGCCTTTCTGCCCTGTTGCTGGCCCTCCAGAGGAACTGGCTGGCCCCTGAGTGAGACGGGAGGCTGACTGGATGGACCCTCCCTGGTCTGACCCAGCAGGGCTCTTCTGGTGTCCTTCTCAGGGGAAGGCCTCGGCCTCTCTGCCCTGTTGCTGGCCCTCCAGAGGAACTGGCTGGCCCCTGTGTGAGACAGGAGGCTGGACTAGATGGACCCTCACTAGTCTGACCCAGCAGGGCTCTTCTGATGTTTTTATGTTCTTATCAGTGTGCCTTCTCTGCCAGTGGCGCCAACCTTTCCCAAACTTACAGGCTGGGAGGACCGTTATGCCGTACGAGGGAGGGAGAGATGGTCGTCCGGACCTGGATTAGTTCACTTGTAATGGCCGCACGGCTTGAAAGCAGAGAAAAGCAGGAAGACAGAACAATACCTTGAAGGTACAGCCCATAAAAAGTTACGAGCCATGGATAAGAACCTGGAAACAATATTGCGCTCGGCTGTAACCCACAAATCTCATATAAATCATGCTTTAAAAAACCAAGACGGGCGCACATGTTTCCCTTTAGGAGGCTGCACTATCTCCAGAGTCTGGAACACAAAAATCAGGTAATTGCTATCTTTAAAAGGGAGGGGGAGGCCTTCGCTCTTCTCCTTGGAGGGACTGCACACTCTGAATACCGGGACGCTTGGGACGCCAGAAGAGAACGAACCTCAGGACAAGAGGCTGCCCACACTCCTCCTCTGGCACCATGGTGCTCTGGTAGAAGCGTGCCCGTTCCTCCCGGAAAACATAGGCCAGCTTCCATTCCACATGGGGGCAAAATGCATCCATGGTTAGATGTGGGCTTTCTGCATAACTGGCATCCCTGTATAGTGGCCAACCTCCAGAGGGGACTCCCAGAATTAAGGCTGATCTCCAGGCTGCAGAGAACAGTTCTCCTGGAGAAAGTGGCTGCTTTGGAGGGGGGACTCTACAGCATGGTACCCCCAACTGAGGTCTCCCCCCTCCACAACCCCCTCCCCCCCAAGGCTCCGGGAATGTCCTAGCCTGGAGCTGGCAGCCTTAATCCTGCAAGTGAACATAAGAACATAAGAGAAGCCAATGCTGAATCAGGCCAATGGCCCATCTAGTCCAACACTCTGTGTCACACAGTGGCCAAAATATACCAGGTGCCATCAGGAGGTCCAGCAGTAGGGCCAGGACACTAGAAGCCCTCCCACTGCTGCCCCCTCCAGCACCAAGAATAGAGTGCATCACCTGCCCCAGACTGAGAGTTCCTAGCTATACTTTGTGGCTAATAGCCACTGATGGACTTCTGCTCCATATGTTATTAGAAATCCCCCTTCTTTTTGTGACTGCACCCACCACCCCGCATCAGGATTCCAAAGGTGCCCACGGGCTCAAAAAGGTTGGAGACTCCAGCGATGGTCGCACAGGAGATGGGCTGGGAGGCTGGAACCGAGCTCTTCTTCACACGGCAGGAGGGAAACCTTGACAGTCCAACTCGTGCACAACTAATCTTACTTTGTAGACCAGGCAGTCTACAAAGTACACTTTTAAAGTTTGCCAGAAGGAGAGGAACTGAGATCTAATGGGTGGATCATAGAATCATAGAATGTTAGAGTTGGAAGGGATCTTACAGGTCATCTAGTCCAACCCCCTGCACTCTGCAGGAGCAGAGCCAAAAGATAGCCCTACATACCTACAACATACCCAAAAGATGGTCATCCAGCTCCCGCTTGAAAACGTCCAGTGAAGGAGCATCCACCATCTCCCGAGGCAGACTGTTTCACTGCTCAACCACTCTTACAGTGTGGGACAACGACAAGTTTTCCTTTGATGACTACCTGGGTGAGTGGAGAGCGTCCCTGCATCTTGTTGCCGATGTTTCCCCCTCCAGCTCCAATAATGTCTGCTGCAGAATTTCTGGAGATTGAATTATTTTTGTGCGGTGTTTACTGCTTTCCGGTTCTCCATCACTGAGGCCGATTGTAGCGAGTAGTTGCATGTAGAATCATAGAATGTCAGAGTTGGAAGGGACCTTGCAGGTCATCTAGTCCAACCCTCTGCACTCTGCAGGAGCATAGCCGAAAGAGAGCCCTACAACATGCCCGAAAGACGGTCATCCAGCCTCCGCTTGAAAATGTCCAGCAAAGGAGCATCCACCACCTCCTGAGGCAGTCTGTTCCACTGCTCAGCCACTCTGACAGTTAGGAAGTTTCTCCTGATATTTAGGTGGTATATCGACTCCCTTGTAATTTCCACCCATTAAATCTAATCCTGCCGTCCAGAGCAAAAGAGAATAGATCTGCTCCGTCTTTTACATGACAGCCCTTCAAATACTTGAGGACTGCAATCATGTCCCCTCTAAGCCTTCTCTTTCCCAGGCTAAACATACCCAACTCGTTCAGCCTTTCCTCATAAGACTTGGATTCCAACCCTCTCACCATCCTGGTCGCCCTCTTCTGGACACACTCTGGAAATTGCAAGGGAGTCGTTACCGGCTAAATATCAGGAGAAACTTCCTGACTGTGAGAGTGGTTGAGCAGTGGAACAGGCTGCCTCGGGAGGTGGTGGATGCTCCTTTGCTGGACGTTTTCAAGCAGAGGCTGGGCGACCATCTTCCGGGTATGTTCTAGGGCTATCTTTCAGCTATGCTCCTGCAGAGTGCAGGGGGTTGGACAAGATGACCTGCAAGGTCCCTTCCAACTCTAAAATTCTATGATTCTATGAGGGAAGATGGTTGTCAGCTTGAAACACCTAGGCTGGGTGGTGTTTTCCCTCCTGCATAGCTGGGGATGGAAGCTGAAAGGAAAGGGCCAAAAGGCAAGGAAGGCCCTTTGAATCACAGCCTCTGTGGTCTCTGCCTGGACAGTTAACCACACCAACCCAGAATGTCTTGTCCACATCTTATCTTTGGTGCGTTCTATATTCTCTGTTTTATGTAAATAGGCTTTAAAGTGTGGTTTTGTAAGGTCCTTTGGATTCCTGTTGGGAAGCTAACTGGGATAAAAATAGACTAAACGTATTACCGCTTTGAAACCCACGAAATAACGCACTTTCAACCCACCTCCAATGCACTTTGGCAACTAGATTTTGCTGTGTGAAACTGCAAAATCCACTTGCAAACGGTCGCTGAAGTGGATTGAAATGGCACTTTTTAATAGCAAAAATGCTAAATGATCACGTTGGCATCTCTCCCTTGGCCCTTGCATTCAGGAAGTTCCAGAAATGCTGATGCTGATGTGCCAGAGATTGGGGAGGACTGTGGTTGCCAACCTCCAGGTGAACCTGGAGATCTCCCAGAATTACGACTAATTTCCTGATAACAGAGATCAAGCATGGACGGCTTCAAGAGGGAATCAGATAAACATCTGGAGCAGAGGTCCCATCAGTGGCTATTAGCCACGAGGTATAGATAGGGACTCTGGGGCAAGGGATGCTCTGTATTCTTGGTGCTTGGGGGGGTCAACAGTGGGAGGGCTTCTGGTGTCCTGGCCCCACTGCTGGACCTCCTGAGGGCACCTGGTATTTTTGGCCAGTGTGTGACCCAGAGTGTTGGACTGGATGAGCCATTGGCCTGATCCAACAGTGGCCTCTCTTATGTACTTATATGGAGCAGAGGTCCATCAGTGGCCATTAGCCACAAGGTATAGATAGGGACTCTCAGTCTGGGGCAAGGGATGCTCTGTGTTCTTGGTGCTTGGGGGGGCAGCAGTGGGAGGGGCTTCTAGTCTCCTGGCCCCACTGCTGGACCTCCTGATGGCACCTGGTATATTTTGGCCACTGTGTGACCCAGAGTGTTGGACTGGATGAGCCGTTGGCCTGATCCAACATGGGCCTCTCTGATGTTCTTAGGTTCTTATGCAGCGGGACACACTGGGCCTCCCTTCCTTGCCCAGTCCCCAGCAGATTCCTCTCCCCGTGCCGTTTTCCGGCACACGGGAGCTCTTCTGCCCCGGTCAGTCTGACAAGGTTAACGAGGGGAGCTTGACCCGGCCGCCGGGGAGGTGCAATTAGCATGCAGTTTCAGGTCATGTGTGGCCGGGGTGGTTTTATGGGAGGAAAGTCTGACTCACTCCTTCCCACATTTGGGGGCAAGGCGGGGAGGGGGCGCCCCGGTCTCCCGTTTGTCCCCAGCCTGGCTCATTATGGCTCTCCATGATGCCGCGTGGAACTTTCCCTGACGTGTCACCGTGGCTTGGCCCCCTCTCGGAAGCCTCTGTGGTTCACCCGGCCAAAGCAAACGCCCCGGGGCCACCGATGTGAGAGTTATGAGAGGGTGCGAGGGCCTTGGGTGGAAGCAATTAACAGGTTTTTAATTTTTTTTCTCTGATTGGGGCTTTGTTCTCGAGAGAAGGAAGAAAGGAAAGGGGCGGGCTGTTTTGATCCATGCAGAATTTACTCAGCCGTCCAAAGAGCCCCTCTCTCGTTTTATTTACTCATTAAAATATTTACACTCTAAAATTTCTCTTCGCCTGCGGCCGCTTGGAACCCCTAGCCAAGAATCTTCCTCGTATTCATGGCTGATGCTTTGGCTCTGCCTTGTGACAAACCCATGGCATTTAAAATTTTTGAACACAGCCACTGATGAGGGCTTCCAATTAGGGCAGGGGGCTTTGCAAGATGTGGAGGAACTGGGGAGGGGGTAGAGAGGCAGAAGTGGTGTCAGGCGATGCTGCCATGTCATTTCCCGCCAAAATACTGAACCTGACATCATCACATCACAGTGATACTCTAGGAATCTCCCAGACCTCGATGGCAAAACCACAGACATCTCTGGGGATTCCTAGAGCATCATGGCATCACTTCTGGGGTTTGGGGCCAGAAATGATGCCATGGTGTGCATAGTACTAGCTTTACCACCACCCCTTTCCCCCTCCTGCCACTGAATTTACTGGCAGCGTGCCACAGGATACAGTGGTGGGCAACAGCCCATTGCCAGTGGGCACTTGGCAGACCTAGAGCCAATCCTGTAAATTCCTGGTCTGAGTCTTGTGAACGCCGACTCCTGGTCATCCCAAGGGGACTTTGGCAGGCTAGTCATGAGCAAAGACTGCCTGCCCACAGATATTTTCAGCAAACTAAATGGTGACATTGCACGGTGGGAAAACATGGCCACTTCCACAGTGGCAGAACATTCCAAGCTGTTGTGTCACAGGCTGTCGTGCACGTTAGTTTGGACCAGGCTGAGTTCAGAGGCTGGATGCCAACCAGTTTACGAGCACCCAGAGTCCCAAAGCAATTGCAAAAGAGATGTAATTTCGTACGTCAGAAAGACGATGGTGTCTCTCATCTTTTTTCTTTGCTCCTCTGCGCTAACTGCTCGGACGCTCCTTGATTCTCAACGATGACACACAACCAGCAATTATATGCAATTTTTCTCCAAAATGTAAACCATAAGTGGCCGGGGAAGGCCAAGCCGTGCGTGTCTCCGCGTCACCCAACCCTTCCTGTCCTGCTCGGGCCATGGCAGAGGCGCTCCAAAAGGAGTTCCTGGAAAGGCCTCTGGCTTTTCACAAGGGTGCTTCTCAAGAGAATGCCCAGAAGACGCTGACAGAAGCGCTTCTCAAGAGGATGTCCGTGACCGTGTCCAGAAGACGCTGGAGTGCCACAACACCCAGAGGCCCCCGAGAGTCAGGAACTTGAAGCATGTTTGACACCCCTGGTCTATAGCATTGTATGGCACCTGGGTTTTGGCTTCTCTTATATTGTTATGTCTGGGGCAGTGACACTCCGTATTCTTGGTGCTGGTAGGAGGGGGGCCAACAGTGTCCCGGCCCCACTGCTGGACCTCCTGGTGCCCCCTTGTATTTTTGGCCACTGCGTGACACAGAGCGTGTTGGACTGGGTGGGCCATTGGCCTGATTCAACATTGGCTTCTCTTATGTTCTTTATATGGAGCAGAGGTCCATCGGTGGCTATTAGCCACAAGGTTTAGATAGGAACTCTCAGTCTGGGGCAAGTGATGCTCTGTATTCTTGGTGCCTGGGGGGGGTTAACAGTGGGAGGGCTTCTAGTGTCCTGGCCCCACTGCTGGACCTCCTGATGGCCCCTGGTATTTTTGGCCACTGTGTGTGTGACACAGTGTTGGACTGGATGGGCCATTGGCCTGATCCAACATGGGCTTCTCTTATGTTCTTACAAGAGGGAATTGGATAAACATCTGGAGCAGAGGTCCATCACTGGCTATTAGCCACAAGGTATAGATAGGAACTCTCGGTCTGGGGCAAGTGATGCTCTGTATTCTGGGTGCTTGGGGAGGGTCAACAGTGGGAGGGCCTCTAGTGTCCTGGCCCCACTGCTGGACCTTCTGATGGCACCTGGCATTTTTGGCCACTGTGTGACACAGAGTGTTGGACTGGGTGGGCCACTGGCCTGATCCAACGTTGGCTTCTCTGATGTTCTTACCCTGATGAGGTTTCTCCCACCCCCCATACCCCGCCTTCCTCAGGCTCCATCCCCCGAAATCTCCAGTTATTCCCCCACCCAGTGCTGGCAACCCTAGGCAGAAGCCATTTTTACCACAGAGTTTTTGCTCGAATACCAGAGCTTCCCATGTTGTGTGACATCACTTCCTGTGCATGCTGGGAGTGACACTGCAGCTTGATTGGCAATGCCACTTCGACATCAGCCGTGGCCTCCCCCCACTGCTAGTCAGTCCCCTTACTGATTGGCGGAGGGGGCCTGGCAACTCTTGCCCAGGGCGGGGTGGGGGCCTCCTGCCTGGACCGACTTCCACCTGGCTGCTGCTGGGATTGATTGCCGGCTTCTGGGCAGGTCCTGGAGATCTCCAAGAACTGCAGTTGCTCTCCAGACTGCGGAGATCAGTTCCCCCAGAGAAAACGGCTGCTTTGGATGGTGAACTTGATGGCATTATACCCTGCTGAGGCCCCTCCCCAGGCCTCACCCCTAAATCTCCGGGCGTCTCCCAACCCAGAGTGGCTACATTAGAGGTGTGTGGCCTAACATGCAAAGGAGTTCCTGCTCCAAAAAAAAAAGCCCTGGGTTTTGACAGCAAACAAGGTAAACAGAATAAGAAGCAAAAGGTGGGTGTGGCCGGATGACCACACTTCTGGCAACATGGGGGTGTGGCCTAATAGGCTAATGGACTGCGCTGGCAGGGGTGTGGCCTAATAGGCTGATGAGTTCCTGCTGTTGGGTGTGGCCTGTCATGCTAATGAGTTCCTGCTGGGCTTTTTCTACAAAAAGAGCCCTGGCCCATTTCATGTTTTAACCTGGGTCCTGGACTTAGAACTCTGAGCGTGACATTCCCGTAGTGAATGTCAATCAATCAAAAGTAGCTTTGCAGCTTACAGAGCTAATGTTCTGAGCATGTTTTTTTTTATTTTAAGTAAAAATAAAATCTTTGAGTTTGTGTCCTTTATAAAGTTTATATCCAACAAGGTCTTGTTTATGTCAGATCCGGCCCTTGTAACAAAGGAGTTTGACACCTTGCTCTAGACTGTCCACCCTTCAAAGCAGCCGTTTTCTCCTAATGTTGTCAGGTCCCCTCAAAGTCCCCAGCAGGGGACTTGGGGGGGGCGTTACTGGAGCGGGGGAGTCCCTAATGTGATGACATCACACAGCAATGACGTCATCACTTTGGGAAGCAGCACCCCCGCCTTTTTCCAATAGCATTTAAAGGCATCCCAATTTCCTCCAGGGTCATCTCTGTCATCTGGAGATCAATTTTAATAGTGGGAGACCTCCAGGCTCCCCCGGAGGTTAGCAACCTTACTTCTACCATAGGGTTTTTGCCCAAATCCCATAGTTTCCCAAATGGCAATGACATCACTTCCGGTGCACATAGGAAGTGATGTCACTGAGTTGCCGGCGTCATTGCTGCAACACTGGCCAAGGCCTCCTCCCGCTGCTGGTAAATCCCCACTCTATCGCCTGCCAGCTGCCCGGAGGAACATGGCAACTCTGTCCTGGGCCCTCGGCCATTGCTGCAGGGGCTTGTTGTGGACTGGCTGGTGGCAGCGCAGGTCCCACCGTTCTCTCCCCATTGTGCTTTCGCAGGCAATGGGTTGGAGGACTTAGCTTGGAGACCCGGCCTTGAGGGTGGAGGCAGCTGTAGCAAGGAGGCCAGAAGCAGGGCGGGAGGTTAACACCCTGTCTCCCCCGCCCCAAAATGGCCACCTGAAGTGACTGCGTCCAATGGCCTAGCTGGCCCTGGCTTCGATGAACCTTGGGTTTCTAAGGAAACAGGTTGGCTCGTAACGAAAAAAATGAGTGGCTTTGGGGATGAGGGAGAGAGATGAAAAATGCCATAAAGTGCTCCTCGTGGTATGCCAGGAGAAATTTCCTGAATGAAAAATATAGCAGTGTGACCCTTTTCGGCTGTTTCTACCACGCTAGTCCCCCAGGGCTGCCAGCAATGGGACCTCCCCCCCCACCTCCTCCAAATAGGGAAACTCCCGTCCATTTTCGGGCTCCCTTCGCCTGCTTTCCCTCCTCCTCAACTTCTCCCCTCATTTGCGGTTTGTTGTCAGTTTGGTTCCAGACCTCATAAAATCAATGCATTCTCTCGAGAAATGGCAAATTACAGCCTACAAATTAGCAAAACCCCAACGTCCTCTTCCTCGCTCTGTCTTTCTAATTTGAGGTGGGGTGGTGGAGAAGGCCCCTTCTTAGAACATGTGCAAAATTACTTCATCTCCCTCCCCCCCCCACATTATTGTTGGGCCTCTGGTCAAATGCCTTATTTTATTTTATGGAAATATCATAATCTCACATTTATGGAACAGTAGAGAGGGAATAAAAATGAAAACCCAACACAATGAATCGGGGAGGGGGAGCTACTCTAAGTGGGCCCTGCCCTTGAGTTATGGACTGTTGCAGTCTCCAGACAAGAAGATCCTGTTTTCTTCCAAATCCAATAGCGCTAATCTTCTGCTGGGCAGGAGGAGGAGGAGCAAGAGGAAGAGGAGGAGGAGGAGGAGGAGGAGGAGGAGAAGGAGGAGGAGGAGGAGGAGGAGGAGGAGGAGGAGGAGGAGGAGGAGGAAGAAGAAGAAGAAGAAGAAGAAGAAGAAGAAGAAGAAGAAGAAGAAGAAGAAGAAGAAGAAGAAGAAGAAGAAATTGGATTTATACCCTGCCCTTCACTTGGAGTCTCAGAGTGGCTTACAAAGTTCTTTTCCTTCCCCTCCCCACAACAGACACCCTGGGAGGGAGGCGGGGCCGAGAGAGCTCTGACAGAAACTGCTCTTTTTCAGAAACAGCTCTGACAGAACTGTGGCTTGCCCAAGGTCATCCAGCAGCTGTGAATGGAGGAGTGGGGAATCAAACCCAGTTCTCCCAGATTAGAGTCCGTGCACTTAACCACTACTCCAAACTGCACACTTCACCACTACACCAAACGGTTGTCAGCCAAGACCTGGCAACTGGTGGGAGACACTGGGGGGTGCAGACAACCAGATCAGCATCATATCAACATGTGAACCTGGAAGTGACATCTCTGAATCGGGGCGACATGACAGCACTTCCACGTTCAAAACAGAAGCAGTGTCGTGGTGTCAGCACAGTGCTACTTCTTCCCCAGTTTTGCTCTCACTGCTTCACCAAGCCACCGTGGGAGCATGGAGGGCCGGGGTGAGAGGTTTCCATTACGGTGGGAGATGTGGCCAGCCTACCAAGCAGAATACTACTCAGTTCTTCTGTCAGATCACCTGGATTAGGCTGTGAAGTACTATCTAGTCCTAGGTTCTGCCATGTTCTGCCCTAGAGTTGCCAACCTCCAGGTGGAATGGAGAACTGGAGAAGCCTTCTACAGAGTTCTTTGGCTTGTGCATTGTAGCATGGTGAGCTTCGGTTCCAGGAAAAATTTCTCGAAACACACAACTTTTGCCTGGGAGGCATGTTGCTTTGATGCTTGCTACATCTCTTTTCGGAAAGCAAAACAGCCAATGATATTGGCATTGACGACTGCTGAATCTTTCATCAGAAAGCAAGATAGTCAACAGCACTGAATCCTGTCTGCATATTCGTCTCTGTAGCTATGGTCTCAGCCTCTCTGCCTTATTGTTGGCCCTCTAGAAGAACAGTTTGGCCACTGTGTGAGACGGGATGCTGGACTGGATGGACCACTGGTCTGATCCAACAGGGTTCTTCAGATGTTCTTATCGGGGAAGGCCTCAGCCTCTCTGCCCTGTTGTCGGCCCTCTAGAGTACAGGACACCAGAAGCCCTCATTGGGGAAGACACATGTGGGGAGCTAGAAGGATCAGTCAGAGAGCCAAATGTCCTTACAGCTCTCACCCTTTCCCATTTGGTTTCAATTTTGCCCAAATCCAAGTTTGCTGATTGAGGATTCACATACATTAGTTGCTGGACTTGTGAATTCTTAAAGTTTCTTTGAAACCTAATCCCAAAGTCAGTATAGCAGGAGCAATAAGCAAACACAAGGGTTGGTGTTTGATTGAGCAGGTTGCAAAAGAAGTCCTTTTCTCCCTTTCTCACCGTACAAGAACTCGCGGGCACTCCATGAAATCGCTAAGCAGTCAGATTAGAACAGATCAAAGGAAGTCCTTCTTCACCCAAAGAGTGATTCACACATGGAATTCACTGCCACAGGAGGTGGCAGTGGCTACAAGCATGGACAGCTTCAAGAGGGAATTGGACAAATAAACATATGGAGCAGAGGTCCATCAGTGGCTATTAGCCACAAGGTATAGATAGGGACACTCGGTCTGGGGCGATGCTCTGTATTCTTGGTGCTTGGTGGGGGGAGGCAACAGTGGGAGGGCTACTAGTGTCCTGGCCCCACTGCTGGACCTCCTGATGGCACCTGGTGTTTTTGGCCACTGTATGACCCAGAGTGTTGGACTGGACAGGCCCTTGGCCTGATCCAACATGGGCTGCTCTTATGTTTTTATTGGAGCAAAATTGTAAAAGAAAACGTCCATAGCACAGAGGTCCAGGAATTTGCTCCACTTTAACAAGATCAACAAGAGATGGTTTTGTTTGTAAAAAAAAAAAAAAAAAGTCAAGTGTCTACAGACCCATCGCATGGTGGACCAGTTGACGTATTTGCTGTGATAAGAGAAGACACGGGTTACTGTGCAGCTGGGTTCATAGGTCAGGGACACAACCTCCTTTGGTCTCTTGCTGGGGGGCGTTGCAGGTTTCCCTTTGTGTTATACGCTCGGGTCCAGGGCTGCCTTACAGTCCTTGTTCTCGTGTGTTCTTGGAATCCCTTGATTGCCAAGCAGACTTTTTTTTTATCAATGGGTCTTTTGCCACTTTTTGAGTCAACAGTTAAAACCACATCCAGCTTTCCATAGATTCCCTGCAGCGTTCTTGCAGATAAATGAGTCCGGGCTGCTCAGAGGCTCAGTTCCTCAGAATTTCCTGGTTGGGACAACGGGGATGTTGAGCACAGGTTAACAATAGAGCATCATTAAACTGCTGTTTGATACCGTTGTTTGTTCCCCAGAACAAGGAGCGCCGTCTTCATCCTCCATCAGGCAGTCAGATCTGTTCGGGTATTTGGATGGGGCAGGAAAGTCCTTATCCTGGTTTGTTTACTTACAGGAGTCTTACTGGTCCTGTCCACACTAGACCTTAAATCCTGGTTCAGCCCTGTCCCTGAACTTACATTCTACACTACACGCGAGTTCACCCCTGTAATTATCTCGGGGTATTTTTTGTTTCCATGTTACATCGAGGCCACCCCGATTTCGGCCCACACTTGTCCCAGGATAAACAGATGCTGTTATAACCAGGGATAAATGCAAGGTATTGCATTGCCAGTTGAACTCTGAGGACTTTTACCTTCTCATCTGGCATTTTTCTATTTCCTAATGTTTTTCTACTTTTCTATTGCCCTTGACTCTGTAACTAGCTTATCAGAGGTCATAGAGGAGTGTAGCTTCTAAATTGCCCTGTTTTAACACTCATTCCGCTTGCTGCTCCTTATCTTCAGATATGGTGGTAGTGGTTGTAAATCCCTGGTATCCAAGACAATTAGGGGCAAAAAAGTCCACAAATCACTCCAGACAGTCTGAAGTGCTTTCTGACACTGCCTGAGCCAAGAAAAGCAGCTTGCAGGTCAGAAAACAATTTCCCCAGCGCATCCTGTCTCACACATTGGCCAACCAGTTCCTCTGGATGTCCAAAAAATAGGGCATAGAGGATGAGGCCTTCCCCTGAGAAGAACCTCAGAAGAGCCCTGCTGGGTCAGATCAGTGAGGGTCCATCTAGTCCAGCCTCCCGTCTCACACGGGCCAGTTCCTCTGGAGGGCCAGCAACAGGGCATAGAGGCCGAGGCCTTCCCCTGATGTTGCCTCCTGGCTCTGGGATTCAGAGGCTTAGTGCCTTTGAAAGTGGAGGTTCCCCTCAGCCACCATGGCTAGTAGCCAGTGGTAGACCTGTCCTCCCTGAATCTATCTTAACCCCCTTTTAAAGCTGTTCATCCCTGTGGCCATCACCACATCCTCTGGCAGAGGATTCCACATTTTAGTCACTCTCTGTGTAAAGTAGTGTTTCCTTTGGTCCGTCCTGAATCCACTACTGCCCATCAGCTTCATTGGATGCCCTCGAGTTCTAGTATTTTGGGAGGAAAAGTTCTCTTTGTCATCTGTCTCCACCACATGCATGATTTTATAAACCACTTTCATATCCCCCCTCCCAGTTGTCTCTTTTCTCAACTGAAAAGTCCCAGAGACTCTTCAGCCTTTCCTCACAGGGAAGGGGCTCCAACCCCCTAATCATCCTGGTTGATCTCCTTGGCACTTTTTCCAGCTCTTCAATGTCCTTTTGGAGATACGGTGACCAGAACTGAGCACAGTATTCCAAATGAGGCCACACCATAGATCTATACAGGGGCACGACGATGTCGGCCATTTTACTCTCAGTCCCTTTCCTAATAATCCCTAGCATCGCACGCTGGCCGGACGCTTCCACTGAGCTACCCGCTAGTGCCCCCACGACTTTTTCAGCCAATGGTGTCCTTGGGCAAGGGCGTCCCCAACTGCAGCAGGGCACCAGGAACTCTTTGCTGAGCCGACGCTCAGCTTGGCATGCAAGCCCCGTCTCCGGGCCCTGTGCAGGAGCTACACAGAGGACATTTCCGTTCTGTCATCGGCTAATGATGAGGGGAAACCAACCGCAGGCCCCATTAACTGGTGTTAAACCAACAAACTTGCCGGGACGGGGGTGGGGGGAGGCCAGTCTCCGGGTGGCACACAACGGCGGCGGCCTCTCTCAGTCCTGTGCCCGCTCCCCAAACGGCCTTCGTAAAAAGTGGCCGAGCCTGGTTCTGGAGCTCTCGAGTGCCAGCAATTAATTTAAAACTCCGTCCAAAACATTTCAGGGCTCTTTATTTTTAACTCCGGCGCACCGAGTCCACGGAGTCTGCTACCGGGGGTTACGGGAGTTCAGTCTGCTTGCGGCGTGGCAGCCCGCCAGCGCCTAATCCCCGCGCTCCTCCCGCTCGCCAGACCAGGCCGACACCAGCCCCGAACACAAAGGTATGTTGTTAAGGCCTCCCCTCAGGGCAGGCCGCACACTTCATAATTCCACCCGTCAATTATACATGACACAGAGTTAAAGACCAAGGAAATAATATAAAAACAAGCATCACAAACCTTTTCAAGCAGTGGAACATTCTGTAATTAACTTTTACGCGCACGCAAGAGCGCTTGAGGCCTGGCTCTTTTGGGCTGGCGTTCCGTCTCCCTCCTGCCCCCTCCGCTCCCAGGCACGCACCCCCCCCCTTCCGAAAGAAAATTGGGAGAAAATTTAAAACAAATCCCTCTAACCCACGTGGGCTTGCAAAGGTTCAGATGGATTCTCCCAGGTCAGTATTTTTCTCAATTACCAGTTCATTTGGCACACGAGAGAGACCGGCAGGCTGGTCTGACGCGAGCAACAGAAGGACTTCGCTGGCAGGTGGGCGGCTCAGAGACCACGCGGCAAATGCACGGCAAACGGTCCAGGAAGCCCAGGGCAGCCTCTGCTCAGCAGGACCAATGGGCCCAAATTGGACATCGGGACTTCTGGAACCAGAACCATTTGGGTCTCCCACTGCTAATGACGGGGGTGAGATTTCTGAGCCTGCTTTGGTGGGAAGGGTGGGATATTACTTACTTACTTGCTTACTTACTTAATTAATTAAATTTCCCAGGCTTGGCTCAGAATAGGTAAAGGTAAAGGTTCCCTTGCTCGAAAGCCAGTCGAATCCTACTCTAGGGTTGCAGTGCTCATCTCCGTTTCAAAGCCGAAGAGCCAGCGCTGTCCGAAGACGTTTCCGGGGTCATGTGGCCGGCATGACTGAACACCAAGGTGCACAGAATGCTGTTACCTTCCCACCAAAGCGGTACCTATTTATCTACTTGCAATTTCTTGCTTTCGGACTGCTAGGTTGGCAGGAGCTGGAACTAGAGACGGGAGCTCACTCCGCCATGCGGCACCCTCGGGTCTCGAACTGCTGAACTACTGACCTTCCACAGCCTGCAGTTCAGCGTCTTAACCACTTGAGCCACCGCAGCTCCACTGTAGCCTGTGGTCCCTGGCCTGAAGGACGCCCATCTTGCTTCAGAATAGGCTTAACTAAAACAAGCCAATTTGGGCTCCGTGTGGATCGGACCCAAATTAGTTCATTTTAAGCTCAGGCCCATTTCGAGCTCCAGGTCTCATCCTGTTCCTGGTGATGTCACACACGTGAAGCTGCCTTGGACTGAGTCTGACTTTTGGGTCCATCAAGCTCAGTCCTGTCTATTCAGACTGGCAGCCGCTCTCCAGGGTCCGAGGCAGAGGTTCTTCACGCAGTCTACTCCCTGGTCCTTTTAACTGGGGACGCCGGGGATTGAACCTGGGACCTTTGGTGTCGTGATTAAAGAGTGGCGGGCTCTAATCTGGGAGAACTGGGTTTGATTCCCCACTCCTCCTCCTCCACCTGCAGCTGTTGGTGTGACCTTGGGTCAGTCACAAGTTCTCTCAGAGCTGTTCTCTCAAGAGCCGTCCTCAAAAGGGCTCTCTCAATCCCACCTAACTTCAAAGAGTGTCTGTTGTGGGGAAGGGAAGTTGATTGCAGGCTGCTCCAAGATTCTTTCAGGTAGTGAAGGGCAGGGTATTAGAACCAACTCTCTCCTCCTTCTTCTACATGCCGAGCTGATGCTCTATCACTAAGCCCAGTGCCTCTCCAAAATTCCCCTCTCCGCCTCTTCCATCAGCAGAGCTTGCACGGAGGAAAGGGAGGGCACATCGTCATCTGCCTGGAGAGGCCAGGACTGAACCTGAGACCTGTATGCCAACCAGAGGCCCTTCCCTTGAGCCACGGCCCCTGTTCACTGGAAAAGTGAGACCTGCAGGCCACCAACTGCCCTGCAAGGCACCCATCCTCCTGGGGTACACAGTGCTATCCAAAGAGCTCTGCAGCCCAGTTCCTCATAAGAGTCCCTCTGACCTTTTTTTTCAAACTCAGGCAGTGCTGCAGTTAGACAAGTGAACGGACGGACGGATGGACGGACGGACGGATGGATGGATGGATGGATGAGAAGCCTGGGGCAATTTCACTTCCTGGGGACCAGGTGCCCAAATTACATTGCCTCTCTCTTCACTGTAGCCTGTGGTCCCTGTCCCAAAGGACACCCGTCTTGCCTCAACCAGGGCCAGGGCTTTCTCTGTCCTGGCCCCCGCCTGGTGGAACAGGCTCCCTATCAAGACCAGGGCCCTGCGGGAACTCCTTCAATTCCACAGGGCCTGCAAGACGGAGCTCTTCCACCAGGCTTTTGGTTGAGGCAGCGGGCACCCATCTGTGGCCTCCCTGAGGTTGTCATCACCCATCTGTCACCTATCTACTGGCCACCGACAACTGGCCTTTAAGACTGAACTGCAGGCTGGAAGGTCGGTAGTTCAGCAGTTCGAGACCCGAGTGCTGCAAGACGGAGTGAGCTCCCATCTCTGGTTCCAGTTCCTGCCAACCTAGCAGTTTGAAAGCAAGAAACTGCAATTAGATAAATAGGTACTGCTTTGGTGAGAAGGTAACAGCATTCTGTGCACCTTGATGTTTAGTTATGCTGGCCACATGACCGCAGAAACGTCTTCGGGCAGCACTGGCTCTTTGGCTTGGAAACGGAGACGAGCACCGCAACCCTAGAGTCGGACTCGACTGGCTTTCGAGCAAGGGATACCCTTACCTTTACCTTTTTACTTACCATTGGGCCAGAACTTTATAGCCAGCTGTTCCAAGCAGTACCCATAGTTTTAATTATTATGATGTTTTATTGTGTTTTAATGTTTTAAACTGAAATTGTGTTTATGCTAATGATATTACCCACCCTGAGCCCGCTCACAAAATGTGAGAATAAGGTGGGCTCATTTTATCATATGTGGTGGTCATGTAGCGTTATTAAAAGCTATTGGATATAGATGCACAGACTGATACAGAAGATCCTAGGGAGTACAATTCCTTTTAAGCCAGAAGTATTGTTGTTAGGTATCTTACCTAAGGAGGTAAATAGAGATGACCGCTACTTGTTAATATACTTGGCAACTGCTCCCAGAATTTTGTATGCAAAATACTGGAGAATCACCCAAATACCAACAAGATAAGAATTTATTGTGAAGGTATTCGAGGCAGCGGAGATGGATAAGCTGTCTCTGGGGATGAAAGGACATTCAGATTCCACTTTTCAGAACACTTGGAAACGTTTCTATGACTGGTACAAACTAAATGGAGGAGAGGGTAAAGGACTGATTAAAGAAAAGATAAAAACAGAGATGATACAGATGGACTGATATAAGAGATACTCACGTAAAGGGTAACATTATGTTGAATGATAAAGTGCTTTAAATATGATATATAAATGGAACTAAATAACCCCCTTTTTTATGTTTTATGTGTGTGGATTAGTTTTTTGTGTTCTGTTTTTAGTGTTGTTGTTATATTGTACTGTACTGTTAGTTGCAGTCTGTTATAAAAATAAATAAAAGTCTGCCTTTGGGGGGCAGTTTTAAAAAAATGCAAATAAATAAATATAAATAAATAGCTGCTGCCCGGTGTGCTTCAACAACGACAAATAAAAGGGCATCTCCAGGGCAGGAAGAGACTGAAATGGGAGCAGAGCTTATTAGGAGCTCGGCCCAAACGTCAGAGGAAGCTGGGCTCAGTCAGCTATTAACAAGCTCTAAAGTTCCAAAGTGGAAAAGTTCCTACAGGACGGCCTGTGGCTCAGCAGCAGAGTATCTGCTCGTCATGCAGAGGGTCCCCGGTTCAATCCCTGGAATCTCCCGTTTAAAGGACCAGGCAGCAGGTGATGAGAAGGGGAGGGACAGCGGGCGGGGGCGGGGGAGGAGGTAGTTGCTTTTCATTACACTCCAACTGGGGGTGTAAAGGGCAAAGTCTGAGTAAGAGGGCGCAGCCCAGGTATGTTCCAGAGCCTACATCCTCCCCCCCACTCACCATTTTAGTGACTGTTTTGGCCTCTCTCTCCTCTTACATAACATAAGAACATAAGAGAAGCCAATGTTGGATCAGGCCAATGGCCCATCTAGTCCAACACTCTGTCACACAGTGGCCAAAATATACTAGGGGCCATCAGGAGGTCCAGCAGTGGGGCCAGGACACTAGAAGCCCTCCCACTGCTGCCCCCGTCCAGCACCAAGAATAGAGTGCAGCACCTGCCCCAGACTGAGAGTTCCCATCTATATCCTGTGGCTAATAGCCACTGATGGACTTCTGCTCCAGGTGTTTATCTAATTCCCTCTTGAAACTGTCCATGCTTGCAGCTGCCACCACCTCCTGTGGCAGTGAATTCCATATGTTAATCACTCTTCTGCTTCCTCCATGCACATGAAAGCATATCCCCAGAATTAGACTTTGTTGGGCTTTTAAGGTGCCACCGGACTCAAACTTTGTTCTGTAGCTTCAGACCAACATGGCTACCCTTCCTGAAACAAGCTGGAATTTGCAGAGACTCATCTAGGGGAAAGAGACCCTTCCAAATGACACACACACACCCCTTCTGCCACCACAGATTTATAAAGTTATGTATGCGATGGAGAATTCAAAGTCACCCAAAGAAGCTGAGGGGGAGTAGATTCCAGACAGACTGAAGGAAGTCCTTCTTCATACAATGCATCGTTAACATATGGAAATCACTGGGACAAGATGTGTCGTGGGTACTGGCTCCGCTGAGGCTGACTACTCACCAGATGAGGAAGAGGCAGGGAGCAACCCAGCCTCCTCTGGAGTCAGCCCAGAAGAAGAACCTTCAACAGGACCTGAGGAGGAAGAGTCCCCAGCAGCTGCACAGGAGGTGCAGCCAGAAGGAGAGGCTGATCCTGAGCCTGGCCCAGCGCCCCCAGTTGCAGACACCCCGAGGCCAGACTCCCCGCCTAGTTCTCCAGAGTGCCCCAGTTGTAGGGCACGCCAGAGGCTGACTATGCAGGAGCAAAGGAGGAGTGCCAGACTGCAGCTCCAGCAGAGGCAACAGGAGGAGCTGTAAGCCTTGGCAGACTCGACTCCCAGGGAAGGGAGGACCTGCTCAAAAACACCCCGTGCACCTGCTTCAGCACGGCAGCAACTCTGCATATTCAGGCCTGCTTCTGTGTGTGTAGCAGCTGCTCCTTGTCCTTGAAACCTGCAACCTTGAATTGACTTCCCGGCTATCTGACCTCTGGCTTTGTTGCTTACCTTGATTCTGGACCGTGTTTCCAGCTTCCAGTGTGTAGTCTCTGTGGCCACCAGCCGAGACAGCACAAGATGTGATGGCCGGTGCAGGTGGTTTCCTGGAGTCCTCGCTAAATTCACAGAGGGGAAGCCATTACAGTCAATAACTAAATGGCATCTACAGCCGTTGTAGAAGGATACATCCAAATGCCAATTGCTGAGGGTGGGGTTCCAAGTCTGGGTTAGGGAATTCTTGGAGATTTCAGGGTGGGGGGGCAGGGTTTGGGGAGGGGAGGGACCCCAGTGAGGTATAATGCCATAGAGCCCACCCTCCGAGGCAGCTGTTTTCTCCAGGGGAATTCTCCTCTGTAGTCTGAGGATCAGCTGTAATTCTGGAAGATCTCCAGGTCCCACCTGGAGGCTGTAGCAACCCGAGCTGCAGTGTTAGGAGAGTCGAGTAATGAATAAATATACACGGCAAGAAACTTTTGTAAATTAGTGTGTTCTGTTTATACCTATCATTCTATAAAGTGCATTGTGTATTATTATAACATCCTAGTCAGGTATACATATTCAGTACATTCAGTATAACAACAACATTCAGTTCATTCAATTTCACAGCTACCAGTATGACCAGGATGTTATAATACCACACAACACACTGTATAAGAACGATAGTTATAAACCCTTTCTATCATCATCATCATCATACTTTTATTGGCACTGCATTGTAAAAGGGGAACATTAAACGAATACATAAATATTACGAGTTAAAATATCATAAGGTTACAGTATATTGATTCGTATAAAAATGATGACGTAAAAATTTTGCCACTGACTCGGTTATATTGTCACCAGTATTGTTAAGTAAAAACAACATAGAATCATAGAATGTTAGAGCTGGAAGGGACCTTGCAGGTCATCTAGTCCAACCCCCTGCACTCTGCAGGAGCAGAGCCGAAAGATAGCCCTACGTACCTACAACATACCCGAAAGATGGTCATCTCGCCTCTGCTTGAAAAATTCCAGGGAAGGAGCATCCACCACCTCCTGAGGCAGACTGTTCCCCTGCTCAACCACTCTTACAGTGAGGAAGTTTCTCCTGATATCTAGCCGGTAATGACTCCCTTGTCATTAGATCTAGTCTTGCAATCCGGAGCAAGAGAAAAGAGATCTGCTCCATCTTCTACATGACAGCCCTTCGGATATTTGAAGACTGCAATCATGTCCCCTCTAAGCCTTCTCTTTCCCAGGCTAAACAGACCCAATTCTTTCAGCCTTTCCTCATAAGACTTGGATTCCAACCCTCTCACCATCCTGCTTGCCCTCTTCTGGACACGCTCGAGCTTGTCAACACCCTTCCTAAAGTGTGGTGCCCAAAACTGGACACAGGACTCCAGGTGAGGCCTGACCATAGCAGAATAGAATGGAACAACCACCTCCTGTGATCTGGACACAAGTCTTCTGTGAATGCATCCTAAGATTGCATTAGCTTTCTTCACAGCCACATCGCACTGCAGGCTCATGTTGAGCTTGTGATCAACCAGTTTATATGCATCAGGAAAATCCATAATGCTGGATAACATTGAAGATAAAATACTTTGTCTGATATTGTCATAATAAGGACATTCTAACAGTACATGGGACGCTGTTTCAATAGCTGCATTTAAACAGGGGCAACAGTTATAAACAGAACACAATAATTTACAAAAGTTTCTTGCAGTGTATATTTATTCATTTCTTGACCCACCTGGGGGCCGGCAACCCTCCGCTGGAGGCCACGCAGGAGACGGCTCTTGTTTCATGTCCTGCCTGGAGAAAGGAAGTTGGACCAGGCTGGTCTCAGATTCAGCAGGGCGGCTCCAATGTTCTCTAAGCTTGGGAGCCTGCCCCCTCCTCCAATGGCCCTGTCTTGCGGGAAAGTCCTCTCTCCGTCCAAGACCGGCAGCCAAAGGAAGCCATATTGAAACAGAGAGACCAATGGGGTCGTCAGCTCTGGGTCGTGGAATACCTGGAGATTTGAGGGGTGGAACCTGGGGAGGGCGGGGTTTGGGGAGGGGAGGGGCCTCAGCAGGATATGATGCCGTAGAGTCCACCCTCCAAAGCGGCCATTTTATGCAGGGGAACTGATCATAGGTCCATTCTGCATCTGGCATTTGCCCCACATTTTATTAGCCCTCGACCTGGTTCCCCTTCGCCTCGGAATATCTGCTTTCATTGAATCGCCTCGGATCCTGGTTTCTGCATTGGCTAGTGTCAGCATGCCATGTATTTTGTTTCCAACGCTCGGTGCTGCATTGGTATGCAGATTCTCCTGTGTCCGTACTTGCCTCGGCAGTCATTAGCCGCCTGAGCCCAGTAATTCATGGTCAGGTGATAAATACAGAGTGGGGGGGGAAACAGGGGCGGGGAAACTGACGGACATCAATGAAGCTGTGTCAAGTCGTCTGCTTATTGTCCCCTTCGAATCGGAAGCGGAGAAAGGAAAATGTGCCGTTCAAAACCACATTCAGATACCCCGTGGCGGCGCCGTACTGCCTGCGAAGTCGCCCCTGAATGGCCATAGATCTATGCAGAAGGTACCATAAAACCCGGTGAACAAAGGTAGCGAAAGCGGCATGCAGCGTAGAGGGAAATTAACCCCCCAACGTGGCTGTGGAAAAACTGTGAGGAAACAGATAGGTACAGAATCATCTAGACAGTTACCTGGGGATCAATTGTAAGAGTGGGGGGTCTCCAAGTGCCCCCACGAGAGACCCACACAATGGAGACAGGAGGGCAAAGCCCCGTCGATGCCTCTGTTTGCTTCCCTGGTAAACGGAAGCAGATGTTTTTGCGCTCCACGCACTGGTGGTGCTGGTGGCGGCGGAGGTTGTAACCCTTTCCTCCCCCCGCCCTGCCCCGCGCTCTGGAAAATAAAACACCACCAGCATTCCGTTAGGTTTAATAGCATTTCATTGGTAACCGCACGGCAAATTGCGATAGCGCTTTGAAGGCCTCTGCAGGTGATAGGGAGAGCCCCCAGGCGCCTCCCTTCCCCGGTGCCGGGCAGCTCTGAAACAGCTTTGCACCCGGCTTCTGGCTTGTCTCACTTGCAGCAAAACTCCGCCCCACAAAAGAGTCCTTGGATATTGCAAAACCCAAAACCTTAACTTTGGCTTGCTCTCTGAAGATGGAGGGAGCCCAGTCGTCCCCAGCAGGTCCTCAGCACCCAGCTCTGGAGGCAGAATGAAGGCCAGTGCACATGACCAGTGTTCCCTCTAAGCTGAGTCGGTGTGAGCTAGCTCACAGTTTTTTAGCCTCCGGCTCACACACTTTTTGTCTCGGCTCAGGAAGGATGGGGCTCCAGAGCAAACTAATCTAGGCAGTAGCCAAATCGCTTGCTCACAACTTTCATGCCAGTGGCTCACAAGGTAGAATTTTTGCTCACAAGACTCCACAGCTTACAGGGAGCATTGCACATGACTCCTTTTTGGCAAGCTAGGCATGGGGGGAGAGGGCGTAGGGGATGGAGAAGAGCTGAGTCAGGGGCAGAGGAACCTTGCTGGGATGCCCACAAGTGCCAAGGGACCAACCAGATGGCTGGTATCAGTGGGGCTGCCTGTCACCTGATTAAAGAAACATTAGCCAAGTAATCATACAAGCTCTCATTGACTCGATCTGCATAGATTCGGGAGGGGAGATTCTGGAAGCTAAGCGGGGTCGGTGGTTGGCTGGGAGACCACCAAGGAAGACTCTGCAGAGGGAGGCCACGGCAAACTGCCTCTGCTCCCCACTTGCCTCGAAAGCCCCTTGCTGGTGTCACCATAAGACTTTGGTTAAAGACCACCAAGGAAGACTCTGCAGAGGGAGGCCACGGCAAACCACCTCTGCTTCTCCCTTGCCTCGAAAGCCTCTTGCTGGGGTCACCCTAAGGCTTGGATGGGAGACCACCAAGGAAGGCTCTGCAGAGGAAGGCCACGGCAAACTGCCCCTGCTTTGCACTTGCCTCGAAAGCTCCTCTCTGGGGTCGCCGTTAAGTCAGCGGCAACTGGACAGCATTGATGTACTTACACAGATTTGCGTATAAACAAAACAGAAGAGGGGAGCGTGCTTTCTTCTCCTAGCTCTCTCTCTCACACACACACACGTCCTAGCAAATTCCATCTTAGAAGACGCTCTCCCCCCCCACCTCTATTTTGCATCCCCTCCAAAGGACATGATTGGAGTTACGAGATGCAGTTCCGCTTAGGGGAGAGAAAGAGTCCCGATGGCTGGATCCACACACGCCTTCATCACAAGGCAGGGCTGGCGGCTGTCAAGTGCTTCAGTGCATAGGACAAGGATCCCCTGCTGAAGTCAGCAGAAGGAACGCCGTGCGGATGGCCGCTTCCGAGATGGCTCCGGTTTTCTTCCAGCCGGCGCTGCTTTACACTCGTGAGAGAGGGACAGAGCCAACCGTCCACCTTTGCTGGCAAGCCAACAGCCGAGCCTGAGCATGGAGAAAGGACGGCGGGAAGGGAAGCCCGGGTCTGGTGTACGAATTCAGCCAAGTCACCTGAGCAGCAGTTGCTGGGGGAATGGAGGGCAGATGAGGGCAGGCCTTCTGCCAGGAGGCACAGCCATCGCTTTTCACGTGGCACAAGTATGACTACGGAAGGACGGGTCATGTCTTGGGGAAGGCACTGTGCAGCCGGCATGACGGGCAGGCCTGGCCCTTCTCACGCCGCTGTTGTCTCGGGTCGGTGCTGGCTCAGCTGAAGGGCTTCACGAGCTTCATCGCAGCGTAGTTCTGCAGGGCAGGGAGACAAAAGAAAGGAGAACCGAGGGGTTAGAAGCAAGTTCAGACAAACAGGCGCATGATACTCTTCTTGGGGGTACAAACATCTTTGGATCTTATGGTCTTGCTGTGAAAACACGAAGCTGCATTGTCCTGAATCAGTAGAAAAGAGCAAGTGTCCAGGAGCACCAAAGACTAACAAAATATGTGCTTTCTCCCTTTCTCACCATACAAGAACTCGTGGGCACTCCATGAAATTGCTGACCGGTCGGGTTAGAACGGATAAAAGGAAGTCCTTCTTCACCCAAAGAGTGATTCACACATGGAATTCACTGCTACAGGAGATGGTGGTGGCCACAAGCATGGACGGCTTCAAGAGGGAATTCGATAAACATCTGGAGAAGAGGTCCATCAGTGGTTATTAGCCACAAGGTACAGGTAAGGACTCTGGGGCAAGGGATGCTCTGTACTTTTGGTGCTGGGGGTGGGGGAGCAGCAGTGGGAGGGCTTCTAGTGTCCTGGCCCCACTGCTGGACCTCCTGATGGCCCCTAATGTTTTTGGCCACTGTGTGACGAGAGTGTTGGACTGGATGGCCCGTTGGCCTGATCCAACATTGGCTTCTCTTATGTTCTTACATCTGGGGCAAATGATGACTCTATCTTCTTGGTCCTTGGGGTGGGGGGCAACAGTGGGAGGGCCTCTAGTGTCCTGGCCCCACTGCTGGACCTCCTAATGGCACCTGGTATTTCTGGCCACTGTGTGACACAGTGTTGGACTGGATGGGCCATTGACGTGATCCAACATTGGCTTCTCTGATGTTCTTATGTCTGGGACAAGGGGTGATCTGTATTCTTGGTGCTTGGGGGGGTCAACAGTGGGAGGGCTTCTGGTGTCCTGGCCCCACTGCTGGACCTCCTGGTGGCCCTTGGTATTTTTGGCCAGTGTGTGACACAGAGTGTTGGACTGGATGGGCCCTTGGCCTGATGCATCATTGGCTTCTCTGATGTTCTTATGTGGCAGGGGAGGAGCTCTCGTGAGTCACCGCTCACTTCTTCAGATACCGTCTTTGGTGAGAAAGATGATACCTGTGTGTACCTGTGCAAGTTCCTTCACAAAGTTGATGGGTTTCGATTCTGTACGACTAAATGTGGTGCCTTCCATGGAGCTAGATCAGGACGGGTTGGCCATGTTTGTTTGTCTGTAGCGGTCGAAAAGAGCCAGAGTCCAGCAGCACCTTCAAGGCTAAGAAGATTTGTGGCAGGGAAGGCGCTTGCGTGAGTCACGGCTCACTTCTCCTCTTTTGTCTTAAAGCAACTGGGCTGGGGGAGTTTCGATCAGGGAAAAGATTATCTGAAGAAGTGAGCAGTAGCTCACCCAAAGCTCCTGCCCTGCCACAAATTTTACTAGTCTTTAAGGTGCTTACTGGACCCTTGCCCTTTTCTACTGCCACAGACAGACTAACATAGCCACCCATCTTGATCTATCTCCATGCATATTATATCCCGTTTCATGTATAACTTTATCAAAGTGGGTAGCATTGAAATCTATAGCTATCTAATAGATAAGTTGCCCCCTCCGTGCGGATACCTAAATCCGCACATCATGGGCACTTTGGGGGCAGAGAGATTTTCCTGCACACTTGGAGCAGTCTCCAGGTGTGCAGAAAAATCTAAAAAGTTGGAAAAAGTATATGGGGGATATTTAAATCCCCCCCAAAAAAAGTAAAAGAGCGTTCCCTGCACATGCACAGAGAATGCCCTGGCAACTGTCCCACCACTGCTGGGGCAGAAGGGAGCAGGAGAAGGCTTGGCGGGCTAGTGGCTGTAAGCCGCTCAGGCCTTGCCACCACCGCTGGGGGGAAAGGGGAAGGAGAAGGCTTGGCGGGCCGAGCTCAGGCCTCGCTGTGGGTGCCGGGGGAGGGAGAAGGCTTTGTGGGCTGGTGGCTGTGAGCCACTCAGGCCTCACCGCCGCTGCTGTTGCTGGGGGGAAGGGGGGAAAGAGAAGGCTTGGCGGGCTGAGCTCAGGTTTCACCGCCGGTGCTGGGGGGGAGGAGGAAGGAGAAGGCTTGGTGGGCCCAGCAGCTGGGAGCCATGCGGGCCTCGCCATTGGTGCCGGGGGCTGGGGGAGAAGGGGAGAAGGCTCACCCGTGGCTGCTTTCTCCTCCTCCATGTGGAGCTCCCCCCCCCCGTGAGTATCGCGGGTCCCCCTTCTTGTACCTATATAACGTTAATCCTTTTGGCAAACACTCTAGTCATATCTCCTAGTAACACTCATCAAATCCATTCGTGGAAACGAGATATAATATGCGTGGTCCGTTGGTGTTGACGGCGTGTGGATTGCTTCGAGTAAACTGAATATTGGGGAACGAATTTTCAAGTCTGTGAAGACCTCTTTTTTTTGGCACAAGACATCACAGTTGTTTGTTTCCTTTCAGCCTCCAGATGGGGCCTGGAGATCTCCCAGAATCACGACGGATCTCCAGCCAACACCGAGCAGTCCCCCCGGAGCAAAAGGCTGCTTTGGAGGGTGGACTCTTATGGCATTAGGCCCCACTTGAGGTCCCTCCCCTCCCCAAACCCTCCGTCCCCAGGATCTGTCCCCCAAATCTCCAGAAAGGTCCCAACCTGGAGTTGGCAACGCTAATTCCAAACCAGCTGAGTCCAGCAGACACTGAACAAGCAGGCTTGTCTCCTTCCTTGTGCAGCCAACTGACTTGAGACAGGCCGAGAGCTGCCACAGGATGGTGGGGTTGGTGTGTGAGAGTTGCGGATCGGCTTTGGCAAGAGAACCAGAGGGGAGAACGGGAGAGCCAACGGGGAAGCATGGCCCCAGCCATTTGCGCCAGCTTCCAGGGCCGGATTCCAGCCTGCATGGGGAGCGAGGCCTTTGAGCAGCCCCATAAACCAAGCGCCGCAACCTGAAGCCCGCCGGCCTCACGCCCCATTAGCGAGCCCCCCTCAACGGAACACTCCAGCCTCCTAATTAATTTCCCACCATTTGTCTTCCAGGGGGCTTCCCCCCACAATCTCGTGGCTGTTGTTTTTAGGGTTTGTCTGGAGGGCAGGGCGGAGGAGGGTCCTTCCATCTGGCAGAAAGGAAGAGGAAAGCCAGCAAGGATTAATCGCCCAGGGCAGAAGGCAAGTGGCAAATGGTGACAGGGGGGGATTTGCCCTAGGAGGTCTCTTTCCTGGGGGCTCTTGTCCAAGTGAAGGGCTGCCCTCCAGAAGCTATATTTAAAGCGGGACAGGATTGCTCTCTTTAAATATTTGAAAGGCCATCACTTGGAGGAGGGCAAGGAGCCATTCCAGTTGGCAGCAGAGGAGAGGGCCCAAAGCAACGGGTTTAGATTACATGCAGAAAGGTATCGGGCTGGATATTAGGAAAAACTTTTTCACGGTCAGAGTCATTCAGAGGTGGGATCAGCTGCCTAGAGAGGTGGTTAGCTCCCCTTCACTGACAGCTTTCAAGAAGAGGCTGGACAAATATTTGTCAGAGATGCTTTGGGCTGGTCCTGCATTGGGCAGGGGGCTGGACTAGACGGTCTGTAGGGCCCCTTCCAATTCTAGGATTCTACGATTCTCTGGGGCAGTGCTCCAGACAAAGCAGGTTATTTTTTCCACACTGCCTGAGGCTGCTGGTACCGATGGATTTTTCATTTTTGCAGTGGCATAGAGAAGGTTCTCCCCATCGGGGTGTTTCATCCAGCCCTGTCCTTCTGCAGGGCATTGTGCATGTGTGTGCATCTGTGCATCTGTGGGGGAACCCCTGGAGAACATCTGGCCTGGGGCCCTTCAACCCCAGATCGGGCCTGGTTACGTAAGAACATAAGAGAAGCCAATGTTGAATTAGGCCAATGGCCCATCCTGTCCAACACTCTGTGTCACACAGTGGCCAAAAATACCAGGTGCCATCAGGAGGTCCAGCAGTGGGGCCAGGACACTAGAAGCCCCTCCCACTGTTGCTCCGCCCACCCCAAGCACCAAGAATACAGAGCATCACCTGCCCCAGACTGAGAGTTCCTATCTATACCTTGTGGCTAATAGCCACTGATGGACTTCTGCTCCATATGCTTATCCGATTCCCTCTTGAAACTGTCTATGCTTGTAGCCGCCACCACCTCCTGTGGCAGTGAATTCTGTGTGCTAATCACTCTTTGTGTGAAGAAGAACTTCCTTTTATCTGTTCTAACCTGACTGCTCAGTAATTTCATGGAGTGCCTACGAGTTCTTGTATGGGAGAAAGGGGTTGTCGTTTATTTATTTATTCATTCATTAAATTAGATTTACTAGGCCGCCCTTCCCTACAAGCAGGGCTCAGGGTGGCTTGATATCACGGGCTTGATACCTGAACTTCACTCGTAGCCCCTGGAAGGCAGCAAAACCAGTGGGGAGGGGGCCATGGCCCAGTGGAAGAGCCTCTCCTTGGCCTGCAGAAGGTCCCAGGTTCAATCCCTGGAAGCATCTCCAGTTAAAAGGACCAGGCAGGAGGTGATGTGAAACCCTGGAGAACTGTAAAAAGGGGCCGGGGCTCAGTGGTAGAACATCTGCTGGGCATGCAGACGGTCCCTGATTCAATCCCAGGCATCCCCGCCTTTCCCCACATATTCCCAAGAGAGCACTGAGGTCAGGATCACAGAACCGCCTGACTGTCCCAGGCCTGAGGGATGCCAGACTAGCGATAACCAGGGTCAGGGCCTTCTCAGTGGCAGCTCCACACTGGTGGAAAGAGCTCCCAGAAGACCTCAGGGCCCTGTGGGACCTTCTACAGTTCCACAGGGCCTGCAAAACGGAGCTCTTCCACCAGGCGTTCGATTAGGGGCCGCCACTGATGAAAGAGGTGCTGAAAATGGAACATCATATGGACCTGGTTACAATGTTGGATTTGCCACCCATATGCCTTTGATTGTGTGGATCACAATAAACTATGGCAGGTTCTTAAAGAGATGGGCGTACCAGACCACCTCACATGTCTCCTGAGAAACCTGTATAAGGGTCAAGAAGCAACAGTTAGAACCGGATATGGAACAACGGATTGGTTTAGCATAGGAAAGGAGTACGACAAGGATGTATATTGTCACCTTGCTTATTTAATTTATATGCAAAGTACATCATGCGAAATGCTGGCCTGGATGAATCACAAGCTGGAGTTAAGATTGCTGGGGAAAAGATCAATAACCTCAGATATGCAGACGATACCACTCTGATGGCAGAAAGTGAAGAAGACCTAAAGAGCCTCTTGCTCAGGATGAAAGAGGAGAGCGCAAAAGTGGGCTTGAAGCTCAACATCAAAAAAACTAAGATCATGGCATCTGGCCCCATCACTCCTTGGCAAATAGAAGGGGAAGTCGTAGAAGTAGTGACAGACTTCACGTTCCTAGGATCCCAGATCACTGCAGATGGTGACTGCAGCCATGAAATTAAAAGACGCCTGCTCCTTGGGAGGAAAGCGATGGCAAACCTAAACAGCATGATAAAAAGCAGAGACATCACCCTGCCAACAAAAGTCCGCATGGTCAAAGCAATGGTATTCCTCATAGCAATGTATGGCTGCGAGAGTTGGACTATAAGGAAGGCCGAGCGCCGAAGAATAGATTCTTTTGAACTATGGTGCTGGAGAAGACTCTTGAGAGTCCCCTGGACTGCAAGGAGATCAAATCAGTCAATCCTAAAAGAAATCAACCCTGACTGTTCCTGGAAGGCCAGATCCAGAAGCTGAAGCTCAAATACTTTGGCCACCAAATGAGAAGGGAGCATTCACTGGAGAAGACCCTGATGCTGGGAAAGATTGAAGGTCAAAGAAGAAGGGGACGGCAAAGGATGAGATGGTTAGACAGTGTCATCAATGCAACGAACATGAAATTGAGCAAACTTCAGCGGACAGCGGAAGACAGGAGGGCCTGGCATGATCTGGTCCATGGGGTCGCGAAGAGTCGGACTCGACTGTGCAACTGAACAACAACAACAGCAAATGACGCTGGGAATATAGCATAGGAATTACCTTCTAGTTACACTAGCACTTTATGTAACCTGTTGTTTAATGAATTTTACTGTATGCATTGTATTTTTCGTTTTATGGTATTTTAACCACTGTACCCCGCCTTGGGCCAGTTTCCTGGCTAGGCGGGATATAAATCGAAAGTAATAAATAAATAAATAAAAGATGTGGTGGTAGGTGACATGAAAGACCTCTGCCTGAGACCCTGGAGCACCGCCGCAAGTCCAAAAAGCCGATACCGACTTTCGCGGACCCAGGGCCGGGCTTCAGTAGAAGGCAGCGTCATGTGTCCGCGTGGGGTTTTCAAGCCCCCCGGGGGGCAGCCATACCTCCCCCACACCAAACCAGTGAGCGGCTTGGTTGGAATAACGCTTTTAAAAAAACATTTTCTAATTTTCCATCTGCAGTCGCTTGGCAGCAGAACACCAGATTGTTTTCTCGGGCCCCTGCCAGAGGACTCGGCATCCTGGGGCATCCCTCTTGCTCAAAACACCGCTGATTTTCTTGCTTTTCCCCACCAAGCAGCCTCACTGCCAAAGAGTAATGTGTAACAGAGCAGCAGAAGGAGCCCAAGCCCAGGGTGAGACATTCAAGTCAGCAACCTCAAAAACTTGGGAGGAACTGGGGGGGGGGAGGAGAACCGTCTAAATAAACGAAAGCTGAGAAGTTCCCTGAAATGCTCCTACCGCTGTTCAGAAGCATGAGTCAGAGACCAAACCTTCCATATGTCGAGCTGGATTTTGGTATTGCTTTGCCCCAGTGGCCTCAGGGTTCATTCCGCCAACAAAAGAGCCACGGCACCATCACCCCGGGGCTCCTCCGCTGTGCCAATTTACTACAGAAGGCACTTGCTTCCGTGCAAACCGTGGACCACCAAAAAGACAAGCCTGGTGGGTTCTAGACTCAACTCAAACCTGAACTCCCCCTTGAAACCAAAACAACTAAACTGAGGCTATCGTGCTTTGGTACAAAGACAGAAGGAATGACTCCTGGGGAATCCCACAACTTCACAGCTGATGATGAAGAAACTGAAATTGTGCAAGAGTTTCTGTTCCCTGGCTCCATCGTCAACCCAAAGGGAGACAGAGGAGGAGGAGGAGGAGGAGGAGGAGGAGGAGGAGGAGGAGGAGGAGGAGAAGAAGAAGAAGAAGAAGAAGAAGAAGAAGAAGAAGAAGAAGAAGAAGAAGAAGAAGAAGAAGAAGAAGAAGAAGAAGAAGAAGAAGAAGAAGAAGAAGAAGAAGAAGAAGAAGAAGAAGGAGGAGGAGGAGGAGGAGGAGGAGGAGGAGGAGGAGGAGGAGGAGGAGGAGGAGGAAATTGGATTTGTACCCCACCCTTCACTGCCCAAAGAAGAGCGGCTTACAATCTCCTTTCCCTCCCCCTCCCCACAACAGACACCCTGTGAGGTAGGTGGTGCTGAGAGAACACTGACAGAAACTGCTCTTTCAAGAACAGCTCTTGTCAGAACCATGGCTTGCCCAGGTGCAAGTGGAGGAGTGGGGAATCAAACCCGGTTCTCCCGGATTGGAGTCTGCGCACTTAACCACAACACCAAACTGGTTCTCACCAGAAGTCCAGAGGAGTCTGAGGCTGGGAAGGGCAGCCACGGAGGAGCTAGAAAAGATTCTACTGAAGCGTCGGAATGTGTCGCTGGCAACCAAGATTCCCATTATTATGTACGGCTATGAAAGCCGGAGAAGGGAGGAACCTCGCAGGAAGAACGGGGATTCATTTGAAACGGGGTGTTGGAGGAGAGTAGACTGTCAAAAAGACGAATCAGTGAGCTCGAGAGCAAATCAAGCCTGAGCACTCCTTAGAAGTGGAAACGACTAAACCAAGGCTACCGCACTTTGGCCACGTTACGAGAAAACAAGAGTGACTGGGAAAGTGGGACGTGGCGGGGAAAAGAGGGACGGATTCCATCCAGGAAGTCACAAGGGCCCTCAGTTTGCAAGACCTCAGCAAGGCCTTTAACGACAGGGCCTTTTGGAGGGCACAAATCCAGAGGGTGGACATGAGTCAGAAGTAACTTTGATGGCACTTTTAACACCGAACACACAGAAACCCGGTCCAGGGGAGAGGGGAGCAGGTGAAGTGTGGCTGTTCGAACGTTTTGTGGACAACCAAAGAACCGCAAGGCAAAAAGTCACCTGAAGGATACAAAGTCTCCCTCCCCTAGAGTGACACTTGTGCCTCCATGACCAACGACTTCTAAGAGATAATGGGTTGAAATTCAGGGCAGGGAGGTAACCGGCTGGATATTTGTTGTTGTTGTTGTTCAGTCGCACAGCCGAGTCCGACTCTTCGCGACCCCGTGGACCAGATCACGCCAGGCCCTCCTGTCTTCCGCTGTCCGCTGAAGTTTGCTCAATTTCATGTTCGTTGCATCGATGACACTGTCTAACCATCTCATCCTTTGCCGTCCCCTTCTTCTTCTTTGACCTTCAGTCTTTCCCAGCATCAGGGTCTTCTCCAGTAAGTGCTCCCTTCTCATTTGGTGGCCAAAGTATTTGAGCTTCAGCTTCAGTCTCTGGCCTTCCAGGGAACAGTCAGGGTCGATTTCTTTTAGGATGGAATGATTTGATCTCCTGGCAGTCCAAGGGACTCTCAAGAGTCTTCTCCAGCACCATAGTTCAAAAGAATCTATTCTTCGGCGCTCGGCCTTCCTTATAGTCCAGCTCTCGCAGCCATACATGACTACTGGGAATACCATTGCTTTGACCATGCGGACTTTTGTTGGCAAGGTGATGTCTCTGCTTTTTATCATGCTGTTTAGGTTTGCTGGATATTAGGGAAAACAGGCGAAACACCTTGGTCTGGCCCTGGATGGGTCACCATGCCAAATAAATTCGGACTTGTGGGCAATGCCCCCTCTGAGCCGTGGAGTCCTCTGAGCAAGAATTCTACTTTGTGAGCTGCTGGCACTAAAAGTCGTAAGCGAGCGATTGGGCTGCTCCGTAAATCAGTTTGCTCTGGAGCCACATCCTTCCCGAGCGAAGACAAAAATGTGTGAGCTGGAGGCTAAAAGACCTGTGAGCTAGCTCACACTAACTCAGCTTAGAGGGAACACTGAACATGGCACAGAAGGTGCAGCATCAACTCAGCTTAGAGGAAACACTGCTTGGGGGCCACCGTAGCACCTACTCAGGGAATACAAGAAGGGCCCCTTCCGGTTCCAGCCTTTGCAGAGGCAGCTCCCCGTGGCTCCAACGTAGCTGTCCCTGGTCCTGCACATCCCGAAGGTGACCGTGGTATTTGCCACCTGGTGGCGCCACCCCAGCCTCCCCCTCCCTCCCCATCTTGGCTCTGCCGTCTACCGCCTGGGCCGCCTTTCTGAGTCCCTGCCTAGGATCCGCAGTCTCCATCCCCAGGTGGAACGGGCCTCTGAAGCCAAAATATTTTGGTCCCTGCATGCGGAACTCCCAAGAGAGACGGAATCCTGAAGCGGAGATCCAATTCCTCACGGCCCGAACACGATTCCTTATGAGTGGATGGACACGCAACCATTTTACTGCAGTCCCAAATCATAAGAACATAAGAACATAAGAGAAGCCAGTGTTGAATCAGGCCAACGGCCCATCCAGTCCAACACTCTGTGTCACACAGCGGCCAAAATATACCAGGTGCCATCAGGAGGTCCAGCAGTGGGGCCAGGGCACCAGAAGCCCTCCCACTGCTGCCCCCCCAGCACCAAGAACAGAGCACATCACCTGCCCCAGACGGAGAGTCCCCATCTATACCCTGTGGCTAATAGCCACTGATGGACTTGATGGACAAAATTTGTTAAGGTCACCAGGGACCACGGCATGGGCCCCTGCCCCTTCCTCCGGGCCACCGGCTGCCCATCCCTGAGGGGAAAGGTCAGGTGGTCATCAGAGCAGAAGGGCACCTAAGCTTGAAGTATACTCCGAAAGTACGCCATCTTGAATAACGAACCAACCATCTTCAGCACCCCGTGAAATCATATTAGTCATTATGGAACTGTTTTAGATGGTTTTATGTTGTTTTTCCACTGTTTTATGTATTGACTGTAAGTCGCCCTGAGCCTGCATTGCAAGGAGGGCGGGTTCAAACAGGACTAATAAAATAAATAAATGAGCAACCTAGCTTACTGGAACAGGAACTGAATTCTGTCGCCTGCACTCAGTGCCTAAAGAGAGAGGGTTTCTGTTGGGGGCACCAGCTTGTGGAGGAGCACAATTCGAGTCCTGTAGCTCCTTAAACGCCAACAAGATTCCCAGGGAAGAAGAAGAAGAAGAAGAAGAGGAAGAGGAAGAGGAAGAAGAGGAAGAGGAAGAAGAGGAAGAAGAGGAAGAAGAAGAAGAAGAAGAAGAAGAAGAAGAAGAAGAAGAAGAAGAAGAAGAAGAAGAAGAGGAGGAGGAGGAGGAGGAGGAGGAGGAGGAGGAGGAGGAGATATTGGATTTATACCCCACCCTTCACTAACTGCAGGAGTCTCAGAGCAGCTTACAATCCTTTTCCCTGCCCCTCCCCACAACAGACACCCTGTGGGGTAGGTGAGGCCGAGAGAGCTCTTTCGAGAACTGCCCTTGAGAAAACAGCTCTGGCAGTACTTGTGACTGACCCAAGGTCACACCAGCTGGCTGCATGTGGAGGCATGGGGAATCAAACCCGGTTCTCGCAGATTAGATTCCGTGCTCCTAGCCACGACACCAAACTGGCTCGCGAGAGTCAAAGTTCCCTTTGTCAAATACCTGTTGGCCTTTAAGGTCCTACTGACTTGCATCTTGCTCCTCTCCTGCACACCAGCACGGCCACCCACCTGAAACAACCTGCGGGGTTCCACTGTGTTCCGAGCCCATGCGTGTTCCGAGCCCACCGTGTTCCGAGCCCATGCGTGTTCCGAGCCCACCGTGTTCCGAGCCCATGCAAGAATCCCCGTTGCCTCCCCAGACTGGAAACCCCTCCAGGCTCTGCTGGGAAGCCTCCCACCAGCCACTCACCCAAACCGATGCATTCCCGCCATCGTGCCGGCCTGATTTGGGAGAACAGCCGCTTCCCGCCTTGCCATCTGGCTCCTTTGCCTCGCTGGGCCGGCCTGGGAAGCTCATCAGTTAAGACGGGCTGGGTGATTCCGGCCATTAACGAGCTGGGGGTGAGTAGCTGGCCCAGCTAATGTGTTTGGGGCGGTGGGGAAATGGTCACGGGGTACCAGAGTATGCGAGAAGCCCCAAAGGACCCCGCCATCACCCCCTCTTGGGCCGCCCGGCCCAGCTGCTGCCTCCTCGCTCCGCCAGCCCCCGACAGGTATGTTTTTAATACACCAGCCGCAGGATTTGTGACGTGTGGGACAAACGGAAAGCGGACGGTTTTCCTTATCAGGCCGGAGTCTGCGAGAGAGAACGCTCGAACGCACAGCATGAATTATTTCAGCACCTTAAATGAGGGCCTCGGAGCCTCGCCCCGTACCGAGTTGGCCGGCTGGGATTTGGATCGGAGTCAGCTTGACTTTTGCAAATGGAATTTAAATGGGGGTGGGGTAGGAGCAGGGAAAGACTCCTGTCCTGATTAACGAGGCTGCCGTTGCTTCCCCTCCCCACTTTGTTGCACCAGAATGGCCCCGGGGAGCGGGGGGGGTGGACGCTCACAGCGAGCTCCGGTAATAAGTGCTCCGTCTGCACGGATCCCTATAAACTATCCTTCCCCATATTTAAGCGATTAAAGCTTAACAGATTTTCCAGGATAATCTCCCCTACTTGGCACGGCGAGGCAACAAGTTTCCACCCTGCAACTCCAGCTAACTAGCATGCTAGCAAGTTCTGCTGCCTTCCCGATGAGCACGCTTTAGGCTGAAGCGGCAAGACACAGTTTTGGAGGGCATCTTCGGCCCTCCGCCTTCCGCACTCAGTACCTAGAGGGACAGAGGGGCCACCCCTGTGCAGGCAGAAGGTCATTCTCTCCAAACATACAGCCATATAGTTTTACTGTCCTGAAAAACACAAAATGCTCTACAGCTGACAATAGCACTACAGATAAGATTAGAGTTTCAATAGCCATTCCATGCACAAAAGAACCTCCTCAGGAAACCTCCTCAGGAAACAATCCACAGACAAAAGAACCTCCTCAGGAAAGCTCCTCCATTAGCAGGTTCATAGCTTGGAGAACTCCTACAAGATCATGACTCAGCCCTACCCCACCTTCCAGGGTAGCTATAAATTACCTGCCTATCAGTTTTCTGCTCACCTTGACACAGAGAGTCCTCCATCTTTCTGTGTTCTACCTCTGAGGATGCCAGTCACAGTTATTGGCGAAACGTCAGGTCCTACAATGCCAAGACCACACCCACACAACCCGGAAAATCTACAGCAGCTAATATAGCCATATACTTTTCCGTGCCTGAATCCTCCCTCCCTTCTCCACACCCCTCCAGGACTTTGACCACATTTCGAACCTGTGCTCATAATTGGTGGTCCGACAAGGATCTGGGAGACCCAGGTGCAAATCCACATTCTCTCACGGAAGCTCGCTGGGTGGCCTTGGGTCATTCACACGCTCTCAGCCTCACCCACCTCACGGGGTCATTGTGAGGATAACACGGAGGACAGGAGAACAACATTAGCCACTTTGGGTTCCCACGGGGTAGAAAAGCAGGATATAACTGAAGCCAATAAATAAAATAAAATAAAATGGTGACCGTTTCGTCACCCAGAGACGACTGCTCCGGAGTCTTACCGGGAAGGCATAGATGAAGATCCCCAGGAAGAGCAAGATGATGAAGAGGATGAGGACGATCAGGAACACCCACTTGAACCTCCTCCACAGGATGTACTTCAGGGTCTTGTATGGAGAGGTAAACCACAGGAAAGAGGTCTCCGGGCGCCTGCAACCACAAAGAGCCCTGGGTAGGCTGGGAGCGAGACCCCCCCCCGCAAGAGAATCTGTTCCTCCGGATACATCAAGCAAGGTTGAGGTGGACTGAAAGGGGCAGAACCCTCCTTTTCTATGGGGAAAAGATGCCTGGCAAACCCAGGCCCTGGCAAAAACCACCTTGGGCGCTGTGGGAAAGCAGGGCAGTGCCAGCTGAGCCTCCGGCATTGGTGCCATGGCTGCTGGTGGTGGGGGAGACGTTGGTCTGCCTCTGTACCGGAATCTTAAGTTTCGTTTCTTCTCTGCTCTTCTTGTCTATGTAGCCTCAGTAGAGACCTTGGTACCTTGTTATAGCTTTCCCCTGAGAACAAAGACCTGTTAGGTTAGGCGGGCTTTTGCTTGTGCCCTGATTGGACCCGGGTTATGTATAACTCCCCACTGAGCGCGCTTTCCGGTAGTTCTAACACAGAATATATGCACAGAAGACCTGCCTTCACTGTACTCACTAAACATTACTCTTCTGAATGAAAGTTGTTGGGAACTGATTGCTGCGGGGATCTGACAGACAGAAACCTTTCAAATCGACAGAGCCCAGGTCTCCGTCACCATACAGTGGAACTGAACGGGAAGCTCCCCTCTGTCTTTTCTCCCTGGTGAGTTTCTCTGAAATGCTCTTTAGCACCTCCTAGAGCCATGACTACAGCAGGTAAAACCGGGTGGGGCTCAAGAGGAAGTCGGGTGACCTCAGAACAATTGGCACAGAGGCAGAAAGAGAAGACCATGGCGGCTTCCGCTCGGCCCTCTTCTTCCAAAGTCCCAAGCATGCTCAGGGAACGTGCAAGAGACCGCCGACCCACCCCCAAGCCGACCAGCACCCACAAATCCTTCACCACCATCTGCACAAGCAGCAAACTCTGCTCTGGTCAGACCTCCCCTAGAGTATTGTGTTCACCACAATTTAAGAAGGCTATAGACAAGCTGGAAGGTGTCCAGAGGAGGGCAATGAAGATGGTGCGGGGTCTGGAGACCAAGTCCTATGGGGAAAGGTTGAAGGAGCTGGGTATGCTTAGCCTGGAGAGGAATCATAGAATGTTAGAGTTGGAAGGGACCTTGCAGGTCATCTAGTCCAACCCCCTGCACTCTGCAGGAGCGTAGCCAAAAGAGAGCCCTACAACATACCCGAAAGGTGGTCGTCCAGCCCCTGCTTGAAAATGACTGAGAGGTGATATGATAACTATCTTTAGGACTCTGTTGCCCCAGAACCAATGGGGTTGAAATTAAATCAGAAGAGTTTTCAGCTAAACATCAGGAAGAACTTCCTGTTAGAGCGGTTCCTCAATGGAACGGGCTTCCTCGGGAGGTGGTGGGCTCTCCTTCTTGGGAGGTGTTCAAGCAGAGGCTAGATGGCCCCGTCTGACAGCAATGCGGATTCTGTGAACTCATGCAGATCACGAGAGGGAGGTCAGGAAAGGCTGCCTCAGTGCTGAGTTCTTACACGCCCTGGGAAATGCTGATGGCCACTCTGGGATCAGGAAGCAATTGTTCTCCAGGCCAGTTTGGTCGGAGATCCCGGAGAGGTTTTTTGCCATCTTCTGGGCATGGGGCAGGGGTCACTGGGGATGTGGGGGGAGGTATTTGTGAATTCCTTGCATTGTGCAGGGGGTTGGACTAGATGACCCTGGAGGTCCCTTCCAACCCTATGATTCTATGACCGGAGCCCCCTCTGGAGCTGTGACGATTCCACCAGAGCTCAGTTCACCGACTTGTACTTGGACAGAGAGTGCAGGTGGGCACTCTAGGGCCACTGTGACATGCCAGGGCCAGGGGATATTCTCTTACTTGGGGTCTTCCAGCTTCGGGTTCATGTTTGGCTCATCCCGACCCAGCCCGGCTGGCCTCTCATCCTGCTCCTGCTCATTGATGATCTCCAGGGTCATCTCCAGTTTCCCCTGCCAAAGACAGAAGGGCATGAAATGGGAGGGAGGAGGATGGAGGGGCAAAGACCAAGACGCCGACTGGAGGAAAGGATTGCTCATGAGGTTCTCGGCTTCTGTGGCGCCACTAGAGGGGATGGGCAGGCTCAGGAAGAGACAACCCACCCTTTCAGTCCACGAGCCTCCTCCGACCCCCACGGTGCCAGTCTGAACTGGAAAGTCTAGGGAAATTATCAGCGGTCCGTGGAATTCTCTCCCTTTTGGTGGGGGCGGGAAGTGCCATCAAGTTGCAGCCAACCTATGGCAACGTACGAACATAGCATCGGAAGAGCCCTGCTGGATCAGACTGGCGAAGGTCCATCTAGCCCAGCATCTTGTATCACACAGGTTGCGATCACACGCGCCTTTAGATCCGACATAGGTGCGAATGCCTGATGGATCTAAAGGGAGCGATCAGACAGCAACATCTGGGAAGCGTCCTGCAGTCATCGTCAACCTGTGCTGCTCCACTGCGGAAGCAGCATTAAAAGACACCGGGGAAAGTCCGGTAGTAAGCAGGGTGACCATTGTGGGGAGGGGAAGGGAAAGGAGTTTGTAAGCCGCTCTGAGACTCCTTCGGGTAGTGAAGGGCGGGGGAGAAGGAGAAGGAGAAGGAGAAGGAGAAGGAGAAGGAGGAGGAGAAGGAGAAGGAGAAGGAGGAGGAGAAGAAGGAGAAGGAGAAGGAGAAGGAGAAGAAGAAGAAGAAGAAGAAGAAGAAGAAGAAGAAGAAGAAGAAGAAGAAGAAGAAGAAGAAGAAGAAGAAGAAGAAGAAGAAGAAGAAGAAGAAGAAGAAGAAGAAGAAGAAGAAGAAGAGGAGGAAGAAGAGGAGGAGGAGGAGGAGGAGGAGGAGGAGGAGGAGGAGGAGGAGGAGGAGGAGGAGGAGATTGGATTTATACCCCGCACTTCACTACCCAAGGGAGTCTCCGAGCAGCTTACAAACTCCTTTTCCTGTGAGATAGGTGGGGTTGAGAGAACTCTTTCAGGGACTGCTCTTTTTCAAGTACAGCTCTGATCAGAACTATCGCTTGCCCAAGGTCATCCAGCAGGTGAAAGTGGAGGAGTGGGGGGAATCAAACCCGGTCCTCCCAGACTAGAGTCTGTGCACTTAACCACTACACCAAACCAAAAGGAGGGATGATTCTTTCTGTCCACCTTCTGGGGGATGGATGCAGTGACTTCACAGCCAGATCTGGCCACCCCCCCTGGTTTTGAACACACACCCCCACCCCGTGGCCAAGGGCTTTGCCTCCAGACACTCACCGCAATGATCTTCTCCTCCCCCTCCTCTGCCGTGCACGGCCACCAGCCCTTCACGGTCTTCTGCTCAAAGAGGGAGACGAGTCTCGCCGGGTCGTCCAGCATGTCCAGGGAGCACTTCTCGGCGGTCTTGGCGGGCTTCAGCATGCCGTTGAGGTCCAGCTGGATGGAGCCTGAAGAGGAGAACGAAACGTGGAGGGCAAACAAAGCGGGTTGACGGGGTGCGGGGAACCAGGGTTGGCCGGTTGGGCACACCTGTGTACTGTCAAGGCCAAGGTACACAAAGAGGAATTGGGTGTTTGGGGGCAGCTATCTTTGTGTGAAGAAAGATATGCATAGTGTGTGTCCCCCCCCTTCCTCCCACAGGAAAGCGCCATCAAGTTGCAGCTGACGCCACAGGGTTTTCAAGGCAAGAGAGGAACAAAGGTCGCTTGCCCGTCCCTGCTTCTGCACCCTTGACATCACAGAGTCACAGAGTCGGAAGGGTCACCTAGTCCAACCCCTGCACAATCCAAGAAATTCACAAATGCCTCCCCTCCACACACCCCAGTGACCCCTGCCCCACGCCCAGAAAATGACCAAAAAAATCCCCTCCAAGACCTCCAGCCAAACTGGACGAGAAAAAAATTGCTCCCTGACCCCAACGTGGCATTTCTCTGGGCATGTAAGAAAGGACCACGAGAACTAAGCACGGAGGCAACCCTTCCTGCCCTCCCTCTCATGACCTTATGCAGTTCCGCAGGGCCTGTAAGACGGAGCTCTTCCGCCAGGCTTTCGAGTAGGAGCCGCCGCTCCCTGCTGCACCACCATTATGACGCCAACTTAGGTGGTGCAGCGAGATGGCCCTGGCAAGAAGAAGGCCAGAAGAGCTGGCAATATAGAGGGAACATCGTCAGAACAACATCTGGAACTGGGCTGGTGGCGGAGGTCAGAAGATCCTTTGACCCCCATCAGGGTACCAACAACTTAAAGCGAGCACCGATATTTTAATTGCGGATGGAAATTTAATCTTGGTTTTAATTGTTTGTATGGCATATGCCCACCCTGAGCCTATGGGGAGGGCGGGATATAAATGGTGATAGATAAATAAATAAATAAATAAATAAATAAATAAATAAATAAATAGATCTGCCTAAGTTCACAGAAAAGATCAATAACCTCAGATATGCAAACGATACCACTCTGATGGCAGAAAGTGAAGAGGACCTCAAGAGCCTCTTGCTCAGGATGAAAGAGGAGAGCGCAAAAGTGGGCTTGAAGCTCAACAACAAAAAAACTAAGATCATGGCATCTGGCCCCATCACTCCTTGGCAAATAGAAGGGGAAGTCATAGAAGTAGTGACAGACTTCACATTCCTGGGATCCCAGATCACTGCAGATGGTGACTGCAGCCATGAAATTAAAAGACGCCTGCTCCTTGGGAGGAAAGCGATGGCAAACCTAAACAGCATGATAAAAAGCAGAGACATCACCCTGCCAACAAAAGTCCGCATGGTCAAAGCAATGGTATTCCCCGTAGTAATGTATGGCTGCAAGAGTTGGACTATAAGGAAGGCCGAGCGCTGAAGAATAGATTCTTTTGAACTATGGTGCTGGAGAAGACTCTTGAGAGTCCCTTGGACTGCAAGGAGATCAAATCAGTCAATCCTAAAAGAAATCAACCCTGACTGTTCCCTGGAAGGCCAGACCCTAAAGCTGAAGCTCAAGTACTTTGGCCACCAGATGAGAAGGGAGCATTCACTGGAGAAGACCCTGATGCTAGGAAAGATTGAAGGTCAAAGAAGAAGGGGACGGCAAAGGATGAAATGGTCAGACAGTGTCATCGATGCAACGAACATGAAATTGAGCAAACTTCAGCGGACAGCGGAAGACAGGAGGGCCTGGCGTAAACTGGTCCATGGGGTCGCGAAGAGTCGGACTTGACTGTGCGACTGAACAACAACAAAAAGTTCACAGAGGTCCTTTCCGCACTTGGACCTCAGTCCAATTTTTACCAGAGTTCAACTCGCAACACAATACCTTGCATTTATCCCTGGTTATTAACAGCATCCATTTACCCTGGGACAAGTGTGGGGAAAAACCGGGGTGACCTCAATGTAATGTGGAGACAAAAAAATACCCCAAAATAATTATAGAGACTGCAGTGTAGAATGTAAGTTCGGGGACAGGGTTGAATTAGGGGTGTGCAAAAAAAATAAAATAATTCGGCTCGATTCAGTTCTGCTGAATCCGGCACAATCAGTTTTGGAGGGCAGAAAGGCTTCCGCATGTCAGTTTCGGCAGTAGAGTCTTTCTGGCCAGCTGAATGTCAGTTTCAGCCCCATTATATCCTATTGAAGTCAATGGCGAAAACATAGGGTATATTCTGGGGGCCGGAGGGGAGGGGGTTTAAGGGAGAGGCTCTAAACTCACAGGGTAGCTGATGGATCCTCTCCCCAAGATACCCACCAAATTTCAAGAACATTGGACCAGGGGGTCCAATTCTATGGGCCCCCAAACAGGTTGCCCCCATCCCCTCCATTGTTCTCTATAGTGGGAGAAAAGGTTTCTCTTTTCCCACGGTGCTATTAGTAGCTCTGGGGGGGAGGGGGTTTGAGGGAGAGGCTCCAAATTTTCAGGGTAGCTTCGGGAGCCTCTCCCCACATACAACCCATATTCCAAAGCAATTGGACCAGTGGGCCCAATTCTACATGCACCCAAACAGATTACCCCCATCACCCCCATAGTTTCCAATGGGGAAACCCAGCCAGCAGCACTTAAATCAGGCAGGCAGGCAGCACCAGCAGTCAGACTCTCCCAGAGAATCCCGGGGAAAGTGAACTGTCTTGGGAGGTGCACGCACTTAACCACTACACCAAACTGGCTCTCAACACCCAACTGGCTCTACTACACCAACTGAGATCTCAGCACCCAACTGGCTCTACTACACCAACTGAGATCTCAGCACCCAACTGGCTCTACTACACCAACTGAGATCTCAGCACCCAACTGGCTCTACTACACCAACTGAGATCTCAGCACCCAACTGGCTCTACTACACCAACTGAGATCTCAGCACCCAACTGGCTCTACTACACCAACTGAGATCTCAGCACCCAACTGGCTCTACTACACCAAATGAGATCTCAGCACCCTGCCACATATTTTGTAAGTCCTCAAAGCGCTCCTGGATTCTTTCCACCTGTTCATTGTTTATGGCTTAAATGAAAAAGAAAAAAAAATCTTTCAGAAATGTTATGCAGGTCACTGCTCACCACGGGTGACCAAAACTGCTGTATAATTTGTGGGCAAGAAGTACCGTCCAAGCAGCCCTGGATTAACCAGTAGGCAAAACAAGCATGTGCTTTGGACGCCAAGGGAAGGGGGGCACCACAGAGGGGTTTTTGCTTATGTTCTTTGCTGCTATTTAGTGTTAAATAAATAATTTTTTAAAAGTTTATATTCATTATAGTTCTGGGGACGGCCTTGAAGAAAACCGAATTTTCAATCTCTTATCGCACCTTCAGCACTTATTGAGTCTTAATGTCTTGTCAATTAAGCAAGGGAAGGGGCCGAGGGGCACCGTTGCTGGGCTGTGCTTAGGGCATCGGGCCCTGCATACGAGGCTCGCTTTGGGACTCTCGGTGCCCTGCATACGAGGCTTGCTTTGGGACTCTCGGTGCCCTGCATACGAGGCTCGCTTTGGGACTCTCGGTGCCCTGCATACGAGGCTCGCTTTGGGACTCTCGGTGCCGCACTAGTCAAAACAGAGGGCAGGGCTGGGTCCGAGTGGGGGCAGAGCCTCTGCTTTTCTTGCAGGCCGTCCCAAGGTCAGTTCGCAGCCCCGCCAGGCTAAACAGTTTTGGTCGGCAGAGCTTGGGAAGGCCTCCAGCGTGAGGCACGCAGACCACAAAGGAGAACATTCAGTTCGTCTTCCTAACGTGCCTGTGCGAGCGTTAGCAGAAAGCGCCAAGGGCGCTGCCAGAAGCTGCTTCATGGGTGGGTGCCAACAAGACGGAGGCCACCCAGAGAGCAGTCGGCAGTGCCTGTAGACGGGGCAAGATGGGCAGCACAGAGAGAATCACCCCAGGCCCCTAACCAGGATTTTGTGGCTTGTGGGGCAATTGTTTTTTTCTGGATGGGGCTGAAGTTCTCCATGCAGAAAGAAAAGCCATGCAGCCAATAGAAAGCTGTGGCCAGGAGAGATCTCTAAACTGCAAGCTGTCACCCCCTTTAGATGACAGTTCTCAGCTGCTGCAAGTTCATGCCTTCTGCCAGCCGAAGCAACAATTCTGAGAACAAGCCGGCAGGTGGGGCGGGGGGAGACTTCTATAGTCAAGAAAGCTAACACTTGGGCAGAAAAAACTCTCTTAAAGGAGACTGGTTTCTTGACACAGAGTTAGAAGGGACCCTAGAGGTCACCTACTCCAACCCCCTTGCTCAATGCAGGAATTAGTCAGCTGCAGCACCCCCACTCTGCTTACAGGCGTGCACGCCTTTTAGAAAATGTTTAGAAATGATTGAGAAATGCATTTACAGGAGACATTCTTGTGGGGCTATGCCTTTAAGAAAGGGGGCAGAGCCCCCCAAAGCCGCCCAGTAGCTACGGGCCTGTCATAGGGTGAGCTGCTGGACATGTGGGCAGCCTTAGCTCACACGCTAACCAAAACTGTACATCAATTAGCAAGGGTGTGTGTGTGTGTACCAGAGCTGTTCTTTTTGGGGAAGAGTGCTTGAAGAAGTCAAATATACAGTTGTTGATTTGTTATCCATTACATCAGGGGTTCCCAATATTTTTGAGCCTGTGGGCGCCTCTGGAATTCCGAGACGGAGTGATGGGCACAACCACAAAACGGCTGCCACAGCAGGTGGAGCGAATCACGAAATGGCTGCCGCGGGAGACAGACCCAACCCCAAAAAGTCAGTTTATATCTAACTCTGATAATAAATCTTTAACATTTCGAGCAGAAGCTCCGTCTAACGAGATGCTTGTGATCCACACAGCCAATCAGAAGCCCTGCTAGGCAAAAAGCCCCACCCAGCCCCACCCACTTGCTCTAAAAGCTTGCCGGGCGCCAGAAAAGGCAAAGTCCTACACTTCGGTACAAAAAATCAAAGGCACAGATATAGAGTGGGAGGGACTTGGCTTGATAGCAGCACATGTGAAAGGGATCTGGGTGCTCTGTTCGATCACAAGCTCAACGTGAGCCTGCAGTGCGATGTGGCTGCGAAGAAAGCTAATGCAGTCTTAGGATGCATTCACAGAAGCATTGTTTCCAGATCACGGGAGGTGGTCGTTCCGCTCTATTCTGCTATGGTCAGGCCTCACCTGGAGTCCTGTGTCCAGTTTTGGGCACCACATTTTAGGGAGGATGTTGACCAGCTGGAGAGTGTCCAGAGGAGGGCGACCAGGATGGTGAGAGGGTTGGAATCCAAGTCTTATGAGGAAAGGCTGAAAGAGTTGGGTCTGTTTAGCCTGGGAAAGAGAAGGCTCAGAGGGGACATGATTGCAGTCTTCAATCTGTCATGTGGGCTGTCATGTAGAAGATGGAGCAGATCTATTCTCTTTGCTCTGGATTGCAAGACTAGATCTAATGGGTGGAAATTACGAGGGAGTCGATATACCGCCTAAATATCAGGAGAAACTTCCTAACTGTAAGAATGGCTGAGCTGTGGAACAGTCTGCCTCGGGAGGTGGTGGATGCTCCTTCGCTGGACATTTTCAAGCGGAGGCTGGACGACCATCTTTCGGGCAAGTTGTAGGGCTATCTTTTGGCTATGCTCCTGCAGAGTACAGAGGGTTGGACTAGATGACCTGCAAGGTCCCTTCCAACTCTGACATTCTATGATTCTACATGCAACTACTCGCTACAATCGGCCTCAGTGATAGAGAACCGGAAAGCAGTAAACACCGCACAAAAATAATTCCATCTCCAGAAATTCTGCACTAGACAACATTATTGGAGCTGGAGGGGGAAACATCGGCAACAAGATGCGGGGACACTCTCCACTCACCCAGGTAGTCATCAAAGGAAAACTTGTCGTTGTCCCACACCTGGAGGACCAGTCGGGGGGCCACTTTGTTCTCCGTCTTGTCCAGACTCCAGAAATGCTCCTTGATTGACACATAGAAGGGAACAGAGGAAATGCTCAAGGCGGGGAGCCAGTATGCGGTGACCTTTGCTACCCTGTCTGTACCCTGAGCTCCCTCAAGACTGAAGGCGGAGGTACATTCTATTAGGTCAGAAACCTAGAAGACGGGACCTCAACAGAGCACCTCCTCTTGTCTCCTTTACACTGGGGAATGAGGACATGGTGAGGTGGGGGGCGGGGTCCAGGAGGTGGCTCAGCTTGGCAAATCTGAAGAGGAAATCCAGCCTGCCTATGAATCGGGGCCCGTTTTCTGCATCCTTGGGGCTGACATCCTCACAGTGTGAACAAAAGAACAGAAGAGAAGCCATGTTGGATCAGGCCAGCGGCCCATCCAGTCCAGCACTCTGTGTCACACAGTGGCCAAAAATACCAGGTCCCACCAGGAGGTCCACCAGTAGGGCCAAAACTCCAGAAGGCCTCCCACTCTTGTCCCCCAAGCACCAAGAATACAGAGCATCACTGCTCCACATGTAAGAACACAAAAGAAGCCATGTTGGATCAGGCCAGTGGCCCACCCAATCCAACACTCTGTGTCACATAGTGGCCAAAACCCAGGTGCCATCAGGAGGTCCACCAGTGGGGCCAGGACACCAGAAGCCCCCTCCCACTCTTGCCCCCCAAACACCAAGAATACAGAGCATCACTGCCCCACACATAAGAACATAAGAGAAGCTATGCTAGATCAGGCCAAGGGCCCATCCAGTCCAACACTCTGTGTCACACAGAGGTCAAAACCCAGGTGGCACCAAGAGGTCCACCAGCGGGGCCAGAACTCCAGAAGCCCTCCCACTGCTGCCCCTCCCCCAAAGCACCAAGAAGACAGAGCATCCCTGCCCCAGACAGAGTGTTTCATCTATACCTTGTGGCTCATAGCCACTGGTGGACCTCTGCTCCATATTCTGTCTGGGGCAATGATGCTCTGTCCCAAATGATGCACCCCAATCCCCTCTAGAAGCTTTCTGTGCTTGTAGCCACCATCACCGCTTCCTGTGGCCGTGGATTCCTTATGCTAATCACTCTTCGGACCCACTGCTGGACCTCCTGGTGGCCCCTGGTATTTTTGGCCACTCTGTGACACAGAGTGTTGGACTGGATGGGCCACTGGCCTGATCCAACATGGGCTGCTCTTATGTTCTTATTAGAGGGAATTAGATAAACATATGGAGCAGAGGTCCATCAGTGGCCATTAGCCACAAGGTATAGATAGGAACTCTCCGTCTGGGGCAAGGGATGCTCTGTCTTCTTGGTTCTTTGGGGGGGAGCAACAGCGGGAGGGCTTCTGGAGTTCTGGCCCCACTGGCGGACCTCCTGATGGCACCTGGTATTTTTGGCCACTGTGTGACACAGAGAGCGTTGGATGAGATGGGCCATTGGCCTGATCCAACATTGGCTTCTCTTATGTTCTTATATGAACTCTCGGCCTGGGGCAAGTGAGACTCTGTATTCTTGGTGCTTGGGGGGGGTCAACAGTGGGAGGGCTTCAAGTGTCCTGGCCCCACTGCTGGGTCTCCTGATGGCACTTGGTATTTTTGGCCACTGTGTGATGCAGAGTGTTGGACTGGATGGGCCATTGGCCTGGTCCAACATTGGCTTCTCTTATGTTCTTATATGAACTCTCGGCCTGGGGCAGGTGATGCACTCTATTCTTGGTGCTGGGGGTGGGGGGCAGCAGTGGGAGGGCTTCTAGTGTCCTGTCCCCACTGCTGGACCTCCTGATGGCACCTGGTATATTTTGGCCACCCTGTGACACAGAGTGTTGGACTAGATGGGCCACTGGCCTGATCCAACATTGGCTTCTCTTATGTTCTTATTAGAGGGAATTAGATAAACATATGGGGCAGAGGTCCATCAGTGGCCATTAGCCACAAGGTATAGATAGGAACTCTCCGTCTGGGGCAAGGGATGCTCTGTATTCTTGGTGCTTTGGGGGGGGAGCAACAGCGGGAGGGCTTCTGGAGTTCTGGCCCCACTGCTGGGCCTCCTGATGTCACTTGGTATTTTTGGCCACTGTGTGACCCAGAGTGTTGGACTGGATGGACCATTGGCCTGATCCAACATTGGCTTCTCTTATGTTCTTATATGAACTCTTGGCCTGGGGCAAGTGAGACTCTGTATTCTTGGTGCTTGGTGGGGGGGTCAACAGTGGGAGGGCTTCGAGTGTCCTGGCCCCACTGCTGGACCTCCTGATGGCACTTGGTATTTTTGGCCACTGTGTGATGCAGAGTGTTGGACTGGATGGGCCATTGGCCTGATCCAACATTGGCTTCTCTTATGTTCTTATTAGAGGGAATTAGATAAACATATGGAGCAGAGGTCCATCAGTGGCCATTAGCCACAAGGTATAGATAGGAACTCTCCATCTGGTGCAAGGGATGCTCTGTCTTCTTGGTGCTTGGGTGGGGGGAGCAACAGTGGGAGGGCTTCTGGAGTTCTGGCCCCACTGCTGGGCCTCCTGATGTCACTTGGTATTTTTGGCCACTGTGTGACCCAGAGTGTTGGACTGGATGGGCCATTGGCCTGATCCAACATTGGCTTCTCTTATGTTCTTATATGAACTCTTGGCCTGGGGCAAGTGAGGCTCTGTATTCTTGGTGCTTGGTGGGGGGGTCAACAGTGGGAGGGCTTCAAGTGTCCTGGCCCCACTGCTGGGTCTCCTGATGGCACTTGGTATTTTTGGCCACTGTGTGATGCAGAGTGTTGGACTGGATGGGTCATTGGCCTGATCCAACATTGGCTTCTCTTATGTTCTTATATGAACTCTCGGCCTGGGGCAGGTGATGCACTCTATTCTTGGTGCTGGAGGGGGCAGCAGTGGGAGGGCTTCTAGTGTCCTGGCCCTGCTGCTGGACCTCCTGATGACCCCTGGTATTTTTGGCCACTGTGTGACACAGAGTGTTGGACTGGATGGGTCATTGGCCTGATCCAACATTGGCTTCTCTTATGTTCTTATATGAACTCTTGGCCTGGGGCAAGTGAGGCTCTGTATTCTTGGTGCTTGGTGGGGGGGTCAACAGTGGGAGGGCTTCGAGTGTCCTGGCCCCACTGCTGGGTCTCCTGATGGCACTTGGTATTTTTGGCCACTGTGTGATGCAGAGTGTTGGACTGGATGGGCCATTGGCCTGATCCAACATTGGCTTCTCTTACATTCTTATATGAACTCTCGGCCTGGGGCAGGTGATGCACTCTATTCTTGGTGCTGGTGGGGGGGCAGCAGCGGGAGGGCTTCTGGTGTCCTGGCCCCACTGCTGGACCTCCTGAGGGCCCCTGGTATTTTTGGCCACTGTGTGACCCAGAGTGTTAGACTGGATGGGCCTTTGGCCTGATCCAACATGGGCTTCTCCGATGTTCTTATGTTAAGATGAGAGTGAGTGGAAGAGCTTGAACATTTGCTACTTCTGCCCTTCCCCAGCACAGAGGATGTGCATCAGATCTGAGTCCAGCAGTACCTTTGAAACCAACAAGACCTTTTGGGGGATAAGCTGTCGAGAGTAATACAAGGGGAGCTTTGACTCTGGAGAGTTCACCCCCCCCCCAAAAAAAAAATCTCACTGCTCTCTGAGGTTCTACTGGAATCGAATTGAGCTGCCCCCCGGAATTATCTTCATGTGACCCAGATGCTCTGCCAAACGTGTGACTGTGCAAAGGGCTCATGTCTTGGAGTAGCTCAAGACCAGAACCCTCCAATGCGCACGGGTTCGAATCCTCACTCGGCCGTGATCCTCGCTGACAGAACTCTGGCCGGTCACTCTGCCTGTGCCCCAGAACCTCACAGGGCTGTTGCGCAGTGTAGGAGGAGGGGAGGTGCCCTGCGTTCCTGGAAGGAAGGGTGGAATAAAACGGTGACCGGCAGGCAGATCACTACAGCTCAGCCGGGGTCCACTCAGCTAGGCGATAGAGCAGGATTCAAACCTGGATCTCCCCTATACAAACCCACCACTATGCTTCATTCAGGGCTTCCGAGAGCACGAGGCCGAGAAGATGAGGAGTTCTCATTCAACACAAGAGCATCACCCTCCTGGCTTGGCCTGGTGTGGCCTGTTCCTTTCTCTGGCAGCCCACACGTCCACCAGTCCAGAGCAATGCTCCTTCTAAGCCAGGGGTGGCCAGATTGTGGCTCGGGAGCCGCATGCGGCTCTTTCACACATATTGTGCGGCTCCCGGCAGGGCGGCAGGGGAAGCTAGATATCACTAGCAAACAAATATCATCGGGCAAATAAATATAATTATCAATATCTGCTTTTATCACTTTTGTTGTTATTTTTGGCCGCCTCATTTAATGTTAATAGAAAGCAAACCTGCGTATTTCCCAGTAAAATCGGGTGATATCTGTTCATGTCTCGTGGCTCTCAAACATCTGACCAGTTTATTCTACGTGGCTCTTACGTTCGTCGAGTCTGGCCACCCCGGCTCTAAGCTGCGGAGTCTGGTGAGCAGAAATTCTACTTGGTGAGCAACTGGCATTAAAGTGATGAGCAAGCAATTTGGCCACTGCATAAATTAGTTTGCTCTGGAGCCCCGTCCCTCCTGAGCCAAGACAAACATCTGTGAGTCGGAGGCTAAAAAACCGTGAGCTGGCTCACACTAAACTCAGCTTAGAGGGAACACTGGTTGTGGGCGACCGGCATTACAGTTGTGAGCGAGGGATTTGGCCGCTGCATAAATTAGCTTGCTCTGGAGCCCCGTCCCTCCTGAGCCAAGACAAGCATCTGTGAGCCGGAGGCTAAAAAACCGTGAGCTGGCTCACACTAAACTCAGCTTAGAGGGAACACTGGTTGTGAGCGACCGGCATTACAGTTGTGAGCGAGCGATTTGGCTGCTGCATAAATTAGTTTGCTCTGGAGCCCTCCTACCTGAGCTGAATCAAAAATGCATGAGGCGGAGGCTAAAGAACTGCGCTAGCTCACACTAGCTCAGCTTAGAGGGAACACTGGCCTAGAGAATACCCACACTGCGTTTACAAAATGCAGCCTTCCTTACGTGGGGGGCAGGGGCACTGCGGGACGTCCCTCCACAGCTGGCGCATGCCTCGAGGCACCGTTCCTGCCCTACCTCTGCGGAGCAGGTGGCTCTGCCGCGATGCAGCGTCTCGGTTTGAACTTCAGGCCGGTGGGTTTCCCCTTTTTTATAGCCGCAAGTAATGAACCTGGACTTCAAACGGCATATGGCGAGATCAAAAATTGCCAGAGAGGAATGCGTCTCCCGGATCCAGAGCACAGGTTTTCATTCATTATTCCTACCTTTGCAGGGACCTTTTACAAGCTGTTTATTTTCTGATCCAGCTCTGGCAGACATGTGCGGGGAGGGGGAGTCAATACTGACATGGGGGCCGGGGGAGCTTGCTCCAAGGCTTGGATGGGGAGCCCGGGATTGCTGGGAAGGGACCTCCTCGTCGAAAGTCAGTACCTGGGTCCTTGGGAAACGGCCAGTTTAAGATGGGAGTCAACCACGGCTGGGTATTTTATCGGCACAAGCAGATCACCTGACATACCAAATTCCATATTCCACGCTAAGGCTATATACCCTGTACACTAGATACCCCAGAGAGCACGATGGTCGGGGTCATAACATCGATCGACCCTCCCAGGCCCCCCAAGGATGCCAGGCTCGCTGCCACCAGGGCCAGGGCCTTTTCAGTGACGGCTCCGCACTGTGTCAGATAGCCCTGTCATGTGTATGGTATGCAGAGGGAGTACTCCGTCTGAACTTTGACTCACTGTGACTAACTGTATCTTATCAGGTCTCCGACCTTCACTCTCCAGCTGCTGGCGTTTCGGCTGGGAACCACAACGGTTTCTAGGATTGTTTTGCTTGCTTGCCCGCCACTTTTCCCCAAGCGCGCGACTTGTATTCATTGGCGTCTGCTATGGGCTGGGGGGATGCCTGAATGTAGTATATCTTAGCCGGCCCTATTGTATGTGGCCATTACTGACACAAGCTGTACACGTCTCTTTAGTTCTGAGTCGCCTTTAAACATCGTCTTCTGAAGAAGCCCCTGTGATGCGTGAGCTGACTGAGGAACCTGACACACTGGTGGAATGAGCTCCCGCAAGAGATCAGAGCCCCACGGGATTGTCTATAGTTCTGCAGGGCCTGCAAGATGGAGCCCTTCCACCAGGCTTTCAATTAGGAGTCACCCTCACCACCACCAAAACCGACAGCTGCGCTTATGGGCCGGCCCCAGCTTTGAACATAAGAACATAAGAGAAGCCAATGTTGAATCAGGCCAATGGCCCATCCAGTCCAACACTCTGTCACACAGCAGCCAAAATATACCAGGTGCCATCAGGAGGTCCAGCAGTGGGGCCAGGACACCAGAAGCCCTCCCACTGCTGCCCCCTCCAGCACCAAGAATAGAGTGCATCACCTGCCCCGGACTGAGAGTTCCCATCTATACCCCGTGGCTAATAGCCACTGATGGACTTCTGCTCCACATGTTTATCTAATTCCCTCTTGAAACTGTCCATGCTTGTTGCTGCCACCACCTCCTGTGGCAGTGAATTCCATGTGTTAATCACTCTTTGGTGAAGAAGTATTTCCTTTTATCTGTTCTAACCCGACTGCTCAGCAATTTCATAGAGTGCCCACGAGTTCTTGTATTGTGAGAAAGGGAGAAAAGGACTTCTTTCTCAACCTGCAAGAACTCGTGAGATCAAGCTAGACCATCGTGGGACACCAGAAGATCGTTGAGTCAGAAATTGCTTGGCACATCATGTAGCACGCCGTCTCAATTAATGACGGAATGAGGATATTTTGTGCCACTTAATGTGAGCCACCCGGAGCCTGTTCACGAGGAGGGCGGGGTACAAATGGAACCAATAAATAAATAAATAAGACAACACATGAAGCTGCCTTGAATCAGGCCCTCGATCCATCAAGGGCAGCATTGCCTACTCAGACTGGAAGCTGCTCTCCAGGGCCTCGGGCAGAGAAGGGTCTTTCACACATCACCTACTCCCTGGTCCTTTGAACTGGAAATAACGGCAAAGTAACCAGGAGGCACGGCTAATGTTCTCCCTGCGCAGCACAAACACCGGAATGAGATGCATGCAAGCCCCTGAGGCGGAGGGCCCTCCCCTCTGCCCAGTCCACCTCTTGCTGAAATCAGACCTGGGCCTTCTCATCTCCACTGGGGAGCTCACAGGGCTCTTGCAAGAACATCAGTGTGGAAACAGGGGCAGGGCAACAGTGCTGCGTCCAGGCTACACGGACGCTCTCACCACTGTGCCACCCTAGCTCTCTTGAAGTCTCATCTGCCGACTTAAAAACTCTTTACTCTCTTTCTTTCACAGGCACGCAAAGCCTGCCATATTCAGTAGTGTCTCCAAACGGAACTATAAAGCTAAAGATAAAGGTTTCCCTTGTTCGAAAGCCAGTCGAATCCGACTCTAGGGGTGCGGTGCTCATCTCCGTTTCCAAGCCGAAGAGCCAGCACTGTCCGGAGACTTCTCCATGGTCATGTGGCCGGCATGACTAGACGCCGAGGCTCACAGAACGCTGTTACCTTTCCAACAGAGCAGTACCTATTTATCTACTTACTATCTCTTGCTTTCAAACTGCTAAGCTGGCAGGAGCTGGGGCCGGAGACGGGAACTCATGCGGCACTCGGGTCTTGAACTGCTGAACCACAGACCTTCTGGTCTGCAGTTCAGCGTCTTAACCTCTGAGCCACCACAGCCTAGTGTACAACATATTCAATTCCTGTGCAATATATTCAATTATTAGCATGCAAATAGGCCGGAATTTCTGGAATGAAATCTCAGGTGGCGGACTTTGCATGGAGATTTCACAGCAGTTTTAGACGAGTTTTAAGGGCTGCAAAGATAGGTGGAAACTGGCTCAAGAGCCACGATTGACTGGGAGACTCACCTTCTTCGCCACGTAGCAGACCTGCTCGGCCGGGAGGTAGTCAAAGGGGAACACGAACCTCCAGTTGAAGTTCCCTTCACCCCCCATCGACCTGTAGTGGACATCTGTCTTCTGCTTGTTCTCCTCGTAGCCAGCCATCCACCTGCCAAAGGAAGGAACAACACCAGCCATGAAACCTCAGCCACAGAAGAGAGATCTGCCTGTGGAACTCAGAGTGGGCCAGTCCGTTGCACTCTGCGATTCAGAAGATTTGCCCTGTGAAAAGGACCCAAAAAGAACATAACAAGAGCCCTGCTGGATCAGACCAATAGTCCGTCTACTCCAGCACTGGTGGGCGTCCATCGATTGGCCTCCCTGTGGCAGTCTCTTAACATTAGGTAAAGGTAAAGGTTCCCTTGCTCGAAAGCCAGTCGAATCCGACTCTAGGGTTGCGGTGCTCATCTCCATTTCAAAGCCGAAGAGCCAGCGCTGTCCGAAGATGTTTCCGTGGTCATGTGGCCGGCATGACTAAACACCAAGGCGCACGGAATGCTGTTACCTTCCCACCAAAGTGGTACCTATTTATCTACATGCAATTTCTTGCTTTCGAACTGTTAGGTTGGCAGGAGCTGGAACCAGAGACGGGAGCTCACTCCATCTTGCGGCACCCGGGTCTTGAACTGCTGAACTACTGACCTTCCACAGCCTGCAGTTCAGCGTCTTAACCACTTGAGCCACCGCAGCATTAACATTATGCTGCTACTAATAAGATCTCTCTGGCTCGGCCGCGGCCCAATTGTGCCCAGCTATTAGGATTGCTGAATACATCATCGTTGCAATGCCTGCCTTTTAACTGTTTTTACTGTTTGATATTTATTTCTCTAACTGCTCATTGGTTGTATTTTATCTCTGTGACCTGCCCTGAGCCAGCTTGTGGGAAGAGGGGGGATGTCAATCGAAATAAATAAATAAATAAATAAATAAATAAATAAATAAATAAATAAATAAATAAAGTGGCCAACCAGTTCCTCTGGGTGGCCAATGGCAGGGCACAGAGGCCAAGGCCCTCCCCTGATGTTGCTTCCGGGGAGTCAGAGGCTTAGTGCCTTTAAATGTGGAGGTTCCCCTCAGCCACCATGGCTGGTAGCCACTGATAAGGACATAAGTACATAAGAGAAGCCAGCGTTGGATCAGGCCAAGGACCCATCCCGTCCAACACTCTGTCACACAGCAGCCAAAAATACCAGATGCCATCAGGAGGTCCACCAGTGGGGCCAGGACACTAGCAGCCCTCCCATAAAAACGTAAGAGAAGCCAATGTTGGATCAGGCCAATGGCTCATCTAGTCCAACACTCTGTCACACAGTGGCCAAAAAATACCAGGTGCCACCAGGAGGTCCACCAGTGGGGCCAGAACTCCAGAAGCCCTCCCACTGCTGCCCCCTCCAGCACCAAGAATAGAGTGCATCACCTGCCCTAGACTGAGAGTTCCCATCTATACCTTGTGGCTAATAGCCACTGATGGACTTCTGCTCCAGATGTTTCTCCAATTCCCTCTTGAAACTGTCCATGCTTGTAGCTGCCACCACCCCCTGTGGCAGTGAATTCCATATGTTAATCACTCTTTGGGTGAAGAAGGACTTCCTTTTCTCTGTTCTAACCCAACTGCTCAGCAATTTCATGGAGTGCCCACTTGAGTTCTTGTACGGTGAGAAAGGGAGAAAAGTACTTTTTTCTCTGCCTGCTCAATCCCATTCATAATCTTATAAACCTCGACCATGTCACCCCTCAGCCGTCGTTTCTCCAAGCTAAAGAAAGCCAAACGTTTTAACCTTTCTTCACAGGGAAAGTTGTTCCAACCCTTTTATCATCCTAGTTGCCCTCTTCTGCACTCTTCCCAATGCTATAATATCCTTTTTGAGGTGTGGCGACCAGAACTGTACACACCTACCCTTTCACATAGATGTCGCTCATCTTCTCGCCCGTGATGCTGAGATCATCTAAGAGGACATCTTTGGCATTCCAGACAATGCAGCGCAAGTAGAACCTGAAAGCCAAGAATGGGGTCAGCGCATGGACCAGAAAGGAAGCAAGGAACACCCAGAGCAGGAGCAGCCAAAGGTGGGTCGTGACATCCCAACTTCTCAGGGTTCTGGTCCTTTAAAGTCTCCATGACAGTTGCTGGCTCGCTCTCTCAACCCCAGAAGCAAGAGGAGGGCTCACCACTTAGACCACTTCTGCAGCCCCTAAAGCCTGGGAAGCTCAGCTGCACCCTCCACCAGTGTTCCCTCTAAGCTGAGTTAGTGTGAGCTGGCTCACAGTTTTTAAGCCTCTGGCTCACACATTTTTGTCTTCGCTCAGGAAGGAGGACTCCAGAGCCAACTAATTTATGCAGCAGCCCAATTGCTCGCTCACCACTTTAAGGCCAACAGCTCACAAAGTAGAATTTTTGCTCACAGGACTCCACAGTTTAGAGGGGGCATTGCCCTCCACTTGTGCCGGGCTGGCTCTGGCATCGGCTGACTTGGGGCCTTCCTGTCACCTGCCCCTCTCCTGAACAAGGCCAGGCTTGCCCTGAGCCTCCTGACATCACCTGAGCCCTGGTGGATAATGCAGCAGGTGAGCTGAGCTGGGAACCGCCGTCACTCAAAGGCGTCTCCATGTGCAGAGAGGGAATGCAGCTCTGGCTGACAGGTCCTGCCCACACACTTCCCAAAGGACTCCCGCCCACCACTACCTGACAATAACAGGACGCCATATGTGTGAAAACTTTGGGTTTGATCCTGCAGGACAATTCTTACACAGAAGGAGGAGGAGGAAGAAGAAGAAGAGGAGGAGGAGGAAGAGGAGGAGGAAGAAGAGGAAGAAGAAGAAGAGGAGGAGGAGGAGGAGGAGGAAGAGGAGGAGGAAGAAGAGGAAGAAGAAGAAGAAGAAGAGGAGGAGGAGGAAGAAGAGGAAGAAGAAGAAGAAGAGGAGGAGGAGATGATTTGGATTTATACCCCACCCTTCACTACCCAAAGGTGTCTCAGAGCAGCTTAGAAACTCCTTCCCCTCCCCACAACAGACACCCTGGGAGGTAGAAGAAGAAGAAGAGATTGGATTTATACCCCACCCTTCACTTTTTGAGTCTCAGAGTGGCTTACAAACTCCTTTCCCTTCCCCTCCCCACAGCAGACACCCTGTGAGGTAGGTGGGGCTGAGAGAGCTCTGACAGAAACTGCTCTTTTTCAAGAACACCTCTGACAGAACTGTGGCTTGCCCAAGGTCACCCAGCAGGTGCAAGTGGAGGAGTGGGGAATCAAACCCGGCTCTCCCAGATTAGAGTCTGCGCACCTGGAGGGAAGGAGTGTTTTCGTTTCATTGCTGCCTGTCTTTTAATTCGGTGCCACTAGTTTATTTTCTTTGTAAGTCACCCCAGGTGCTTTTTTTGAAGTCGAAGGGGGCAGGGGAGAGCTCTTGCACACAGACACATGCAGTCCCTCACCTCTTTGCTTTCCGCGGGGTCACGTTGAACGGTGGGCCAGGCGCCCCGAGGGATTTGGGGAAAAGATCCACCCACATCTGGAGCTTTCCCTGTGACAGGGGGAAATGGCATGAGGAATGTCTGGGATGCCTAAGCAGCCTTCTTCCGACGGCATCCGAAGGAATCCCCAATCCTGAGTTCGAAGCCTGGCCTGGGTGGGGCCTTTCTCCCATCATCACCCACATTGAGGAATTCTGGAGACTGGGAGCCCCGGGGCGGAGGGGCAACATCCCCAACAGCAGAGACCCTCCCTGGGGACCAGAGGCGTGGAAGGCAGGGAAAAACCAAGGACAGGAGGGTCCATGTTTTCATTCCTCATCCTTCAGAACCATCCTGCGTGGTTGGTGAAGCTGACAAATCACGTCTGCTCCGTGCTCTCCCAACGCACTCGGTGCTTGAGTGCAGATTCTATTACTCGGCATGGTGACTAAATGGAACCTCTATGTTCAGGGGCAGTCAACCTCTGAATCCCAGAGGCAGGAGGCAACATCGGGGGAAGTGAATACCCGTATACTGTGACGGGCTGATGTTGGGTGGCTGCAGCGTCTTCTTTCTTTCTTGCAGACCCCAACCCCCACACTTCCCTTGGGAGCAAAATCGGTACTTTTCTCCTTGCTTGCTCAAGCCTTGCTGAGTGGCGTTTCTGAGGCTGAACTCCTCAAGACGGCGGCTTTGGCACAAGGGCGTGGCACACGCTCCTGTAGAGGCCGCCACTGATCCTGCCCTTACCTGCTCGATGTCCGGCTGCAGGGGACTGTACAGCCGTCTCGTCTCCACGTGCTCCGGCACCAGGCCTTGCTTCTGCAGGGCATACAAAGCAAGCCTCTCCTCCACGGGCCCCAGGTGTGGATTCGGCGGTTTGCTGTCCTCTGAAGCATAAGAACATAAGAGAAGCCAACGTTGGATCAGGCCAATGGCCCATCCAGTCCAACACTCTGTGTCACACAGTGGCCAGAAATACCAGGGGCCATCAGGAGGTCCAGCAGTGGGGCCAGGACACCAGAAGCCCACCCACGGTTGACCCCCCCACCCCAGCATCAAGAATACGGAGCATCCCTTGCCCCAGACTGAGAATTCCTCCGCTCCATATAAAGAACATAAGAGAAGCCAGTGTTAGATCAGGCCAATGGCTCATCCAGTCGAACACTCTGTGTCACTCAGTGTCCAGAAATACCAGGGGCCACCAGGAGGTCCAGCAGTGGGGCCAGGACACTAGAAGCCCTCCCATTGTTGACCCCCCACGCCGGCACCAAGAATACAGAGCATCCCTTGCCCCAGACTGAGAATTCCTCCGCTCCATATAAAGAACATAAGAGAAGCCAGTGTTGGATCAGGCCAATGGCTCATCCAGTCCAACACTCTGTGTCACACAGTGTCCAGAAATACCAGGGGCCATCAGGAGGTCCAGCAGTGGGGCCAGGACACTAGAAGCCCTCCCACGGTTGACCCCCTCCCCACACACACCAAGAATACAGAGCATCCCTTGCCCCAGACTGAGAATTCCTCCGCTCCATATAAAGAACATAAGAGAAGCCAGTGTGGATCAGGCCAATGGCTCATCCAGTCCAACACTCTGTGTCACACAGTGTCCAGAAATACCAGGGGCCATCAGGAGGTCCAGCAGTGGGGCCAGGACACCAGAAGACCTCCCACGGTTGACCCCCCGACCCTGGCACCAAGAATACGGAGCATCCCTTGCCCCAGACTGAGAGTTCCTGTCTATACCTTGTGGCTAATAGCCACCAATGGACCTCTGCTCCATATAAAGAACATCAGAGAAGCCAATGTTGTATCAGGCCAATGGCCCATCCAGTCCAACACTCTGGGTCACACAGTGGCCAAAAACACCAGGGGCCATCAGGAGGTCCAGCAGTGGGGCCAGGACACCAGAAGCCCTCCCACGGTTGACCCCCCGACCCTGGCACCAAGAATACGGAGCATCCCTTGCCCCAGACTGAGAGTTCCTGTCTATACCTTGTGGCTAATAGCCACCAATGGACCTCTGCTCCATATAAAGAACATCAGAGAAGCCAATGTTGGATCAGGCCAATGGCCCATCCAGTCCAACACTCTGGGTCACACAGTGGCCAAAATATACCAGGGGCCATCATGAGGTCCAGCAGTGGGGCCAGGACACCAGAAGCCC
>JAPDNY010000010.1:126122784-126190284 GCA_029375565.1 Gekko gecko | reverse complement strand
TCAGGGAAGAAACTTCAGGTGGTAGAGTCCGGCATGCAAAGCTGAAGACCTCGGGCTGCTGGTTTGGCCACACTGGGCAACGTGTGGGACCACCTCCTCCAGTGTTCCCTCTAAGCTGAGTGAGTGTGAGCTAGCTCACAGGTTTTTAGCCTCCGGCTCACACATTTTTGTCTTGGCTCAGGAAGGAGGCCTCCAGAGCAATGTTCCCTCTAAGCCATGGAGTCCTGTGAGCAAAAATTCTACTTTGTGAGCTTACTAGGATTGAAGTTGTGAGCGAGCGATTTGGCTGCTGCATAAAATTAGTTTGCTCTGGACCCCTCCTTCCTGAGCCAAGGCAGAAAAGTGTGAGCCGGAGGCTAAAAAACTGTGAGCTGGCTCACACTAGCTCAGCTTAGACGGAACACCGCTACTGACATTAAAATTGTGAGCAAGCGATTTGGCTGCTGCATAAAATTAGTTTGCTCTGGAGCCCCATCCTTCCTGAGCCAAGGCAGAAAAGTGTGAGCCGGAGGCTAAAAAACGGTGAGCTGGCTCACACTAACTCAGCTTAGAGGGAACACCGCTCCAGAGCAAAGTAATTTATGCAGCAGCCAAATCGCTCACTCGCAACTTTAATGCCGGTAGCTCATAAGGTAGGATTTTTGCTTACAACACTCCACAGCTTAGAGAAGAGGAGGAGGAGGAGGAGGAGGAGCAGGAGCAGGAGGAGGAGGAGATAGTATTTATATCCTGCCCTTCACTACCCAAAGGAGTCTCAGAGCGGCTTACAAGCTCCTTTCCCTTCCCCTCCCCACAACAGACACCCTGTGAGGCAGGTGGGGCTGAGAGAGCTCTGACAGAAACTGCCTTTTTTCAAGGACAGCTGTGCCAGAACCATGGCTTGCTCAAGGTCAGCCTGCAGGTGCAAGTGGAGGAGTGGGGAATCAAACCCGGTTCTCCCAGATTCAGCAACCTGTAGCCTTGGCACCAAAGACTGAAGCCAACTTAATCTTCTGTACTCTTCTGATTTTTCAAAGTGGAAGCTGACTACTCCGTGTAAACTTTGTTAATTGAATAAGACAACACGCCATGGATGTTCTGTTGAACACGGATTGCATCAATTGTACTTCTGATGAAGTCTGGAAACGGAGAGATGTAATCCGGAAGCTTCGTTATCTTTTGGGAAATATTTGGACAGTGTTGATACATACTGATTTTCTGTAACTTCTGATAAATATTCTTGTTGTAAAAGCAAAACCACGGTTCAGTGGTGTTTGAGTACTTAATCCCGACTGTTGTTCTGTTTCTTCACTGCACTGTTCAGCCGGTGGTCTCTTTATACACTAGTTCAACTAACCCCCAGCTGACTGGGCGCAAATGAAAGTCCAGGATGTGACCAAGAGACAAAATGCCTGCATCCCATAAAGGACCGTGCCTTGGAATAGCCAGTCATGGAACCAGCTAGAGGAGAGGGGACTCTGCCCCTGTATAAATCGAAGGTGCAACCTCATCTGGAATACTGTGTGTAATTCTGGTCACCACATCTCAGAAAGGATATTATAGCTTTGGGAAAGGTGCAGAAAAGAACAACTGGAATTATAAAAGGGTTGGAACACTTTCCCCATGAAGAAAGGTTAAAACACTTGGGGCTCTTTAGCCTGGAGAAACGACGGCTGAGGGGGTGACATGATCGAGGTTTACAAGACTATGCATGGGACAGAGCAGGTCAAGAAAGAAGTACTTCTCTCCCTTTCTCACGTTATAAGAACCCATGGGCACTCAATGAAATTGCTGTGCAGTTGGGTTAGAACAGGTAAAAGGAAGTCCTTCTTCACCCAAAGAATGATTAACACATGGAATTCACTGCCACAGGAGGTGGTGGCGGCTACAAGCATGAACGGCTTCAAGAGGGAATTGGATAAACATATGGAGCAAAAGTCCATCAGTGGCTCTTAGCCACAAGGTCTAGATAGGGACTCTGGGGCAAGTGAGGCTCTGTATTCTTGGTGCTTACAGGTGGGGGCAACAGTGGGAGGGCTTCTAGTGTCCTGGCCCCACTGCTGGACCTCCTGATGGCACCTGGTATTTTTGGCCACTGTGTGACATAGAGTCTTGGACTGGATGGGCCACTGGCCTGATCCGTCATTGGCTCCTCTTGTGTTCTTATCACGTGACCCTGAATCGTGCCCAAATGCAAGCATCGCTGAACCAGGCGGGGACAATTGCTGATGAGTTCAGCAGTTCTGTGACTGGAAGGTTTCCCTCCAACTCTGGCACGGCCACCTTTGGATTCAAAGGAGGGAACTTCCTTGCTGGTTGGAAGGGAGTGTAAAGAGGGCCAGATCTCTTCAGGACACTTGGAAGCTGTTGAAAGCTACAGACTAGATCCGACTGCAAAAGTCAAAGAGGAAACCAGTCGCGGTTAACCAGAAGAGTCAAACAAACCATAAAAGGGCAAGACAGCTTGTCTGTGAAAAGTGGAAGTCTGGTCCCAAAAAGGAGAATCAAATGGAGCACAAGTAATGGGAAAACACCAGGCTGACAATAACAAACCAAGAAGACTGTTCAGATGAACCACAAGAATTTCTTTATATGCATCAGAAGCAGGGAAGCAAACAGGGACACAGCGGGGCCCTTGGACACAATAAGGGCGAGAGTGTTTCTTAAAAGGAGATGGCTGGACAGCAGTCAAGCTGACTCTCTTCACCATGGAAGGCGTGGGGTGGCTTCCCCTATTTTTCAGGGAAAGTCCTGGGGAACTGAGTCAAACACAGATAACGAGGGATAAAGTTCTTGAGGAGAGAAGGGCAACTAGAATGATAAAAGGGTTGGAACACCTTCCCTATGAAGAAAGGTTAAAATGCTTGGGGCTCTTTAGCTTGGAGAAACGACGGCTGAGGGGTGACATGGTCGAGGTTTATAAGATTATGCATGGGATAGAGCAGGTTGAGAAAGAAGTCCTTTTCTCCCTTTCTCACAACACAAGAACTCGTGGGCACTCCATGAAATTGCTGAGCAGTCGGGTTAGAACAGATAAAAGGAGGTACTTCTTCACCCAAAGAGTGATTCACACATGGAATTCACTGCCACAGGAGGTGGTGGCAGCTACAAGCATGGACAGTTTCAAGAGGGAATTAGATAAGCATACGGAGCAGAGGTCCACCGGTGGCTATTAGCCACAAGGTATAGATAGGGACTCTCAGTCTGGGGCAGGTGATGCACTCTATTCTTGGTGCTGGGGGGGCAACAGTGGGAGGGCTTCTAGTGTCCTGGCCCCACTGCTGGACCTCCTGATGGCACCTGGTATATTTTGGCCACTGTGTGACACAGACTGTTGGACTGGATGGGCCATTGGCCTGATCCAACATTGGCTTCTCTTATGTTCTTACGTTATGTTCTTAAATGTTTACACTCCCAGGGAAATGCTGATTGCCACTTTGGGGTCAGGAAGCAATTTTTCTCCAGGCCAGTTTGGCAGGGGAGCCTGGAGGTTTTTTGGTCATCTTCTGAGCATGGAACAGGGGTCAGTGGGGGGTGTGGAGGGGGAGGTATTTGTGAATTTCCTGCATTGTGCGGGGGGTTGGACTAGATGACCCTGGAGGTCCCTCCCAACTCTAGGATTCTATGATACTAGTGGCTCCATGCTGGGAATTTTCTAGACAGGGAATGAAAATACAATGGCCAGTACTGCAGTGTCATGTATAGGTCTACAATCAGTGTTCCCTCTAAGCGGAGTTAGTGTGAGTTAGCTCACAGTTTTTTAGCCTCTGGCTCACCCATTTTTGCCTTAGCTCAGGACGGATGGTTCCAGAGCAAAGTCATTTATGCGGTTGCCAAATTGCTCGCTTCACAACTTTAATGCCAGTAGCTCGCAAAGTAGAATTTTTGCTCACAAGACTCCACAGCTGAGAGGAGAAGAAGAAGAGAAGAGATTGGATTTCTACCCCGCCCTTCACTACCCAAGGGAGTCTCAGAGCGGCTTACAAACTCCTTTCCCTTCCCCTCCCCACAACAGACACCCTGTGAGGTAGGTGGAGCTGAGAGAACTTCTGACAGAAACTGCTCTTTTTCAAGAACAGCTGTGCCAGAGCTTGTGACTGACCCAAGGTCACACCAGCAGGTGCAAGTGGAGGAGTGGGGAATCAAACCCGGTTTTCCCAGATTAGCGTCCTCGCACTTAACCACTACACCAAACTGGCTCTCACTTAAAGGGAGCCTTTATGATGCAGGTGGAAATCTTTCACCTCACCTGCCACCTGATACTTTTAGCTGGAGATGCCGGGGACTGAACCTGGGACCTTCTACTCTACCACCGAGCCACAGCCCCTCCCTGAAAATCACAGGGGTACCGTCAGTCCAAATCCACGTAGTAACATTTCTCAATATAATCCTCTGAAAAACCATGAAATAAAATGTGCATTTTGCAGGTCAATAAGCTAGAGGTTTACCCAATTCGGAGAGGCTGTAGGCTTGATCCCTGAAGATGATCCGGTCCGACTTATAGACGGGAGCTTTGCAGTTGTGACGCAAGGAGAAGAGGTGGAGCAGCTGGGTGGGCCGTAGTTGATCCCTCCACTGGTTGGAGCCAGAGCTGGAGGAAGAGGAAAAGAATCATAGAATCATAGAATATCAGAGTTGGAAGGGACCTTGCAGGTCATCTAGTCCAACCCCCTGCACTCTGCAGGAGCATAGCCAAAAGACAGCCCTACATACCTACAACATGCCCAAAAGATGGTTGTCCAGCCTCCGCAAAAACATCCAGCGAAGGCACATCCACCACCTCCCAAGGCAATCTGTTCCACTGCTCAACCACTCTGACAGTTAGGGAGTTTCTCCTGATATCTAGCCTTACTTATGGCTTACTGCTAACACAATGGCCCCAGAGTACCTACACGCAGTAAGTCTGGGGCAGACCACAGCGGGCCCCAAATCTGGAGAGGAACCGATTCTCTAGGTCGATGGTGGTCTCCCCAATCTTCTCATCCTTGGACAGGAGGTCGTAGTCATAGAGGGAGACCTTCAGGTCCTTCTCCAGGGGCAAAGTGCAGGTCAGCTCAAACATCCTACAGAGAGACAGGAAGGCTTCAGTTGCGCTGGGAAGCACCCAACACAGGCCTAGTAGACCGCAAGGTGCTGGACTGCCTTAGCCGGTGTGGTGTGTCGTAGTTTGAGTGCTGGATTAGAATCAAATGTGACCACACAGATCAGAATCAGACCACTGGACCATCAGACTGGATCAGAACATCAAGATCAGTATTGTCTACTTAGACTGGCAACAGCTCTCCAGGGTCTCAGGCAAATAAAGGTCTTTCACATCATCTGATCCTTTTTTTTTAAATGGAGGTGCTGTGGACTGGACCTGGGACCTCCTGCGTGGAAAGAAGAGGGTCTTCCACTGTACCACAGCACCTGGTATATTTTGGGCACTGTGTGGCCCAGAGTGTTGGACTAGATGGGCCATTGGCCTGATTCAACATTGGCTTCTCTTATGTTCTTGTGTTCTCCCCCAAAACTATTGTCTACTCAGGCCGACAGCGGCTCTCCAGGGTCTTAGGCAGAGGTCTTTCCCATCACCTCCTGCCTGGTCCTTTTAACTGGAGATGCTGGGGATTGAACCTGGGACCTTCTGCGTGCCAAGCAGGAGGCTCTCCCACTGAGCCACAGCCCCTCTTTACAGCTCTCCAGGGTCTCAGGCTGAAGTCTTTCACATTATACCTCCTGCCTGGTCCTTTCTAACTGGAGATGCTGGGGATTGAACCTGGGACCTTCTGCATGCCAAGCAGAGGCTCTACCACTGAGCCACAGCCCCTCTTTACAGCTCTCCAGGGTCTCAGGCAGAGGTCTTTCCCATCACCTCCTGCCTGGTGCTTTTTAACAGGAGATGCCGGGATTGAACCTGGGACCTTCTGCATGCCAAGCAGATGGTTCTTCCACTGAGCCACGACCCTCTTTACAGCTCTCCAGGGTCTCAGGCAGATGTTTTCACATCACCTACTGACTGGTCCTTAACTGGAGATGCCAGGGACTGAGCCTGGGACCTTCTGCATGCCAAGCAGATGGTTCTTCCACTGAGCCATGGACCCTCCCTTCTCTGGGAGAATTGGAAGACTTGGGTTCAAATCCCCACGTGTGGCATAGAGGCTCACTGGGTGACCTTGAGCCAATATCTCTTTCAGCCTAACCCTAACCCGAGGCGTTTTTATGGGGATAAAATGGAGATGGGCAAAACCCAACACAGCAGTCTGGGGTCCTTCGGTGAAAGGCAAGACGAAAATGTGACTGATAGCTGTCGAAATTTGGCTTCCTCAAGCTCCGTCAAGATAGCAAAGAGGAACGACCGAAATACGACCTGGGCCAGGACAGTTTGGGTTAAAGTTTCTCATTTTCTTGGGGTTTGTGAAGGCGGGATTGAAAACGATGTTTTTAGAGGAAAGTTGGCATTCCTTCATCGGCTACTGGGATCGGAGATTTCGCTCTGATCTGCGAGATTCCCTGGCATTTTGTTTCTTCGTCACCCACACGATAATGATCACGGGGCTGCGGTAATCACATAATCAGACTACTTTCTTGGCCCGCGTGCTTCCCAATATTTTTACAAGAATCTGCAGAGTTTCATAAAAAGTTCAAAAAAACATTTTCTGAACAGCTGGCCGTGCTGGAACGGAGCTGAGGCACTGCTGGAGCGGACCACGCAACGGCCAGGGTGGGTTGGCGGCTTCTGCCAGGGAGAGACCTCCAGAAGACGGCCAAAGTCCTTTCCGCGTGAAATGGGCTGCCCTGGATTTCCAGAGGTGCATAAAGTCCCTTTGCAAGGTGCTGATGCCCAGAGATAAGGCAAGAAATTCACAGCAGCCTTGGGAAGCTAGACGGGGGTCTGCTGGCAACGCCGGACCCTCATCCTCACCCACCTGCTTACTCTTTCTCTTTGGAAGATCTCCGCCCCCAACACACATACACACACACACACTAATGCCTGGAGGTCAAATTCCCTCTTACTTCCCAAAGACAGGCTCCAGAGTGCAAGGGATGTAGTGGTCCTGGTCATTGATAGATTTCTTCCCCGCAGAAATCTTCACATAAGGGTCACACTGCAGAGGAGAAGAGAAGAGGGGCAGGGAAAGTGAGTTCTCTGCAACAGTCCCAGTCACGAGCACGGCGGGATGGTGAAAACGGCAGCACCAGAGCAGGCTGAACCTGGGAGCCAGAGGGCTTTGAGCAGGGCCACAGACCGGGCCAGGCCAGCAAAGCCCCACGCCCGGCATGCTGTCAGAGGCGACCTCTGTGAGACTAGCAGCCGAGTCCTCCGACACCCTGCTGGATCAGACCGCTGGTCCGTCAAGTCCAGCATCTTGTCTCGCACAGCCTCTTGCCCTGATATCGCCTCCTAGCACCGGCATTCAGGGGCCTCTTGCTCTGACCCTGATGGATTCCTTTGCTCACCATGGCTAGCAGATGTTGACTGACCTCTTCTCTGTGAAACTGTCTAACCCTGTTTCAAAGCCATCCACGCTTGCAGCCCTCACTGGCAGTGAATTTCACCGTTTAATTATTCATTGAGCGAAGGAGAGCTTCTGTTGGTCTGTCCTGTACCTTCCTGTCTGTGAAGGAATGAACTTGCAAACCCCATTCCTTCAGGTACCTGGGCAGCTGAAAACACCTGTCACCATCTTCAGTTTTCACTCAGCAGTGCTGTCCCTTCCCCTCACTCCCAGGGAGAAGGGAGTGACCAAAACCAAACTGAACAGTAACTGCTGCCAACCGCAAATTTCAGAGTATCTGCTGCTAGTTGCTGCCTAGTTGCTGCGTCTCCTGTTTCACTCATCCTAGCTACTGCAGGGACAATCTGTTGCACCATTGTGATTTGAAGCTAAGGCACTCAAAGCATGGCCTTCCCATTATTATTGCACTTCAGATAGCGAGTCTGAACAGGTGTGGTGCGTTTTCAGAGATCAGGCTTTGAATATTCAAAGTATAAGGAAGTTTCACAAAAATGAAAGGACTACACACAGTCAGTTCAAGCTTCAGGCTGAGCAGGGATGCAAAGAAAAGGTTGAAAACAGGCAGCCCTCTCACCTTACACTCAGCAGTTATTCTAAATGAGGTTTAATTAGGAATAGCTAGTTTTCTTTAAGCTGCAGTAAATAAAAGTCCCTCACTATCTTAGTTCTTCAGAGCTGGGACTTCTCTCTATTTTCTCATCATGTTCACAAAATGGAGTCCCCGGGTAAAGACTTACAACTCCATGACTTGTGACTCCCTGGTCAGAAGCCGTAAGATGAGACAGCTGCTTTCCTGTGTCTTGTGAATTTATAATCTTCTCTTGAGAGTCTATCCCCTCCCCCCTGGATTGTTTGGATCTTCCTACTTCAAGAGGAAAAGAAAACTATGGAGCCTTTTGGCTGTCCACAACTCTGTCTCCTGAAGTGTCATGTTCTAGCAAGGTGTGAGATGGCAAAACCCTTTGTTTTTCCCTGGTCTGTCATTTGCATAACTAAGACCTTTGGGTGCTGTTTGCTTGGGGGATAGGTGCATTGTCCCCAGCACATATCCTCTCTGCCAGCTACAGATCTGCAGCGGGGCTGCTGTCATGTAGAGACAGTGCAACCCAATGAATAGATTACTGGAGCGAGTTCTAGAGGTGGGGACATTTCTCCGCACTGTCTCATCCCCCTTTTAAAGCCTTCTATGCTCTGCTAACGGCCATCACTACATCCTCTGGCAGAGAACACCATACTGAAACCAGATGCAAAGGCTTAGAAACTTGAGTCTTTTCCATTTAGAAAAAAAGATGACTCAGGAGAGGAAATAGCAGAGTTTATAAAATTATGCACAGTGTGGAAAAAGAGGATACAGAGAACATTCTATTCCTCTCCCCTGGTATTAGAAATCAGGGTCACCCAATAAAGTTGTTGGGAAATCGGCTCAGGACAAACAAAAGGAAATACTACTTTACTTGATGCGTAATTAGACTCTGACATTCACTGCCAGGTGATGCAGTGATGGCCACCAGCATAGATGGCTTTAAAAGGGGGTTAAACAGATTCCTGGAGGAGAGCTCCATCAGTGGCTACTGACCATGGTGACTGAAGGGAACCTCCACATTCAGAGGCAGTCGACCTCTGAATACCAGAGCTGGAAGGCAATGTCAGGGGAAGGGCATCAGGGGAAGGTCTTGGCCTCTATGCCCTGTTTGTTGGCCCTCTAGGACTAGATGGACTATTAGTCTGGTCCAGCAGGGTTCTTCTTACATTCTTATTTTGGAAGAAGAAGAGGAGGAGGAGGAGGAGATTGGATTTATACCCCGCCCTTCACTCGGAATCTCAGACTAGCTTACAAACTCCTTTCCCTTCCCCTCCCCACAACAGACACCCTGTGAGTTAGGTGGGGCTGAGAGAGCTCTTTCAAGAACTGCCCTTTCAAGGACTGCTCTTGTCAGAACGATGGCTTGCCCGAGGTCGTCCAGCAGTTGCAAGTGGACGAGTTGGGAATCAAACCCGGTTCTCCCAGATTACAGTCCACAAATTTAACTACTACACCAAACTGTTACCTAGCAAAACTTACGTGCTTGTGCAGGAGAACAAGATCACGTGCAGCTAACAGTTCCACCGCGGATATTCACACTGCTGCAGAGGCAAGCCGCAGCTATGACTTGGCTCTTCAGCAGGGTGAGAAGCAACAAGGAAAGCGGCAGATGCATGCAGGGCTCTCCCCAGTTCGTGCATTTTAGATTCAAGGGATCCAGCCTGAAACATCTGCCAAAGGACAGCAATGATTTCTCTCAGTGCTTAGGTACATAAATAGTATGGAATACAGCTTGGAAGATTTTGTCCCTGAACTAAGTTTTGGGGGAGTCAAGTGGAATTTCGCTTTCGCACAAGTGGACACACAGCCTCCCCCCAACACACAACTGGCAAGTCCTGTTCAAGTCCTCTTAGCAGAAAGGGAGGGTGAAAGAAGAAGGGTGAGCAGGCCTCAGCCGGGAAGGCGGGGTAGAAATTTAATAAATCTAATCAAATCAAGAACCAAGCCTTACTCAACTCCTTCCCTGGTTGTCCCTCTCACAAGAAAGAAGATTGCCTCTCTTTGTTCCCCCCAGGTCAGGCCGGGAAGTCCATTTCTACCACCATGATTCTGCACCCCACGGAGGTAAACAATGCACAGGAATTGCCCCAAGGGGTGGCCGCCTAAACTCCAGCGCATGAAGAAATCCAGGAGAAACATCACATATAGTTTTTTTGCTGCTGATCGAGGTAACAGAATGAGGTTCCAAGGACAAGAACGGCAAGGCCTCCCTCACTTGGTGTCTTCCAGGCCCAGTTGAGATGAATATCTCTGGGGACTGGACATTGCAAAACCATCGGCACATTCTAAGCGGGGTCTTACCTTTCCATTCAAGTCTTTCGGCTGGAGGTCAAAGGCCCGGATGATATAAACCCGGACGAGGCACTCCTGGGGCCCTCTGGCCGGGAGCTGATGGAACTGGCGAGGGGGGACGGGCAGTGTGGGGTCGTCCGGCAGAGGGTAGATCTTGAAGGAGCCCTGCAAACAAAGCGGGGAAGCAGTTCTGCCATCAGTGTCCCCAAGAGCCACGCATTCCTTTACTGCTGAAAAGGAGAGCATACATTTTAACCACACCGGTGCAGACACCGTGAAGGAACCAGAACATCTGGAAAGGCCTTACTAGGTGGCAACCTCTCCAGTGCAATGGCAAATAGAAAACGTCTCAAGAGAAGGCAGGCAGGTGAAGAAGAGAAAGAAGAAAAAGAGGAGGAAGAAGAGGAAGAGGAGGAAGAAGAGGAAGAGGAAGAGGAAGAGGAGGAGGAAGAGGAAGAGGAGGAAGAAGAGGAAGAGGAGGAAGAGGAAGTGGAGGAAGGAGGAGGAAGAAGAAGAACTTAGCCTCTGGGAGTTCTGGTCTGAGGCCGCTCTGCATTTATTTCGGGGAGGGGGCACCATATGGGCAATGAAATTACCCAGAAAGAAAGGAAAATGGGACCATATCATGGCCATTCACAGTCTGCTGCTTTTCAGCACTGGCCCACGATCTGCAGTTTTGACTCTTATGGCAAAGAAAGGGAAATAAAACACAGTCGTGACCAAAACGCAGGGCAAATTCCAGAGAGTATCTCTGGCCAGCCAAAATAACGGAACGCCGCAAGACTCTCTCTGTTATTGAAATCCAAGGACCGCTCTCTCATTTGCCCACACATACAGTACAAATTCACTCACTCTGCTTAAACAGCAAATATCAATATTTCAAATTCCAAATCTTAACCTTCTGCTTCAAAGTCTGGACTACGAGCTGGGAATTTTTGCATATGAGGGATCCGGCTTTTGGCGTGCCTTTGCGGGCTGATCTGCTGCAATCCTCAGTTGACAACCAGATGGACAGAAACCATCAGACGACTTCTCCTCACTATGACAGTATCTGTAGGTTTCCCCCCTGGAGCAAACCGCAGTTCCTTGGGGGAAGGGGCTATTATGCAAACAGCCTGGGGTAAGACAGTTCAGCCCCTAGCCCCAATCTAAATCTCTCCCCATGGTTTCTTATTGCCTATGAAGAAGGAAGAAGAGGAGGAGGAGGAGGAGGAGGAGGAGGAAGAAGAGGAAGAAGAAGAGAAGAGGAAGAGAAGAAGAAGAAGAAGAAGAAGAAGAAGAAGAAGAAGAAGAAGAAGAAGAAGAAGAAGAAGAAGAAGAAGAAGAAGAAGAAGAAGAAGAAGAAGAAGAAGAAGAAGAAGAAGAAGAAGACGGTGGAGGAGGAGGAGGAGGAGGAGGAGGAGATTGGATTTATACCCCACCCTTCGCTCGGAGTCTCAGAGCAGCTTACAGACTCCTTTCCCTTCCCCTCCCCATAACAGACACCCTTTGAGGCAGGTGGGGCTGAGAGAGCTCTCCCGAGAACTGCTCTTTCAAGAACAGCTCTGACAGGACTGTGGCTTGGTGATGCACTCTATTCTTGGTGCTGGAGGGGGCAGCAGTGGGAGGGCTGCTAGTGCCCTGGCCCCACTGCTGGACCTCCTGATGGCACCTGGTATATATTGGCCGCTGTGTGACAGAGTGTTGGACTAGATGGGTCGTTGGCCTGATTCAACATTGGCTTCTCTTATGTTCTTATGGTTTGCCCAAGGTCATCCAGCAGCTGCGACTCCACACAGTTAACCACTATACCATTAAGAGACCCAGAGAGTTCTAATTATTGGTCTCCCAACTCACTGCTGTTTTGGTCCTGCAGTGTGCCCACAGAAGGGCCAGTTCAAGGTCCCAGCAAGGAACACCTTCTGGGCCCGCACCACTGCCATTCAGATGGTATCATGTCCCTGGGCGGTTGCCACAGGAAAGGACCGTGTGCCCAGCCATTGGTAGCGCAGGTCCAGGAGGGGAATCCGGTCACTTCCTGTTCTGCTTGTTGGGAAAGGCAGTGTCTGAGTTGCACATGTGCCGGGGGGGGAGCACATTCGCAGTGACCCTCAGAAGCTCCTCCCCTGCTGCAAATTCTGTCACTCTTCAAGGTGCTACTGGACTCTTGCTCTTTTCTGCTGCACAGACATGGCCACCCATCTCGGTGTGCAAAAAAGAAGAAGAAAGAGAGAAGACCCTGCAAGGGGGGGGCAGCAAGAAGACAGTCAGAGAGGACAGGGAGGTCCGCACCTTCTCTCCCCTGTTAAGTGTCCTTCCTGGTCTGTCTCCAGATTGCTGCTCTCAGGGCAATTTCCAGCTTCTTCTCCGAAGTGCCATGCTCAGTCTTAACCCCTCCCTCAGCTAGAGACGTAGTCAGGAACCTGCCTCTGTCTCTCCTCTTTCCTCTCAAATATATTAATTCCTAAATAAACCCTTATCTACTCTTTGATCAGGTTGGGCACCGTTGTAGTGCTAATTACTCTGCCAACACTGCTGAGCGCTGGGAATGATGGGAGCCCCTGTGTGCTATTGGCATCTTCCTCGTTATCGCATGCCAAGCAGTCACTTGGGCAACGTGTCTGCAGGACTGGCTTGGGCCCACAGCCCGTCTTCCGTTTGCTTAAGCCCTTCGGGGTGTCCGCCTGTCTCCAGAGGTCTCCCACCTTCCAAGTCCTTCGGAGCCTCAGGAGTGCTGCCTCCAAACCAGCCCTGCCCACAGTAATAGTAGTAGGAGTAGAAGAAGAGGAAGAGGAAGAGGAAAAAGAAGAAGAGGAACAGGAAGAGGAAGAAGAAGAAGAAGAAGAGGAAGAGGAAGAAGAGCAGGAGGAGGAAGAAGAGGAGGAAGAGGAAGAAGAGGAAGAAGAAGAGGAGGAGGAGGAGGAAGAAGAAGAAGAGGATGAAGAAGAGGAAGAAGAAGAGGAGGAGGAAGAGGAAGAAGAGGAGGAGGAAGAAGAAGAAGAGGAAGAAGAGGAGGAAGAAGAAGAGGAGGAGGATGAAGAAGAAGAGGAGGAGGAGGAGGAAGAAGAAGAGGAGGAAGAAGAAGAAGAAGAGGATGAAGAAGAGGAAGAAGAGGAGGAGGCAGAAGAGGAAGAGGAAAGAAGAGGAAGAGGAAGAAGAGGAAGAGGAAGAAGAAGAAGAGGAGGATGAAGAAGAGGAAGAAGAAGAGGAGGAGGAGGAGGAAGAGGAAGAAGAGGAGGAGGAGGAGGAAGAGGAGGAGGAGGAAGAAGAAGAAGAGGAAGAAGACGACGAAGAAGAGGATGAAGAGGAAGAGGAGGAGGAAGAAGAGGAAGAAGAGGAACAGGAAGAAGAAGAAGAGGAGGAGGAAGAAGAGGAAGAAAAGGAGGAGGAGGAGGAGATTGGATTTATACCCGGCCCTTCCCTCAGAGTCTCAGAGCGGCTTGCAAACTCCTTTCCCTTCCCCTCCCCACAACAGACACCCTGTGAGGTAGGCGGGGCTGAGAGAGCTCTCTCCAGAACTGCTCTTTCAAGGACAGCTCTGACAGAACTATGGCTTGCCCAAGGTCATCCAGCAGCTGCAAATGGAGGACTGGGGAAAGAAACCTGGTTCTCCCAGATTAGAGTCCGCGCACTTAACCACTACACCAAATTGACTCTCAGAATGCATCAGTCCTCAACCAGCACACCTGCGCACAGAGAAGGAGAAGAGGCCAACAGACCTTGAATTCCCCCACCACCGTAGGGTCTTCGTTGGCATCCTGTGTCTTTCCACGGTACAGCTTAAAGGTGTGGCAGAAATCTGAGAGACCCCCGTAGTCTTCGACGTTCTCCAGCTCAGTTTCCAAGACCTAAGGGAGGGAGGAAGAGCACAAGAGGTGACAGCTTGCCCCCCTCTCGGCCCCCGAAGAGTCCCCATCTCCTTCCTTTAGCAAGGAGGTCTCAGCTCCCAGCAGCCAGCTGAATCAAGGGCCTTCAGACTGAGTCCTCCTCCACCTGCACCCTGGTGCCAGCCCTACCACCACCTCAGAAACATTCATGACACAGGGCCCACATGGCCACATGAGGCCGCTGAATAAGACTCTCAGTCCGTCAAGGTCAACATTGTCTACTCAGACTGGCAGTGGCTCTCCGGAGACTCGAACTGGGGTCTTCCACATCACCTCCCACTTGGCCCTTTTCAAATGGAGATGCCGGAGATTGAACCCGGGACCTTCTGCACGCAACACAGAGGCTCTTCCACTGAGCCACGGCCCCTGTCCAAATGAATAAATCTCGGTGGGTCACTCATGAAGCTGCCTTTGAATGAATCAGACTACTGGTTCATCAAGCTCAGTACTGCCTACTCAGACTGACAGCAGCTCTACAAGGTCTTTCACATCGCCTCCTACCCGGTCCTTTTAAGGGGCGACGCCGGGGATTGAACCTGGGACCTTCTGCGTGCCAAGCAGAGGCTCTTCCACTGAGCCACAGCCCCTCTTTACAGCTCTCCAAGGTCTCAGGTGGAGGTCTTTCCCATCACCCACTGCCTGGTCCTTTTAATTGGGAGATGCCGGGGATTGAACCTGGGACCTTCTGCATGCCAAGCAGAGGCTCTGTCACTGAGCCACAGCCCCTCTTTTCAGCTCTCCAGGGTCTCAGGCAGAGGTCTTTCCCATCACCTCCTGCCTGGCCCTTTCTAACTGGAGATGCCGGGGATTGAACCTGGGACCTTCTGCATGCCAAGCAGAGGCTCTTCCACTGAGCCACAGCCCCTCTTTACAGCTCTCCAAGGTCTCAGGTGGAGGTCTTTCCCATCACCCACTGCCTGGTCCTTTTAATTGGGAGATGCCGGGGATTGAACCTGGGACCTTCTGCATGCCCAGCAGAGGCTCTCCCACTGAGCCACAGCCCCTCTTTACAGCTCTCCAGGGTCTCAGATGGAGGCCTTTCCCATCACCCTCCTGCCTGGTCCTTTTGACTGGAGATGCCGGGAATTGAACTTGGGACCTGCTGCATGCCAAGCAGAGGCTCTTCCACCGAGGCCCAACCCCAGGCAATGGCTGCAAGTGTTCAGATCCCAAAGGAAGTCCCCCTCCACGCATTACCTTCAGAGTGTCAAAGCCCTTTTCCAGGTAGGAGCCACATTTCTCCCTCTCGCCTGTGGAAGCATAGAATTTGCTCCACCAGTCAATCGGTTCTTCTTCCTGGAGGGAGAGGAAGACACGATCAACCATTTAGAAAAGAAAACCAAACCAAACCTGGGGGGGCAATCAGCTCCACTTGTGCAGTTCCCATTCCATCCAAAGGGGCCGAACTTCCCTGTGGTTTTTGCGCCCAGGAATGGAACGTGTAAGTAATTAAAAACAACAAGACCCGCTCCTATCAGAAGAGCCAGAAGGCAGGGATTACAGTGGCTTTTGAAAGTGTGGGTTGTTTTTATAAATATTAGTTTTAGACGAGTAACGACTCCCAAGGTCGACAGCAGCCAAGATGAAGAGGCAATTTGTAGCTCACGAAACATTCCTGAAAAATAAATATCTCATTTTAGAATTCCGCAAAATTCCATCGCCCTGACCTCACCGAGAACTCATAATCAGCGTTTATGGGAGCTGGTCCCAAGCCAGCCGGGAGAGCTCCCAGTCGCTGTCTCCAAAGGGCATTCGCTTTTTTGGTGGCGTTTTTAAAAAATCGAAATATTCCATAAATGTCACTTTTTTATAGAAACTAAGCCTCGCCTTTCAGCACTCGCATAGTTCTTTTCGTTTTTGAAAAAAGCGACATCCTAAGGCCAGATACCGAAGCTGAAGCTCAAATACTTTGGCCACCAAATGAGAAGGGAGCCCTCACTGGAGAAGACCCTAATGCTGGGAAAGACGGAAGGTCAAAGAAGAAGGGGACGGCAAAGGATGAGATGGTCAGACAGTGTTATCGATGCAACGAACATGAAATTAAGCGAACTCCGGAGAACGACGGAGGACAGGAGGGCCTGGCGTGATGTGATCCATGGGGTACTCATTTGGAATACTGTGTACAGTTCTGGTCACCACATCTCAAAAAGGATATTATAGCATTGGAAAAAGTGCAGAGAAGGGCAACTAGAATGATAAAAGGGTTGGAACACCTTCCCTATGAAGAAAGGTTAAAACGCCTGGGGCTCTTCAGCTTGGAGAAACGACGGCTGAGGGGTGACATGATCGAGGTTTATAAGATTATGAATGGGATTGAGCAGGATGAGAAAGAAGTACTTTTCTCCCTTTCTCACAATACAAGAACTCGTGGGCACTCCATGAAATTGCTGAGCAGTCGGGTTAGAACAGGAAGTACTTCTTCACCCAAAGAGTGATTAACACATGGAATTCACTGCTGCAGGAGGTGGTGGCAGCTACAAGCATGGACAGTTTCAAGAGGGAATTGGATAAACATCTGGAGCAGAAGTCCATCAGTGGCTATTAGCCACAGGGTATAGATGGGGACTCTCAGTCTGGGGCAGGTGCTGCACTCTATTCTTGGTGCTGGGGGGGCAGCAGTGGGAGGGCTTCTAGTGTCCTGGCCCCACTGCTGGACCTCCTGATGGCACCTGGTATATTTTGGCCGCTGTGTGACAGAGTGTTGGACTAGATGGGCCATTGGCCTGATTCAACATCGGCTTCTCTTATGTTCTTAAGTCGCAAAGAGTCGGACTCGACTGTGCGACTGAACAACCACCACCACCACCAAAGAAACGGCCTTATGACACTCCCCAGGTCCGAATCCCCAAGAAGGCGCTGGCAGTCATGTAATGACTTACCTCTGTTCTCTTCTGCTGCCCCAGGACAAAGGAGAAGGTTAGACAGATAAGACCGAGAAAAACATGTGTTTAAGGAGCGAAACAGCAGGGAAATTCACTGGAATGTTGATGGGACAAGGCGTTAATTGGCCAGCTTCGAAACACAAGAGCCACACTAATCAACAGGCTCACTCATCAACAGGCCCCCTCCAAGGGGACTGTAGGAGGCTTCCAGTGCAATGGCCCCCTCGGCACCACATGGCAGCATTTATGCGCCTAATTAGCGCTTCCTTTGCAGCAACGGTGTGCCGGGAGCCGTACAGAATGTAGAAGCCACATGGGCTCTGTGCCTGAAGCTCACAAGAATGCTCATAAACCTCTGGTAGAGATAAGGCGACTTGTTTCTCACAACTAAAAACTGGAAGGACCAGAAGCATTTTTTTAAAAAAGAATTATCACTCTCAGAGGAGTCCCTGCGTGTTTCTGTACGACCTGCCGTTCTGTCTGTGCCAAGACAAGAGTGGGGATTCTCCTGGAGAGATGGGTAATTCTTGAGTAAGCCATTCAGTAGAGATGGTGCTACAGTTCTCTTCCGACAGCTGTGGGCTGGAAGAGGGCGAGCCCAGAACAGGGACTCGTGCCGAGAGAAGTTCCCTCTGTGCCCAGGCTCTTTGACTGCCCAGGAGAAGTGGGTACATTTATTTCCTATGGCTCATTAATAACCCTCTTGCAGCACATGAATATGGCAATGCAGATCTCGAACTCAAAACTAACGGGCAGCCAGTGAAGGGACCTCCAAAGAGGAGTAACATGTTCCCTGTGGCTAGTACCAGATAATAAACGGGCGGCTGCATTTTGCAATTTGGGGATAGTTTTCAAGGGCAGCCCCATCTAGACCACCTTACAGTAATCTAGCCTCAAGGTTGCTGAAGCACGGATCAGCATGGTCAGCTCAGACAGCTGCAAATAGGCAGCCACATTCCTAGAAGAAGAAGAGATGGGATTTCTACCCCGCCCTTCACTACCCAAAGGAGTCTCAGAGCAGCTCACAAACTCCTTTCCCTTCCCCTCCCCACAACAGACACAACAGAGAGAGCTCTGACAGAAACTGCTCTTTTTCAAGAACAGCTGTGCCAGAAATAAGGCTTGCACAAAGTCATCCAGCAGCTGCAAGTGGAGGAGTGGGGAATCAAACCCGGTTCTCCCAGATTAGAGTCCAAACACTTAACCACTACACCAAACTGGCTTTCAGTCCTTAACCAGACATAGCTGGGCAAAAAGCACTTCCCACTGTCATGGACACCCGTTCCCCCAACAGGAGGCCAGGATAGATCCAACAAGACTCCCAGAGTCTTTTGGCAAAAACTGGATATCGTTGATGATAGGAAGAGTGATCCCGTTTAAAGCAGTGGCCCTTCCAGATGGCATCACCACCATCTTCTCTGGACTGAAATCCAGTCTGTTCTTCCTCAGCCTCACAAGCACCACATTCAGACATTGGGCCGGGACAGAGACGGCTGCACCTGGTGGCTTATTCCTAGTAACATACAGCTGGGTGCATACTGTTGGTCACCTACTCCAGACCTTTGGACCATCTCATTAAGAGGCCCCAATGTAGATATTAATCCATGTGGGAGATCACAGATCCTTATGGCACCCCTCTGCCCTCCCTATTAGCTCCCAAGAGTATGATTCAATCTCTCTCCCTGCAGCCTGTCTGGGAATGATCTGATTGAGAATATCAGAAGGGTTTGCTCCGTCCAGACCTAATGCACTCTCGAGCATTTCAGCAGTATCGCACAGCCCACCAAACCAATGGCTGACGATAAAGCTAAAAACAACAGAGATGCATTTCCTTTGTCCATCCGAAGATGGAAGATCGTCCACAAGGGCCACTAAAGCTACGTCTGACCCAGACCCAGGCCTAGGACTGCCAGCTCTGGCTTGTGGAGTTCTGGGAGATTTGGGGAGGGCAGGGTTTGGGGAGAGGGTACAACACTATGGAGTACGCCTCTCAAAGCAGCCAGTGTCTCCAGGGGAACTGGTCTCTGTAGTCTGGAGACTTGGAGGTTGGTAACCCTGCCCGGGCCTGAAGCCGGATTGAACGAGATCAAGATCAGAAACTAAGTCACGACAGCTCCCAGGCTCTCGAGCAATTCCCATCCATGTCAATGCAGCCTGCTGGAAAAAAATTCCTGATGGATCAGGTCCCATGTCAAAGATCACATTGAAAAAAGGATTTTTGCATGGTCAGTTTGGTGCAGTGGTTAGGTACGCGGACTCTAATCTGGGAGAACCGGGTTTGATTCCCCACTTCTCCACTTGCAGCTGCTGGATGACCTTGGGCAAGTCATAGTTCTGGCACAGCTGTCCTTGAAAAAGAGCAGTTTCTCTCAGAGCTCTCTCAGCCCCACCTGCCTCACAGGGTGTCTGTTGTGGGAAGGGGAAGGGAAAGGAGTTTGCAAGCTGCTCTGAGACTCTGAGTGAAGGGCGGGGTATAAATCCAAACTCTTCTTCTTCTTCCTCTTCTTCTTCTTCTTCTTCTGTTTTGTCCATTGCAGGACTGCAGTGGTGGCAGAAATGCCCGCTGTGCTCCACAGAACCACGCCCCCCCCCCGCTGCACAGGTGCCCTCTCGGAGCCCGGTTAAGGCCCGGCTGTTCACGGGAGGCGACCGCAGGAATTCCTGCACGGGATCCCTGCCCCGGCTGATGAATCCTGGGGCCGGGTATCGACTGTCAAGCTTCAGAGAGAGACATCTGATCCCGTCGGCTCTTCCAGCAAAGAGTAACCGGAGAGGCCATAAAGTGTGCGCTACGATCCGAGACTAGCAAACGCAGCAAATAACCAATTACTCCAAATAGTTTACAGATTTCATTTTTGCATGTTTTCTGGCTCGGGTTTCCCATGCTAACTTGTCACTCGACGGGTTATTTATCCGGCAAAAGGCCTGGCTGGATGGGAGACAGAAAAGCCCTGGGAACGGACGGCTGCTCGGCTGGTGAAGGGTGTAGATCTCTACCTTCGCGTTCGCTAGCCACGGGGATCAACGTTTCCCCCCTTTATTATCGCGGTGCTGCTGGGTCACAGTGGAGGGGATCTCACAATCCACCCAGGAGCTCTTCTCCAGCCTATGGTTGCCAGCCTCCAGGCGGGGCCTGGAGATGTCCCAGAATTTCAACTGATCTCCACCATACGGAGGTTAGTTCCTCCTGAGAAAACGGCTGCTTTGGAGGGTGGGCTCTGGATCGTTTTATCCCACGGAAGTCCCTCCCCTCCCCAAACTCCACCCAAACCAGACTCCATCCCCCAAATCTCCCAGAATTTCCCAACCCAGAGTTGGCAACCCTTTGAGCCCAGCCTATGGAGTTCCTTGAACTTAAGAGGCTTCTCCTCCAGGATTGGCTCAAATCTGGAAGCTGCAGCTGGTGCAAAATGCCACGGCCAGGCTTCTAATGGGGCTCTCTGGGGAGCATATCCAGCCTATGCTGAGAGCACTGCACTGGCTGCCGATAGCATGCCGGATTCATTTCAAGGTGCTGGTTCTCACCTTTAAGGCCCTATATGGTCAGAGACCTACATATCTGAGGGACCGCCTTTCCCCACATGTCCCCCAGAGAGCACTGTGGTCAGGGGCCCAGAATTGGCTGGCCCTCTTGGGTCTTAAGGAGGCTGGGCTGTTGACGACTGAGGCCAGGGCTTTTTTGGTGGCGGCCCCAGCCTGGTGGAATGCGCTCCCGGAGGAGATCAGGGCCCTGCGGGAACTAGGGTTCCCAAGTACCTAGCGTCTGGGGGCGGGGGACGAATGCTCCCTGGCCGGACCAGTCTTCCTGGTAACGCACCATGCCATCGCCAGGAAGGGACGGTAGGCGACGCTCTGGCAATGGGGCTGAAAACTCGATGGTACCATCGAGTTTTCAGCCCCATTGCCAGAGCGATGCCTACCGTCCCTTCCTGGCGACGGTATGGTGCTCCGCGCCTCTCCTTCCCCTGGGGATGGTCCTGCGAGGACGTATCCATCCCCCGCCGGCACACGGTAAGTTCTTGGGAAGCCTAGCGGGAACAGCTCTGAGAGAACTTGTGACTGACCCAGGGTCACGCCAGCAGCTGCAAGTGGAGGAATGGGGAATCAAACGTGGTTCTCCCAGATTAGAGAACAGATTTCGGACTCAATCGAAGATGCTTCAGTGGTCCAAAGAAACGGCTCTGCATTCTCTACCCCAGGGCTCCCCAACCTCTTTGAGCCTGTGGGCACTTCTGGAACTCTGACACAGCACGGTGGGCTCAAAATGGCTGCCAAAGGAGGCTGAGCCAGCCACAAAATGGCTGCCGCAGCTTCCCTTCGGTCACACAGTGAAATCCTTGAGTTGTGGTGGCAGCTGCTGCCGAAGCCATTTTTAGGAAAAAATCTGCGCAGCCAATCAGATCTCCAGTGGCCAGTCAGAATCCTTGCTGGCTAAAGCCCCACCCGGCCGCACCCGCTTTCTAAAAAAAAAGTGGGCAGCTGGAAAGGTGGGTCAGTGGGTATCATGTTGCCCACAGGCCCTACTTTGCGGACCCCTGCTCTGCCCACAGGGCAAAGAACTTGGGGTCACCCCTCATATACAGCCTCAATATTTGATGATTCCTTTCATGACAGGGGAAATTTCACGGACATAAACACAAGCACATTCCACTCCATTGCAGCCCGAGGGAACGTTAGGCCGGCATGGCCAATGTTCAGCTTACGGTCACATTTTGCTTAAACTGGCTTTGATTAATAAAAATGAGAATTAAGGGAGTGAATCCAAGCAATTAGGTGAGAAACGAAGCAATACCTACATGGAGACTGGCCCAAGAAGTTTGCGTGTTAATGAAAGGTGAGCCGGACAAGCTGTCTGCAGGCTACAAATTGAAACAATTGATTAGTGATGGAGTTAGACGGGCACAAATCCAACACAGAATGGCAAAAGTAAGCCTCTTTACACACACACACAGCCTCATCTATCCAAACAGCACTTCCCAATCAGTGTTCCCTCTAAGCTGAATTAGTGTGAGCTAGCTCACAGGTTTTTAGCCACCAGCTCACGCATTTTTGTCTTGGCTCAGGAAAGAGGGCTCCAGAGCAAACTAATTGATGCAGCAGCCAAATCGCTGGCTCACAGCATAAATGCCAGTAGCTCACAAGCGTAGAATTTTTGCTCACAGAAAAAGAGGATGAGATTGGATTTATACCCCGCCCTTCACTACCCAAAGGAGTCTCAGAGCGACTTACAAACTCCCTTCCCTTCCCCTCCCCACAACAGACACCCTGTGAAGTAGAAGAAGAGGTAGAATTGGATTTATACCCTACCCTTCACTACCCAAAGGAGTCTCAGAGTGGCTTACAAACTCCCTTCCCTTCACCTCCCCACAACAGACACCCTGTGAGGTAGAAGAAGAGGTAGAATTGGATTTATACCCCGCCCTTCACTACCCAAAGGAGTCTCAGAGTGACTTACAAACTCCTTTCCCTTCCCCTCCCCACAACAGGCACCCTGGGAGGTAGGTGGGGCTGAGAGAGCTCTGACAGAAACTGCTCTTTTTCAAGAACTGCTCTTATCAGAACTACAGCTTGCCCAAGGCCATCCAGTCAGGTGCAAGTGGAGGAGTGGGGAATCAAACCCGGTTCTCCCAGATTAGACTCCGCGCACTTAACCACTACACCAAACTGGCTCTCCTACACCAAACAGGACTCCACAGCTTAGACAGGGCATTGATCCCAATCTTAGGCACAGCCTGAAGTTCAAATAAATTGGAGCATCAATGACTCAGAGCAAACTAGATGCAGAGCTGAGCTGCATGGCTTAAGGACACATATAGGGCGGGGGTAGGGGATTATTTTGTGCTTTCACATTAAACAGGGCATATGAGTGGGAGGTCAGAAATCTTCCAGGCATTTGTCTCCCAGCCAGATTCTCTTCTGACATCAGTCCCAGGCTATCAACAAGAGGAAGTAAGATGGGAGAGAATTCAGCCTCTCTCACCCGAGCAGCCATTCAAGGTGAAAAACCAGACCGTCCAAACTGATGCACGAACCAGGCAGACATGTGAACAAACTACCTAGGGCTACGTGGCCAATCCAAATGCGTTTGCACCGGCCAGAGAGAGCAACGCAAGAGCTTCCGAATTCTATCCCCAACACACACACACCCTCGCTGTTCCCTTCGTCTTTTCTCTTCCACACTGCAAGCTCTTTGGGGCAGGGTCCTGTCCAGTGTTCCCTCTAAGCTGAGTTAGTGTGAGCTAGCTCACAGTTTTTCAGCCTCCGGCTCACATGTTTTTGTCTCAGTTCAGGAAGGCTGGGGCTCCAGAGCAAACTAATTTCTGCAGCAACCAAATGGCTTGCTCACAACTTTAATGCCAGTAGCTCACAAAGTAGAATTTTTGCTCACAAGACCCCACAGCTTAGAGGGAACATTGGTACTGTCTGCATTCTTTATAAAGCGCTGGGGCATCGTCGTAAGTGAATCGGGAAATGTGAGGTTTGGCCCAGACAAGGCACCACTGAGGTCCCACCCACTTAACTGAGCCACGTCGTAGCATTCAAGCTAAAGCAGGTAGTAGCCCCAAGTAACCCCAAAGTCGCCTTGCAAAAATATTAAATGCAGGGCGCCAACGCTTCCCGACCTCAGGAACCAGGGAAGAGGAGATGGCCGTTTCCTGACCTTGGCAGCCACCTGAACTGTCTGTCCCGTGGCCCATTTCTTGAGTCACCCGCGACTGCCGGGCACCTGGCTTTTCGTACCCCGAATAAATCTCAGTTCCCAAATCCCAGATGTGAATTTCTCATTGTGAAAGCCAATCCCCGCTCGTTCTCAGCCTAAACCCAGTTCTCTGGCCCTGAAGAGCATTCCCATACTCTCTTTCTCTCTCCCCGTCTCCTGGCAGCAATTGCCTACTGTATGTGTGTGTGTGTGGGGGGGGGGTGTTGCGCGCACAGCTTTTGTGGCGCCAGTGGTGACAGGGTGCGGCAAACACAAGCCCCGCTTGCCCCCGACTCTGCACCACATCTAAGCAGAACTCATCTTGCGTTTTTCAACAGCGGCAACAACGGCGGGCTCTTCTGCAAGGCACAGACGGGGTCCTGGCAGCTTTGCTCCAAATTAGCTTAACGAGGAGCAGCCTGACGGGTGGGCAGCCGGGGGTCCCACCACAAGCGCGCCAGGGCCGGGGGAGGCATATGCTGAGCGCCAGGCATGCCGAGAGAGGGGACCGAGGGACGCTGACGTCAGCGCTGCAAAGGCTCTCCCCCGTTGTTGCTTCCAGACAGGGACGATTCCCCACGGAGCATTTGTAACAGCAACCATCAAAGGGGGGGGATTGGCCAGGCTTTCCTCAGTTTCCCCTCATGCTCACCACCAATGCTCCCACTAAGCCGTGGAGTCTTGTGAGCAAAAATTCTACCCTGTGAGCCACTGGCATTAAAGTTGTGAGCGAGCGATTTGACTGCTGCATCAATTAACATAAGAAGATAAGAACATAAGAGAAGCCAATGTTGAATCAGGCCAATGGCCCATCCAGTCCAACTCTCTGTGTCATACAGTGGCCAAAATATACCAGGTGCCATCAGGAGGTCCAGCAGTGGGGCCAGGACACTAGAAGCCCTCCCACTGTTGCCCCCTCCAGCACCAAGAATAGAGTGCATCACCTGCCCCATACTGAGAGTTCCTATCTATACCTTGAGGCTGTGAGCCACTGACGGACCTCTGCTCCGTATGTTTATCTAATTCCCTCTTGAAACTGTCTATGCTTGTAGCTGCCACCGCCTCCTGTGGCAGTGAATTCCACATGTTAATCACTCTTTGGGTGAAGAAGTATTTCCTTTTATCTATTCTAACCCGACTGCTCAGCAATTTCATGGAGTGCCCACGAGTTCTTGTGTTGTGAGAAAGGGAGAAAAGTATCTCTTTCTCCATCTGCTCTATCCCATGCATAACCTTATAAACCTCGATCGTGTCACCCCTCAGTCGTCGTTTCTCCAAGCTAAAGAGCCCCACGCGTTTTAACCTTTCTTCATAGGGGAAGTGTTCCAACCGTTTTATCATTCTTGTTGCCCTTCTCTGCACTTTTTCCAATGCTATAATATCCTTTTTGAGATGTGGTGACCAGAACTGTACACAGTATTCCAAATGAGGTCGCACCATCGATTTATACCAGGGGCATGATGATACTGGCTGATTTGTTTTCAATTCCCTTCCTAATAATCCCCAGCATAGTGTTGGCCTTCTTTATTGCAGTTCTTCATTGCAGTAACAAATTAGTTTGTTCTGGAGCCATCTTTCCTGAACTAAGGCAAAAATGTGTGAGCCGGAGGCTAAAAAACTGGGAGCTAGCTCACACTAACTCAGCTTAGAGGGAACACTGCCCACCACTCCCAGCTCCCATGCGCTGCTGGATGGCTTCTGCCTTTCTTTTAAAAGTTAGCAGCTTTATCACCTTTTATGATGCTACAGTGACTATGGACATTGTTGAAAAAGCCCCTGGTGGCACAGGGATTTGGGAGGGGGGGTGCAAGGGGCTACAGAAGGAAAATGGTGCCAATCTGGGCACAGAGGTCTGAGAATGCACGCTGTCCCGCCCACGCAATGAGCAATGGTGCTTTGACCACAACCAAAGCTAAGCAGGTCTGCAGTAAAGCCGTGTGGGGCAGGTTCAGGACTACATGACCGTGTGGGGAAGAGGTGCTCAGGAGAGAGGGGGGAGCCAGCTGAGCTGTGAGGAAGCGGCCCTGGTGTTGAAAGCCAGAGGGGCTGCATGTCTGAGGCCGGATGTGCACAGAGCCGCCACCCCCCCCCCAAAGAAAGCACCCATTTTCTCCCAGGGAGCAGATTGCTGTAGTCTGTGGAGATAAGCTGTGATTCCGGGGGGATTCCCAGGCCCCACCTGGAGGCGGGCGTCCCTACTCTCTATTCATCGTGCCACTTCCACTGCTTCAGCCCCTGCTTCTACGCAGCCTCTCCTGCATTGGTCAGGCCCCCCGGAGTCTTGGGTGCAGGCCTGGAGGCCTCCCTTCAGAAAGGATGCGGGCGGAACGGAGCGGGTGCAGAAGAGAGCAATGGAGGGCCTGGAGACCAAGAAGCTCTGCAAGGAAAGGCCGAGGGACTTCTTGGGAATGTTGAGTCTGGAGAAGAGGAGGTTGAGGGGGGGACAGGATTGACTCTCTGGAAGTATCTGAAGGGCTGTGTCTCTTAGAGGAGGGCAGGGAGCTGTTCCTGTTGGCAGCAGAGGACAGAACTCACAATCATGGGGTTTAAATTCAGGGTGGGAAGGCACCGGCTGGGTATCAGGGAAAACTTTTTGACCGTCAGAGTTGTGCAACGGTGGAATCAGCTGCCTGGGGAGGTGGTGAGCTCTCCCTCGCTGGCCGTCTTCAAGCAGCGGCTGGACAAACACTGGTCAGGGATGCTCTGGGCTGGTCCTGCACTGGGCTGGGGGGGTTGGACTAGATGGCCTCTGCAGCCCCTTCTGACTCTGTAAGATTCTATTCTAGCCACCCAGGCCTCCTCCTCTTCCTCCTCCTCCTCCTCTGAGGCCCGGAGATCCCCTGAATTACAACTGAGGGCCAAACGACAGAGATCAGTTCCCGTAAAGAAGATGGCTGCCCTAGAGGGCGGAGTCTGCGGCCTTCTACCTTGCAGAGGCCCCTCTTCTCCTCCTCTGACCCCCCCCCCATACCCCCCCTTGCCTCTCCGGCATGACCCGGAAACTGGGCCTTCCTCCTGGGCCCTTTCCGGAAGGTGCCTTGCTGGCCCCCCCATCGAACCCTTCAAGAGTTTCTTGGAATGAGGCGTCTTCGTCACTGGAGGGGGGGAATGAATCCAGCCTCCCTCCGGAATCCCCGCTACGTGTGAAAAGGACGGACAGAGAGTTCTCCCTCCACTGTCGGCTGGACTCGAGGGCAATCGGTCATCTCTTCCAAGCCATTGTGCCAATCGGCCCTGACTTGGGCTCAGAAGGACAGATGCCATTCGTGCCCGGCGATGCCCTCCGTTTGCATTCCAAGCTTTCATCTATTCACATACCACTTTTCTCCTCCCCCACCCCCAAATTTTGGGATTCAATTCTGGGATTTAGAACACCATCCTCCACTCCTCCATTTTCGCACAACGACCCGGTGAGGTAGGTCAGACTAAGGGTCTGTGATGGGCCCGAGGTCACCCAGCAAGCTTCCATGGTAGAAGTGGTGATTCGAACCCGGGTCGCCCAAGATACTAGCCTGCCACTCTAACCGCTGCACCACGCCGGCTGTCGGTCCCCTGGTGGCCACAAGTCCCTCTGGTCATCCGAACACGCCCTCCCCTCCCTCTCCCGCAGGGGATCCCCCGCAATTAGATCAAGCTCAGAAACTCCCAAGCATCATTCTGAGTCCGGCCGTTCCCTCTGTGCACGCTCGTGGGGAAGAAACTTTCCCCCTTATAAACATGTTTGACAAAAGCTGCATGCAGAGAGGCAGGCACAGCTGCAGAGAGAACCCGGAATATATCCCCCCTTTCTTCCACGGAACTGCCCATTGCATACGGTGGCCAACCTCCGGGTGAGGCCTGGAGGGCTCCCGATATCACAACTGACTCCGGACAATAGAGGTCAGTTCCTTTGGAGAAAATGGCTAATTTGGAGGGTGGACTCGGTGCCATGGTACCCTGCTGAGGCCCCTCCCCTCTCCAAACCCCGCCCTCCCCAGGCTCCACCCCCCAAAATCTCCCAACGCTGGGAGCTGGGAACCCTCCTATTGCAGCAAGCCGGACTCTGGGCCCTTGGACCCCTCCTGGGGCTCCGTTCTGTGTGTTCCTTCCCCGCCTATGCCTTCTGCTTCCTAAGGGACTGAGGGGAGAGGCAGGGGGCAGGCTTTCCCTCCCCAAGGCACGGAAGCAAGATAGATCATCCCTGCAACAGCCAGTATGAGCGAGGCTGGAGACACGGCAACGCGGCGGAGCCTTTGAAGAGCAGTGCAGAGACACAGGGCTGGATAGCCAAGTCCATCGAGAACCACATGCGGCTCTTTCACACATATTGTGTGGCTTCCAGCAGGGCAGCTGGGGAAGCGAAGGGGAGGCGTGCTTTTTCTCTTTCTCCCTCCCTCCCATCTATTTGCTTTCTTTGTTTCTCTCCCTCCCTCCTTCCCTCCCTCCCTCCTATCTATTTGCTTTCTTTGTTTCTCTCCCTCTCTCTTTCTCTCTCTTTCTCTTTCTTTCCACCTCTTTCATTCTTTCCACTTCTCTCCCTCTTTCTTTCTCTCTTAGACAAATATCATTAGCAAACAAACAAATATCATTGGACAAATATTATCAATACCTGTTTTTACCCCTTTTTGTTGTTATTTTTGGCCGTCTCGTTGAATGTTAAGAAAAAAAGCAAATCTGCATATTTTTAAATAAAAATGTGTGCGTGATATTTGTTAGTGCCTTCCGGCTCTCGAGCGTCTGACTTTTATTCTGTGTGGCTCTTACATTGAGCAAGTTTGGCTACTCCTGATCTAGAAGAAGAGATGCTTTCAGATTTCGAGGGCGCCAGTGGTGGCTACCCAGTGAGAAGATGGATAACTTCCCCTTTCGTGCCACCCATGTCCTTCTATGCCAACACCCTCCTTCCCCCCACCCCTTTGCAATCACATCAGCATTACACACGGAATCTCTCAGAAATGCCTTCATAGAGGCTTCCCTCTTTAGGTTTGACATGAAACGGAGGGGAAGGGGCAATACAGTTTGACCAAATGTGATCTGGGCATTCCAGATCAATGAATCGCAAAGCCCTTGGCAATACAGGTGGGTATCTCTAACCCCACGTTTCCTTTCCCCTTTCGTCTGGGGGGCACCCTTACCTGGGCAGGAAGGAGAGGTTCTTTGTCATCGATGTCAATGAGCACGTCGTCGCGAGGGGTGAGGCTCACATCATCTGCAACACATCAAAAGTGAAAAGGGCAAGGTGACGGGGTGGCCTGGTGTACCAATCAGGTGTCAAGACTATCTTTGTCCTCAATCCTACGACTGGCTCGTTCAAGCGCCCTTCCTTCAGAAGATCCGCACTGGTCAGAGGCACCTCGGAAATGGCTTTGCATGTCTCTGCACAACTATTCAGCCCATCTGGGGGATTCTTCTTTCATCAGTGGTGTGTGCTTTGCACGCATAGGTTCGTATTCCATCCTCGTCGCCAGTATTATATACTGAGATCGAGGCAGCGTTTCAAGCAAGTGATTTCCTTATTCAACTTGGAACATAACGCAACACACACAGAACGACCCAACTATATACAGTTTGAACCAGGAAAACCACACCTCCTGAAATAATAACGTCCAATCAATGATTAGTGCTTGGGTCCAATGGGAATTGTTCCCGCCCAGGGCTTTTTTTGTAGAAAAAGCCCAGCAGGAACTCATTAGCATAACAGGCCACACCCAACAGCAGAAATCTTGAAATCCATAAATCCATAATCCATAAGGATCCTTTGTGATCGATTAAACTGATTTCTGCATGTGTTACTAATGAGATTGGGTCCCGCTATAGCCTTTTGGATTTGAAAAAGAATTATTCAAAACGCAGCAGCTTGCATCCGGACTATGCGTCGCTTATGGTTTATGGATTTCAAGATTATTTGGATCCTCCTGGAACTATATGAGTCCACTCCATGATGAATGCATGTCAAGTTGGACTATGAAATTGTAATACAACAGGAGTGAGACACATCGAAGTTTATGGGACTTTACTTCCCTATACTATTGTGACTTTATTTTTCTGCATTTGTGTTGTTTCTTGTAAGGATAATCAGGCAGCATCTAGTTATACTGATAGTTAACTTGGCTTTAAATATAGTTTATGTATACACACACACATATCCTGTCCTTATATATATTTGAGTTTTCGTCCGGGAACGTTCGATGCGCGCCAAAATAGGTTGGCGGCATGAACTGTCCCTCAGAAGACTCTGGCCCGGTTGGGTGGCTGCTTTGTGCAGTTCCGCCCAGATCAGCCCCAGACAGGGTCTTCCGCTCACTCTGCTCTGGACCTCTGAGGAGAGAGGACCATCAACAGAGTGAGTGAGCCAGACCTCCGGAGGAAGCCCAGGAAGGGCCAAGTGGTGGAGCCTCCCCGCGCCGGCCTCTGGACTCCCCCCACCCGCCCAGGAGATAGCCGGTGGCAGACAAGCAGCCGGAGGCCACTGGCAGGCCCTTCCCACCCACCCATCCATGAGAAAGCCGGCGCTGGTGGCGCAGCCATCGCACGCTGGCTGAAGGCCCTGCCCGCCCGCATGCCCCCACACGAGAAAGGCAGCGGCGGCAGCGGCACAGCCACCGCCCGCCGGCTGCAGACCCCTCCCCCCCAGCCTGCCCACCCAACCAGGAGAAAGCCGCCGCCGGCGGCCTCACAGCCACCGCACGCCCGCTGCAGCCCCTTCCCGCCCACCCCCGACCCCGGAGAAAGCCGGCGGCGGCGGCCTCAGCCACCACACGCCGGCTGCAGCCCCTTCCTGCCCACCCCCGACCCAGGAGAAAGCCGGCGGCGGCGGCCTCAGCCACCGCACGCCGGCTGCAGCCCCTTCCCGACCACCCCCGACCCAGGAGAAAGCCGGCGGCGGCGGCCTCAGCCACCGCACGCCGGCTGCAGCCCCTTCCCGCCCCCCCCCAAACAGGAGAAAGCCGGCGGCGGTGGCCTCACAGCCATCACACGCCGGCTGAAGCCCCTTCCCACCCACCCCCGACCCAGGAGAAAGCCGGCGGCGGCGGTGGCACAGCCACCGCACACCGGCTGCAGGCCCAGCCCCCACTTTCTCCCACCCCGCGCCTCCCCCCACCACCCTTTTTTCTTCCTTTCTCTCTCTCTTCCTTCCACACTTTATCTCTCTCTCTCACTCTGTTCCCCCATCTTTCTTTTCTCCCGTTTTTCCCTCCCTCCCTTCTTTCAGTCCTTCCACTCTCTCTCTCTCAGACTCTCTCTTTCTACCCTTCTTCCTTCCTTCCTGACTTTCATTCTTTCTCCCTTCCTACCTACCTACCTCCCTTCCTTTCTTTCAAACTTACTCTCATCACATACCCTGTCTCTGACTGCCCCCTCTTTCCCTCTCTCACCCCCCTTTCCTCCCTCCCCCTCACTCTAATTCTCTCTCTCTCTCTCCCTCTCTCTCTCTGTACCTCCACTTCTCCCTTGCTCCCTTCCACCCACCCTTCCTTCCTATCTAGAGCCGGTTGTCTCCTGCCACAACGGGCTTTGCTCACTAGTATATATATATATATATATATATATATATATATATATATATATTGCTCACTTTAAGTGATTTCAACCAGCGGTCTCTTGTGTTTTGCACCATAAAACTCCCAAAACCAAGTATAAGAATGTCTGTCCACTTGCTCCAGAAGGGCTCATGGGCTTCCCCTTGGAGACTACCAGTTCTGGTAACGGAAGGACCACCGCACTTACCGTGGAGTGAGGAAACAAGGAGACACATCCGAACCTGCTAATTTCTAGGCTGAACAAATGCCCGAGTACCTCTGCCGTACCTAGATGGGTCGCAGCAAATTCCGCCTCCTCCGCGTAGGGGTCGCAGTAGAACTCCTCCAGGGAGCGGATGGTGCACTGCCCCACCACGGGCTTGCGGCCAAATGGCCTGTTGTCAATGACTTTGACGGAGATGGGTGGGCAGTAGAGATCTTCCCTGGGCAAGCGCTGGAGAGAGAGAGAGAGACGGATCAGCACCAGAGGGCAGACAGAAGGCAGGGGGCATCTCTCAAGAAGAAGAAGAAGAGATTGAATTGAAGAAGAAGATAGGAGATTGGATTTATACCCCGCCCTTCACTACCCAAAAGAGTCTCAGAGCGGCTTACAAACTCCTTTCCCTTCCCCTCCCCACAACAGACACCCTGTGAGGGAGGTGGGGCTGAGAGAGCTCTGACAGAAACTGCTCTTTATTCAAGGACAGCTGTGCCAGAACTATGGCTTGCCCAAGGTCCTCCAGCAGCTGCAAGTGGAGGAGTGGAGAATCAAACCCGGTTCTCCCAGATTAGAGTCCGCGCACTTAACCACAACACCAAACTGGCTGAGCGGCAGGCCAGTTCCTGGCTAAAAAGACGGGGTTCAGGCTGGAACGGGACGCCCGAGGCTGCTGGGGGCGAGAGCTGAAAAAGCCCGCCTAACCATTCCTTCTCATTCCCTCTGGGAGCCATGCAGGACCACCTCCACTTCCTACTCTCACCTTGTCTCTAAATTTTAAAATCTTGGCCCGAAACATCCCTTTCGCACTCTCCCCACTCCCAGACACTCGTGTTTGCTTGTTCATTTTGAACATCAGTCCTGAATCAGAGCTCTTTTCATAGCAGGAACTCCTTTGCATATTAGGCGACACACCCCTAATGGTAGCCAATCTTCCAAGAGCTTATGGCAGCCCCTGTAAGAAGAGCTCTCTAAGCTCTTGGAGGATTGGCCACATTAGGGGTGTGCCGCCCAATACGCAAAGGAGTCCCTGAGACCAAAAGAGCCCTGGTCCTGATAGAGAGTTTCAAATGATTGAAAAGCTTGCACGCATGGCTTTGGGCCACTTTGACTGGTCTCCATATGACATGGCTTTGGCTTCTGGAGTTTGTTTACCTTCCTCCGTTGCTCTCTGTAGAAGACTCTGGAGGCTGGCAGCTGGGAGACTCACAAAGGCCTCTCTGCCTGTGGGCTTCCCAGAGCCATTTACTCAGCCTATGTCGGGCACAGGATGCCGGGCTTGATCCAGCCAGCCACAGACGTCTGTGCATGCGTGCGCGTGCGCAAACACACATGCACACAGCCATTCAAATGACACTGTGCATGACAACTTCAGTGTTCTGATAAGTGATTGTTTGGTTAAGGCCATCGGGCCCACCATCTGGCGATTGTGCAGAGGAGGGGAAAGGGCAGGGCTAGTGCGCTCACACCCATTCCCCCTCCTCTCCATGCACTGAAAATGACACACGTGCTGTAGTCTTCTGCGCATTCCCTGAGCCTGGCAACCTGCGCATGGGCTGGATTCTTCCTAAACACTTAAAAGCTGTGGTGCTGGTGCTGCCCCTGTTTCCCATAGGTTTCCCAGCCCTGTAAGAACTGCTTTCTCCTGTTGGCTCACGTGCTCTTCTCCATCAGCTCAGCAGGGAGGCTACGACACTGTCCCACGGGAACAGAAGAAGGAGACCAAGAAGCCCTACAAGGAAAGGCCGAGGGACTTCTTGGGAATGTTCAGTCTGGAGAGCAGGAGGCGGAGGGGGGACAGGATGGCTCCTTTTAAGTATTTGAAGGGCTGTCGCTTAGGGCAGGCATGTCCAACTTCGAATAGGTAGTGATCTATTTTTTCCGCCCAAAGTGCCGGTGATCTACCACCACGAAAATAAAGTTTCAAATCAGTTTCAAATTAGATTTTAACCCACTAAAGTTGGGTTCCACCCCCATTTATAATGCACCTTCTGCACTGCGGTGGCTCAAGTGGTTAAGACACTGAACTGCAGGCTGTGGAAGGTTAGTCGTTCAGCAGTTCGAGACCCGGGAGTGCCGACTGACGGAGTGAGCTCCCGTCTCTAGTTCCAGCTCCTGCCAACCTAGCAGTTCGAAAGCAAGAAACTGCAAGTAGATAAATAGGTACCACTTCGGTGGGAAGGGAACGGCGTTCCGTGCGCTTTGGTGTTTAGTCATGCCGGCCACATGACCACGGAAACGTCCTCGGACAGCGCTGGGTCTTCGGCTTGGAAACGGAGATGAGCACCGCAACCCTAGAGTCGTATTTGACTGGCTTTCGAGCAAGGGAACCTTTACCTTTACCTTCTGCACTGGGGTGCTGGGTTAGTATAAACACTGGCTGAACCTGGTCCAGAACTGTCCCTGTCCCAAAGTATTAAAGACCAACGGGAACTGAAGACCTCTGGATGATGCCAAAACCACACATGCAGTTCTAAAAGTAAAAAATAAGAATTCATCACACTGGCACCAATAATCAAATATGTAATGTATCCACAGGAAAACATGGGTTCGGGGCCGCCATGTGCTTGGACTGGTTCTAACCGGTCTGCCGTGTGGCCAGGCGAGGGGCCTGAGCTTCCTCCGTAAGATAATGGACTGGAGGCTCCTATAAAGGTAAAGGTTCCCTTGCTCGAAAGCCAGTCGAATCCGACTCTAGGCTCATCTCCGTTTCAAAGCCGAAGAGCCAGCGCTGTCCGAAGACGTTTCCGTGGTCATGTGGCCGGCATGACTAAACACCAAGCTACGGAACGCTGTTACCTTCCCACCGAAGTGGTACCTATTTATCTACTTGCAATTTCTTGCTCCTAGCTCCCTTCCAATCGGGGAGCTGGGGACAACTCAATCAATGTAAATAGCGAATCACGGGGTGTTGTGTGTGTCGGGGTATGAGTTTCACTGGGGATAAAAGCCGGCCTGCGAGCCGGCTTCTCTTCGTCTTGTTCTGCAACTAATAAAGTATGTGAGAGCTGAAATCACTCGTCAGTCCCAGCACTTTTCGAAATACCACCAAACAGCCATCAAAAAAAAAAACCCAAACGCCCGTCCATCAATCCAGAAGACCAAGTGGGGCTGGTGATCTACCTCTGACCCCTCTGCGATCTACAGGTAGATCGCGATCTACCTGTTGGACATACCTGACTCAGAGGAGGGCAGGGAGCTGTTCCTATTGGCAGCAGAGGAGAGGACTGATTCAAGAGGGAATTAGATGAACATCTGGAGCAGAAGTCCATCAGTGGCTCTTAGCCACAGGGTATAGATGGGAGCTCTCGGTCTGGGGCAGGTGATGCACTCTATTCTTGGTGCTGGAGGGGGCAGCAGTGGGAGGGCTTCTGGTGTCCTGGCCCCACTGCTGGACCTCCTGATGGCACCTGGTATATTTTGGCCGCTGTGTGACAGAGTGTTGGACTAGATGGGCCATTGGCCTGATTCAACACTGGCTTCTCTTATGTTCTTATTAGAGGGAATTAGATAAACATATGGAGCAGAAGTCCATCAGTGGCTATTAGCCACAGGGTATAGATGGGAACTCTCAATCTGGGGCAGGTGATGCACTCTATTCTTGGTGCTGGAGGGGCAGCAGTGGGAGGGCTTCTGGTGCCCTGGCCCCACTGCTGGACCTCCTGATGGCACCTGGTATATTTTGGCCGCTGTGTGACAGAGTGTTGGACTAGATGGGCCATTGGCCTGATTCAACACTGGCTTCTCTTATGTTCTTATTAGAGGGAATTAGATAAACATCTGGAGCAGAAGTCCATCAGAGGCTCTTAGCCACAGGGTATAGATGGGAACTCTCAATCTGGGGCAGGTGATGCACTCTATTCTTGGTGCTGGAGGGGGCAGCAGTGGGAGGGCTTCTGGTGTCCTGGCCCCACTGCTGGACCTCCTGATGGCACCTGGTATATTTTGGCCGCTGTGTGACAGAGTGTTGGACTAGATGGGCCATTGGCCTGATTCAACACTGGCTTCTCTTATGTTCTTATTAGAGGGAATTAGATAAACATATGGAGCAGAAGTCCATCAGTGGCTATTAGCCACAGGGTATAGATGGGAACTCTCAGTCTGGGGCAGGTGATGCACTCTATTCTTGGTGCTGGAGGGGGCAGCAGTGGGAGGGCTTCTGGTGCCCTGGCCCCACTGCTGGACCTCCTGATGGCACCTGGTATATTTTGGCCGCTGTGTGACAGAGTGTTGGACTAGATGGGCCATTGGCCTGATTCAACACTGGCTTCTCTTATGTTCTTATTAGAGGGAATTAGATAAACATCTGGAGCAGAAGTCCATCAGAGGCTCTTAGCCACAGGGTATAGATGGGAACTCTCAATCTGGGGCAGGTGATGCACTCTATTCTTGGTGCTGGAGGGGGCAGCAGTGGGAGGGCTTCTGGTGTCCTGGCCCCACTGCTGGACCTCCTGATGGCACCTGGTATATTTTGGCCGCTGTGTGACAGAGTGTTGGACTAGATGGGCCATTGGCCTGATTCAACACTGGCTTCTCTTATGTTCTTATTAGAGGGAATTAGATAAACATCTGGAGCAGAAGTCCATCAGAGGCTCTTAGCCACAGGGTATAGATGGGAACTCTCAATCTGGGGCAGGTGATGCACTCTATTCTTGGTGCTGGAGGGGGCAGCAGTGGGAGGGCTTCTGGTGTCCTGGCCCCACTGCTGGACCTCCTGATGGCACCTGGTATATTTTGGCCGCTGTGTGACAGAGTGTTGGACTAGATGGGCCATTGGCCTGATTCAACACTGGCTTCTCTTATGTTCTTATTAGAGGGAATTAGATAAACATCTGGAGCAGAAGTCCATCAGAGGCTCTTAGCCACAGGGTATAGATGGGAACTCTCAGTCTGGGGCAGGTGATGCCCTCTATTCTTGGTGCTGGAGGGGCAGCAGTGGGAGGGCTTCTGGTGTCCTGGCCCCACTGCTGGACCTCCTGATGGCACCTGGTATATTTTGGCCACACTGTGTGACAGAGTGTTGGACTAGATGGGCCATTGGCCTGATTCAACATTGGCTTCTCTTATGTTCTTATGTTCTTAGGAGTCGCAAGAATGGGTTTAAATTAAGGGCAGGAAGGTACTGTCTGGATCTCAGGGAACGTTTTTTGACAGTCAGTCTCGTGCAACGGTGGAATCGGCTGCCGGGGGAGGTGGTGAGCTCCCCCTCCCTGGCCGTCTTCAAGCAGCGGGTGGAGGAACACTTATCAGGGATGCTGTAGGCCGATCCTGCACTGAGCAGGGGGCTGGACTAGATGACCCTGGGGGTCCCTTCCAACTCTGTGATTCTCTGTGTGACTGTGAGCAGGGTTAGGCAACCCCTACCCTGACCTGACCCTGGAGAGCAGCTGCCGGCCTGCGTAGACAAGACTGACACGGACGGACAGAGGGCCTGTGTTACGTACTGAATGTGAATCGCTCCTGTCTATTCCCACGTTAAGCTTGGGTCTGAACGTGGCTCTTCAGATGTCGCATTGCTATTGGTCGGTTTCGGCGAAGCCTGTGCAATTACCCAATCACTGAGTGATATTGTTGCAAAGAGGGAACGGTCCTGATTGGCCTTTATCCCTGTATCCTGATTGGTCTTTAACTTGTAATGGGTGTGGCTTGGACAGCCCGGGAGAGTTTAAAAGAAGGAGCCGTGCTCCCCTTGTTGTCGTGTGTTAAGAACATAAGAACATCAGAGAAGCCAATGTTGAATCAGGCCAATGGCCCATCTAGTCCAACACTCTGTCACACAGCGGCCAAAATATACCAGGGGCCATCAGGAGGTCCAGCAGTGGGGCCAGGACACTAGAAGCCCTCCCACTGCTGCCCCCTCCAGCACCAAGAATAGAGTGCATCACCTGCCCCAGACTGAGAGTTCCCATCTACACCCTGTGGCTAATAGTCACTGATGGACTTCTGCTCCATATGTTTATCTAATTCCCTCTTGAGACTGTCCATGCTTGCAGCTGCCACCACCTCCTGTGGCAGTGAATTCCATGTGTTAATCACTCTTTGGGTGAAGAAGTATTTCCTTTTATCTGTTCTAACCCGACTGCTCAGCAATTTCATGGAGTGCCCACGAGTTCTTGTATTGTGAGGAAGGGAGAAAAGTCCTTCTTTCTCAACCTGCTCAATCCCATTCATAATCTTATAAACCTCGATCATGTCACCCCTCAGCCGTCGTTTCTCCAAGCTAAAGAGCCCCAAGCATTTCAACCTTTCTTCATAGGGAAGGTGTTCCAACCCTTTTATCATCCTAGTTGCCCTTCTCTGCACTTTTCCCAATGCTATAATATCCTTTTTGAGATGTGGCGACCAGAACTGTACACAGTATTCCAAATGAGGTCGCACCAATGATTTATATAGGGGCATGATGATACTGGCTGATTTGTTTTCAGTTCCCTTCCTAATAATCTCCACCACGATTCCTGTCCCTGACTTACAGTTGCTGTTTAAAAAAGCTGAAATCACTTGAAGCTGAATCCTTTGTTGAGTCTCATACTTAACAGCCTGATTCGGTCTAAGGCAGCTTCATGCGTTCAACTTTCTCAGCCTGGAGCTGGGGCATCTTCCTGATCGGCACCAGGCCTGCATAACAGAGTCCTCCCGGGACAGGGAGCGGACTCATCCAAACCGGAGCAGAGATGGAGGAGACTCCCCAACAGTGTGACCAAGAGTGGGCACGAGCACGGAAGGAAAGACCCGCCAGGGGCACCGGTCTCTCTCACCACTTCCATGAAGAGAACGGAGACGTCGAAGTTGGGGTTCTTCTTCAAGTTCCTGATGACACACGACTGGACCACCTCCCCCCCACACTCCACCAGGAGACTGGGGGAAGTGACGCTGGAGAGCTGGTAGCTCTTCACGTTCCGGAGCCCCCAGGCCAAGATCTGCACTTAGGAAGAACAAAAAGCAAAGATAACAAATAGCAGCTTTAGTTCCAGAGGGAAGCCGTGTCGGTCTCCAGCAGAACACCTAGATCCAGGTACGGCGGCACCTTTGGGAGCTTTAAATCTCGAAAGCGCGGGGCTATTTCTGGGCAGGAACGCCCAGGAACGGCGTTCCGGCTGGCTCCCAAGTTGGCCACGCCCAGCAGGAGCTCATTAGCATAACAGGCCACACCCAACAGCAGAAACTCATTAGGACTGGCTACGTTAGGGGTGTGTGGCCTAACATGCAAAGGAATTCCTGCTCCAAAAAAAGCCCTGGGTTTTGACCACAAACAAGGTAAACAGAGCAAGAAACAAAAGGTGGGTGTGGCTGGATGACCACACCTCTGGTAACATGGGGTGTGGCCTAATGTGCTGTCAGGGGTGTGGCCTAATATGCTAATGAGTTCCTGCTGGGCTTTTTCTACAAAAAAAGCCCTGCAAAAGCGTATGCCCCAAAAATCTCGTTGGTCTCCTAGGTGCCCCTGGACTCGAAAACAGCAACTTGTCAAACACAACCACAGGGGAAATGAGAACCGTTTTAAGGTCTTGACCACATCAATCATGGCCTATCCATCCTCCCTACTTATTCACTATTCGTTTAGCAAGTGGGTTGGGGTTCTGAAGAGCTTTTACCTCCAACTGGCTCCGGGAAGCAGCTGGAGCCGCATCGCTTTGCATCTCTCAACTAATCCGGGCAACTATTCTCTCACAATCTACACTCATGAATCTAAAGCAAGGGTGTCAAACATGCGGCCCAGCGGCCACATCAGGCCCCCAGAGGGCTTCTATCAGACCTCGCACTGGAACCAGCCATCTCCTGCTTCCAGTTCTGTTGCTGATGCTGCATCATAGCTTGCTTCACCAGACTCTCTCAATCACTCAGCCATTTCATGTTTTAACCTGGGCCATAGACTCAGAACTCTGAGCATGAGACTTCTGGGGTGACTGTCGATAAATCAAAAGTACATTTGCAGCTTGCAGATACGCACTTGAACAGCATACTCAGGATTGCAACCGCACAGGCGTTTTGATGCAAGATTCAGAGCAAGGGGTGTCAGTGATCAGACACTGTTAAATAAGCAAAATATTGCTAGAGTGCCGATGGTTTAAGCATGTTTTTATTTTAAGTTAGAAAGAAAATCCGTGTGTCCTTTATAAAGTTTATATCTCCGCTACCTGGCATGACATTTTACGACACACGCGGCCCGGCCCAACGAGGTCTCATTTACGTCAGATCCAGCCCTCGTAACAAATGAGTTCGACACCCCTGATCTAAACCTTGCTGTCGAGCTAGATTCATTCAGCCTATACAGGAAAGATTTTCAGGTTTTTCAAATGCTGCAATAAGCAATATGCTTCTATCCGATTCTAACCCAGAGATGATGTTGGTGTGTGCAAAATTTTAAGCAGCAGCCTACAGAATTCATGAACAGTATGTAAAGGTCTGATATAGAAATCGATTGTATGATATTTTATTCTAACTATTCGTAAATGCTTCAGTTTTGTTCTGCCTCTATATTAGTATCTAAATTTCATATTATTATAGTTATATTTTGATATCCAGTTTTTGGATATACCGGGACTGTTTTGTGCTCGTTACAAACTGTAATAAAGTGATGATGATAAACGTTGCTGTCGGAATTGTCTTCTCCCAAGTTTGACACGACCAGATGTAGACACCACTTCCGCTTACAGGAGTATTTTCTAGGTCCCCCAGTAGTCAATGAAGTTCTTGTGCGGGCTTCTTACACTCACCTCAATGGCTGTACGCTGAAGAACAGGTTTGATTCCTTGAGGGACCATGTAGATGTTGGGCTCTCTCTGCGGCGGGGGGTACGGCAGGTCCAGATCTGCAGACTGGAGCCGGGAGAGAGAGGGAAAAGCCAAAGGAGACGTTAATCTGCCTTCACGTGCCGAGGGAAATTCAAAGTAGACTGCTTTGGAAAAGAAGCTTGTTCTTCGTCCTCTTTTAGTGGAAATCAAAGTATCTTAAGGCCTTTTACAATTAAGAGGCTGTACAAGACAACAGCGGCTTAAGAGTCAGTTTAGTGTAGTGGTTAAGAGCGTGGATTCTAATCGGGGAGAACCAGGTTTGATTCCCCTCTCCTCCTCCACATGCAGCCAGCTGGGTGACCTTAACAATATATTAAACAATTATAAAGTTGGTGGTGTCACAACAACAACAACATTAATGAATTTCAATAGAAATAAGTGACAAAGTCCTACACTTAGGTGCAAAAAATCAAAGGCACGGATATAGAATGGGAGGGACTGCTGAAGGTCAGTGTTCTGGTTGATCGCAAGCTCAACATGAGCCTGCAGTACGATGTGGCTGCAAATAAAGCTAATGCAATCTTAGGATGCATTAACAGAAGCATCGTGTCCAGATCACGGGAGGTGGTCGTTCCGCTCTGTTCTGGTATGGTCAGGCCTCACCTGGAGCCCTGTGTCCAGTTTTGGGCACCACATTTTAGAAGAAGAAGAGATTGGATTTATACCCCGCCCTTCACCATCCAAAGGTTGTCTCAGAGCGGCTTACAAACTCCTTTCCCTTCCCCTCCCCACAACAGACACCCTGTGAGGTAAGTGGAGCTGAGAGAGCTCTTGACAGAAACTATTCTTTTTTCAAAAACAATTGTGCCAGAGCTTGTGACTGACCCAAGGTCATCCAGCCAAGTGCAAGTGGAGGAGTGGGGAATCAAACCCGGGTCTCCCAGATTAGAATCCGTGCACTTAACCACTACACCAAAGTGGCTCTCTTTTAGGAAGGAGGCTCTCTTTTAGGGAGGATGTTGACCAGCTGGAGAGTGTCCAGAGGAGGGCGACCAGGATGGTGAGAGGGTTTGAATCCAAGTCTTATGAGGAAAGGCTGAAAGAGTTGGGTATGTTTAGCCTGCGAAAGAGAAGGCTTAGAGGGGACATGATGGCAGTCTTCAAGTGTTTGAAGGGCTGTCATGTAGAAGATGGAGCAGATCTATTCTCTCTTGCTCCGGATTGCAAGACTAGCTCTAATGGGTGGAAATTACAAAGGAGTCGATACCGGCTAAATATCAGGAGAAACTTCCTAACTGTAAGAGTCGTTGAGCAGTGGAACAGCCTGCCTCAGGAGGTGGTGGATGCTCCTTTGCTGGACGTTTTTAAGCAGAGGCTGGACGACCACCTTTCAGATATGTTGTAGGGCTATCTTTCAGCTACACTCCTGCAGAGTGCAGGGGGTTGGACTAGATGACCTGCAAGGTCCCTTCCAACTCTAACATTCTGTGAGTCTATGAATGCATATAATAAGGCATAAGATACAATATTTCCTATTTTGAAGACATAAAGTCCATGTAGTCAGAGTAACTTGATAGGAGCCCACATAGTCATAACATTTTCCAAACAGCCTTTGCAAAGACGCCCATTCTAGATACTTGGAAGATGCATTCCCTTTGACTTCTTCAGTTTGCCGGCTGAACAGACCACGAGGTTCATAGTGTTGAAATTGCTGAAATTAGGGTGAGTGTATTTTTCAGGCATGTTTTTTTAAAAACAATTTTGTTTTTCATGTGTGTTTTTGTGGCTAGGCATTTGTGTAAATCTCTTTACAGTTTCACTTACACAGTTGGCAAACTGAAGAAGTCGAAGGAAATGCATCTTCCAAGTATCTAGACACCACCAACTTTATAATTGTTTCATATATTTCTTTGGCAATCTTTGATGGTGTTTTCTACTAGTGGAATTTGTATATCTGTGACTTCTGTGACACTAGTTCTTTTCCCTTGTTGTTTGGATTTACAGCTGGGTGACCTTGGGTCAGTCACAAGTTCTCTCAGAGCTGTTCTCTCAAGGGCAGTCCTCAAAAGAGCTCTCTCAGCCCCACCTCCCTCACAGGGTGTCTGTTGTGGGGAGGGGAAGGGAGAGGAGTTTGTAAGCCGCTCTGAGACTCCTTCGGGTAGTGAAGGGCGGGGTACAAATCCAATCTCTTCTTCATCATCTCTTATGTTCTTATATGACCCCCTCACCCTTGCTCTTCAAAATATCACCGTGTTAAGTTCAAAAGATCAAAACATGACACATTCTTAGTTCTTCACTTGCAAAACAATTGGAAGAAAAATGAAACTAATCATTATGGATCAAGCCACCAATCCATCAGTATGGAGGCTGCAGCAGTTGGCAGATCAGCCCAAGTCACGAATGCATGCCGTAATATGGAAGTGCTGAAAAAGGCCTGCACCATTGTGCCAGAAATTGGGGGTGGCATCACCGTCACTGGCCAGTCAGTGCTGTCCAGGCACAATTCTCACATAGTCAAAAGGATCACTCCAAGGGCCACGCAAGAGGTTATCTGACCTTGGAGACCTGTGTTTGGAACCTTCTGCAGTTCCCTAAAAGTAATACTTGGAGGGCTGTTCAGATTGGGGTCACAGCCCTGGGGAAGGGGTCAATCCTTTTTCCCCCACACCATTTTCCTAATTTCAATTGCCTCAGCTCCCCAGATAAACTATTTGAACAAAAGGGCACGACATACAGCAAATAAGTCCAGGGAGGAAGAGGGAGCCAGGTTGGTGTAGTGGTTAAGTGCACGGACTCTAATCTGGGAGATCTGGGTTTGATTCCCCACTCCTCCACTTGCAGCTGCTGGATGACCTTGGGCAAGCCATAGTTCTGGTAAGAGTTGTTCTTGGAAAAGAGCAGTTCCTGTCAGAGCTCTCTCAGCCCCACCTACCTCACAGGGGAAGGGAAGGGAAAGGAGCTTGTAAACCGCTCTGAGACTGCTCCGGGTGGTGAAGGGCGGGGATACATATCCAACCTCCTCATCTTCTTCTTCTTAATCCCTCCCCAGCAACAACTGGGCCCTGGGGTTGTCAGACCTCCCACCCTCCTGCCAGTGGTCCTTTCTTCCCCCAGCCGCACCGTGTGGTGGCAGCAGAAAAAATCACCCAGCAGCAACTCTTCACATCTGAACGAATGGCAGGCAGTGTTCCCTCTAAGCTGAGTTAGTGTGAGCTGGCTCACTGTTTCGTAGCCTCCGGCTCGCACATTTTTGTCTGAACTCAGGAAGGATGGGGCTCCAGAGCAAATCGGTTTTATTCAGGAGTCAAATCACTCGCTCACAACTTTAATGCCAGGAGCTCACAGAGCAGGGTTTTTGCCCTCGAGGCTCCACGGCTTAGAGGGAACATTGACAGGAGCTCCTTGCCACTGTTTTCTCGAATCGCATCTCGCTTGGCCCTGGAAAAGCTGCATACCTGGGGTTTTCCCAGTTCACCCTGGGAAGGGGATAGATCACAGCAAATTCTGCTTCTGTCCTTCTCTCTCTCTCTTCTCTCTCTCTATCCTCTCTCTCCTCTCTCTCTCTTCTCTCTGTCTCTTCTCTCTCTCTTCTCTCTGTCTCTTCTCTCTGTCTCTTCTCTCTGTCTCTTCTCTCTCTCTCTTCTCTCTCTCTCTCTCTCTGTCTCTTCTCTCTGTCTCATCTCTCTCTCTTCTCTCTGTCTCTTCTCTATTTCTCTCCTCTCTCTCTCTCTCTCTCTCTCTCTCTCTCTCTCTCTCTCTCTTTCTCTCTCTCTCTCTCTCTCTCTCTCTCTGTCTCTCTCTCTCTCTCTCTCTCTCTCTCTCTCTCTCTCTTTCTCTCTGTCTCATCTCTCTCTCTTCTCTATTTCTCTCTCTCTCTCTCTCTCCTCTCTGTCTCTTCTCTCTTTCTCTTCTCTCTCGCCTCTCTGTCTCTCTCTCTCTTTCTCTTCTCTCTCTCTCTCTCTCTTCTCTCTGTCTCTTCTCTCTGTCTCATCTCTCTCTCTCTCTCTCTCTTCTCTTTCTCTCTCCTCTCTCTCTCTCTCTCTGTCTCTTCTCTCTCTCTCCTCTCTGTCTCTTCTCTCTGTCTCTTCTCTCTCTCTCTTCTCTCTCTCTCTCTCTCTGTCTCTTCTCTCTCTCTTCTCTCTGTCTCTTCTCTCTCTCTCTTCTCTGTCTCTTCTCTCTCTCCTCTCTCTGTCTCCTTGCCTCCCTGCTCGAACAAACAAAACTGCTTCATACTGAATCAGACCACGGGCTCACTGGTGGTGCCCATTCTGTCTAACAGCAGCTCTCATTCGACGAGGGGGGCAGTGTTCCCTCTAAGCTGAGTTAGTGTGAGCTAGCTCACAGTTTTTTACCCTCCAAGCCCGGCTCACACATTGTTGTCTCAGCCCAGGAAGGATGGGGCTCCAGAGAGCAAACTAATTTATGCAGTGGCCAAATCGCTCACTCACAACTTTAATGCCAGTAGGTTCCAGTACAATTTTTGCTCACAGGACTCCACAGCTTAGCAGGAACATTGGGGGGGGGTGTCTTTTCCACCTCGTATTCGCTGAGACGTGTTCGGTGGAGGCACTTGGACTGTACCGTGGCCCTTCTGCATGCAGACAGGGGCTCTACCACAGAGCCACGGTTCTCCCCAGGAGTGAATTTGGGTTCATCCTGACCTTGATCCTCTCTTGAGCGTAGAGTCTCCAAAGCAACGCAAAATCCCTCCGGGGAAATGAAAAGGCGCCCTTTAACCAAGGGCAGTTGGAAACAATTTAGGAGGCAGCCAGCCCTTGCCAAGCGAAAGCATTATTGCATTAAATTAAGCAGGCGTATATATTTCAAACGTCGGATCAGGTCGTATTTATTTATAGGCCCCTCTATACGTGCATTTAATAAGGCGGCAGAGGGAGGGCTGCCCGGCGGTGGCCCGCCGGAGGCCCTCGGAGTTAAGTGCCAATTTTCCTTGGAGGTTGCCGGGATCTGCCAGATCAAAACGGCTCCTCGTGAGTGGCAGGTTCGTCAGCCCCACTCCAGGGGTAATTAGAGCCACAGATGCAGCCACTGATCTCAAGGGCTGAGGGTCAGGCTGGGATAACACGGCGACTGCATCCAATGCGGTGGTGCAGAAGGACACGCCAAGGCAGCCCGTTGGGGAAGCGCGCACATTGCGGCCGCCCCTCGGGGAAAGGGGGACGCCGCTCCGCACAGCAGACGCAAGGCCTCTTCCGGAGCCCCAGGCACGGCTCTGGTCGCCCGCGATGGAGGAAGGCCCCGGAAAGCCAGCAGGGCAGAATTAGGAGGGAAACCAAGGAGCAGAAAGATTCTCTAGGAGGGCATAGTGCTGCCTGCGGTAATGCCAGTGGCACACCCTCTGGAAAGGGGATGCTGGCAAGGCTAAAGGCTTCAGCACTTGTCCAGCATCTCGTTGAAACTGGGCGGCTAACGGGGTTGCCAGCACTGGCCTGGTGGTACCTCTGAGGGCTCGTGCCTCAGTGACAGAGCATCTGGCTTGCGTGCAGAAGGTCCCAGGTTCAATACCCGGCATCTCAGGTAGGCAGTAGGTGATGTGAAAGACCTTTCTTTGCTGGAGACCCTGGAGAGCTGCTGCTGGTCTTAGTAGACAGTACTGACTTTGAAGGATCAGGGGTCTGCTAAGGCAGCTTCTTGTGCTCATGGGAGATTTTTTTAGAAGAAGAGGAGGAGGAGGAGGAGATTGGATTTATACCCCGCCCTTCAGTCGGAGCCTCAGAGCAGCTTACAATCCCTTTCCCTTCCCCTCCCCACAATAGGCACCCTGTGAGGTCGGTGGGGCTGAGAGAGCTCTTTCCAGAACTGCCTTTGAGAGAACAGCTCTGACAGAACTATGGCTTGCCCAAGGTCATCCAGCAGCTGCATGTGGAGGAGTGGGGAATCAAACCCGGTTCTCCCAGATTAGAGTCTGCGCACTTAACCACTCCACCAAATTGGCTCTCTAGAAATGGACGCCACCATAAATAAGCCTTGGAGGTAACCTTGGAGGGCTCACAAGCACCCCCCCCCCGGTGAATTTACCACCTTGGAGCCATTTCTCCTTCTGACCTGGATGGCCCAAGGTAGTCTGACCTGGTCAGGTCTTGGAAGCTAAGCAGGGCCGGCCCTGGTGAGTATCTGGATGGGAGATCACCAAGGAAGTCTGGGGTTGCTATGCACAGACAGGCAAGGGCAAAACCATCTCTGGACGCCTCTTGCCTTGAAAGCCCCACGAGGGGTCACCACAAATCAGCTGCGACACAACGGCAAGAAAAAAAGAAGAAGTCACTTCCTCAACATCCCGCTGTTAACTAAAGCACTGGGAATATATAGGTGGCTCCCACGTGGGCAGAGTTTCATAGCACAAAGAGAAGGGAACCCATTCTGATCAACCCAATCTAGCACACAGACGAAAATCTCTAGGGCAGGAGGTGTCAAACATGCCACCCGGGGGCTGGATGAGCCCCCCTGGACGGCTTCCGTCAGGCCCGCCGTGGAACTGGCCCTCTCCTGCTTCCAGCTCTGCTGCTGCTGCTGCATCATCGCTTGCTCCACCAGACTCTCTCAATCACTCAGCCATTTCATGTTTTAACCTGGATCCTCGACTCAGAACTCTGAGCACGAGATCTCTGTGGCGAATGTCAATAAATCAAAAGTAGGTTTGCAGCTTACAGAGCTAATGTTTTAAGCATGTTTTTATTTTAAGTAGTAATGTATGGCTGCGAGAGTTGGACTATAAGGAAGGCCGAGTGCCGAAGAACAGATTCTTTTGAACTATGGTGCTGGAGAAGACTCTTGAGAGTCCCTTGGACTGCAAGGAGATCAAATCACTCAATCCTAAAAGAAATCAACCCTGACTGTTCCCTGGAAGGCCAGAGACTGAAGCTGAAGCTCAAATACTTTGGCCACCAAATGAGAAGGGAGCCCTCACTGGAGAAGAAAGCCCTGATGCTGGGAAAGATTGAAGGTCAAAGAAGAAGGGGACGGCAAAGGATGAGATGGTCAGACAGTGTTATCGGTGCAATGAACATGAAATTGAGCAAACTACAGAGGACAGTGGAAGACAGGAGGGCCTGGCGTGATCTGGTCCATGGGGTCGCGAAGAGTCGGACTCGACTGTGCAACTGAACGACAACAAATTTTAAGTAAAAAGAAATCTTTGCGTTTGTGTCCTTTATGAAGTTTCTATCTCTGCTACCTGGCATTGCCTTTTGTGACACACCTGGCCCGGCCCAATAAGGGCTGATTTCCCACTACAGCTGCCTCGGGGTTGCGCCGCCGTTTGCCCCCGATACTATTCGTCAATTTCACACCCGAAGCCGCGGGGCTGCATTTGACCCGCGGCTTCGCCCGATTCCCCCGCAGTTTCGTGATCCTGTTTTTTGAGGATTACGAAACTGCGGGGGAAATTGGGCAAAGCCGCGGGTCAAAATGCAGCCCCGCGGCTTCGGGTGCAAAATTGACGAATAGTATCGGGGCAAACGGCGGCGCAACCCCGAGGCAGCTGTAGTGGGAAATCAGTCAAAGTCTCTTTTATGTCAGATCCAGCCCTCGTAACAAATGAGTTCGACACCCCTGCTCTGGAGTGAGCCCTGCGGAGATTTCCCTAGGGCACCGGCTTGGTCTTTGGGACAAAGTTCCCCAACCCACAAAGAACGCAGCACGCTGCACATAGTCCAGAACAGAAGTTGGATGCCCACAGAGATGTTCCGCCGTGGGTGTAATGTACTCTTGGCATGCTCGCACACATACACAAAACACACACACAAGGTATTCATTTAGCCAGTTTTCCATTTCTCTCTCAACTTTTCCCAAGGGCTTGGAGTGAGTAATAAGCGTTTAGAGCTCAACCGAAAACCCACAGATTAAAAAAGCTCAATTCAATTAGAATGCTCCGACATGGGCGGAATCTTCAAGGCGGCCCTCCAGTTCAAAGGGAGACGCTGGCCAGCTCTTGCAGAAAGCACGGCGGGCCGAGAGGTTGACCGACAGGACAGAGAGCAGTGGCACCTTCAAGACCAATAAAGATTAATTCTGGGTATAAGCTAACCCCAACCCGACAACTGTGTCTTGGAAGAACTGTGCGGGCGCACGGAAGCTGATGCCCAGAATAAAACTTGGTTGGTCTTAAAGGTGCCACTGGCCTCAAACTGTGTCCTAGCCTGACAGTTAGGGGAAAGCCAGTCTGGAAAAAACAACTGTGCTTTGCAGGAAGCCAAAGACAACCTCATGTCAACCCCAATTTTCACTAGCGTGCCTTACACAAACCCTGCCCTTCAATGCTCGTGACTCACTCTGAACCTGTAGAATGGAGGGAGGCAGAAAATGAAACATTTTAATCGACATGTTTTATTGATGAAATGTTTGGCCGCGGATTTCTAAAAGTCTCCAGCGGCATCGGGGAAGCGCACTTTTGTGTCATCCGCGATTCGGGGAGGAGGCATCATGGGGGTGTTAAAGGTTCCCTTGCTCGAAAGCTAGTCGAATCCGACTCTAGGGTTGCGGTGCTCATCTCCGTTTCAAAGCCGAAGAGCCAGCGCTGTCCGAAGACGTTTCCGTGGTCATGTGGCCGGCATGACTAAACACCAAGGCGCACGGAACGCTGTTACCTTCCCACCAAAGTGGTACCTATTTATCTACTTGCAATTTCTTGCTTTCGAACTGCTAGGTTGGCAGGAGCTGGAACTAGAGACGGGAGCTCACCCCATCATGCGGCACTCTCGGGTCTCGAACTGCTGAGCTACTGACCTTCCACAGCCTGCAGTTCAGCATCTTAACCACTTGAGCCACCGCAGCTCCTAAAAGTGCCGATGGGGGTGTTAACACACCATTATTTCCACTGGTGGAAACCAATGCTCCCTCTAAGCTGCGGAGTCTCTGTGAGCAAAGATTCTACTTTGCGAGCTCCTGGCATTAAAGTTGCAAGCGAGCGATTTGGCTGCTGCATGAATTAGTTTGCTTTGGAGCCGTCCTCCCTGCGCTGAGGCAAAAATGTGTGAGCTGGAGGCTAAAAAACTGTGAGCTGGCTCACACCAACTCGGCTTAGAGGGAACAGTGGTGGAACTCCCCTCCCACCCGACCCAACATCCCCCTGCCCTTGTTGAATTTGTTAATTAATGGATTGATTACAAGTTGAACGGTTAATAATCGTCTCAGTGATCGTGAACAGGCTGACAGCCATTACTGGTAATAAGTAGAGCCAAGCCAGGATTATTCCGACCTTGCACAGACGACAGGTTTGCTGCTGCTGCTGCTGGGATGGGAAGGGAAGCCGGGTCAGTGCCAGGGCTGGGGGCTTAGAGGCAAACGGGAAGGCAAGGAAGGAAGGAAAACCCAGAAGCAGCTCCACGTGAACCTGAGAGGCACTGGCAACCTCTTTGCAGTGGTCCTCTAACACCAGAAGCCTCCGGTGCCAGCAAACAAAGCACCGCTTGCCACAAGTAAGTCGCCCTCCATGGCTAAGAGGAGTTAACAGGTGTGCGGAGGGGGTTCGGCCCATCAAGCGACAAGCACCGAGGGAAGGCAAGGAAGGAGAGTCACCCGTGGGACGTGAGCACATGCCAAAAAGAGATTCCCTTCTGAATCCGGATTGTTTTCTCCATGAACCTAATACCTGAAAAGGAAAACCGCCCATTGATTAGTTGTTGTAGATTTTGCGGGCTGTACGGCCGTGGTCTTGGCATCGAATTCCCACCGTGAAAGCCTTCGACAGCACCTGTTGATCGATCAAGATGGGTAGCCCTGTTGGCCTGTCTGTAACAGCTGAAAAGAGCAAGAGTCCAGCCAGGAACACCTTACAGACTCACAACATTTGTGGCAGGGTGTGCGCTTTCGTGAGTCACCGCTCACTTCTTCAGCTGCAGCTAGAATGGGAGTCACTCTGTCCTATATATTGGGAAGTGGAGAGATTCCAGATGCTGAATCGCAGCTGATAATGAAGCTCCAGGCAATGCTTCCACCTGGACTTAACCGAGACCTAGGCTTCCTGTCTCATTATTACCAATCCTGATTTTCCCACGTCTACAAACTTCTCTGCATATCACGCCTAAATCCAATCATGCCTGCTGTTGAGATCTGCCTGCTAATGACATTCACCAGCATCTGAAACTACTCCACTTTCCAATAGATGGACTCACATTTGAGCTGTATCTGAAGGAAGTGAGCAGTGGCTCACGAAATCTTCTCCCCTGCCACAGAGTTTGTTAGTCTTTCAGGCGCAACGGACTCTTGCTCTTTTCTTCACCTATTGATTATTCAGATTGAGGCATACCAGTGAAAACAGTCCCACTAGAAAAGCAGCGTTTCATGGGAAAGGTCTGTAAGATTTGTCCTGGCTGATCAGACCAAAACGCCCCTCTGTACAAGGGGGTTCCATGCACAGCCATCACAGCTAAGAGTTATCAAGAGTGCCCAGAGCTCTTTGGCATGTTTGCTCAGTCCTCAAAGGGTTGTCAAGCAGAGAGGAAAGCAAGGGTTGTTGTTTTTTTTGATGAAAATGAAAACGATACCCATTGGAGAAGACCTTCATGATAGAAGGTGGCCATGCACAGCTGCGGAGCGCCAGTCCCAACAGAGGCAAAAAGGAAGCGGAGAGAAAGCAAGAGAGATCATTCGGAGAACAACATCTCAGTACATGCACCCTGGAAGCTAATGACCCTCTTGTGGCTGATACACCTTTTGGGGAGGGGCAGCGGCAAGGGAGGATGGGCCGGCTTGCCCATCAGTGTATGCTTAGCTTTGACCGCGCCTCCCTGGCACCCATGCCCACACTGCCCAGAGGAGCACCCCAGGCTGGCCAGATCAAACCAGAGGGGATGGCCATGCCAGGCAGGGGTAGAAGCAGTGGGCCCTTTTTAATTTTTTTTTCTTCCTTATGGAGCTCAAGGTGGCTTCCAACATGAATAAACCTTAAAAAGGATATCATAGCATTGGAAAAAGTGCAGAGAAGGGCAACTAGGATGATAAAAGGATTGGAACACTTTCCCTATGAAGAAAGGTTAAAGCGCTTGGGGCTCTTTAGCTTGGAGAAAGGATGGCTGAGGGGTGATATGATCAAGGTTTACAAGATTATGCATGGGATAAAGCAGGTAGAGGAAGAGGTCCTTTTCTCCCTTTCTCACCAAGAACTCGTGGGCACTCCAAGAAATTGCTGAGCGGTCAGGTTAGAACACATAAAAGGAAGTCCTTCTTCACCCAAAGAGTGATTAACACATGGAATTCACTGCCACAGGAGGTGGTGGTGGCCACAAGCATCGACGGCTTCAAGAGGGAATTGGATAAACATATGGAGCAGAAGTCCATCAGCGGCAATGAGCCACAAGGTATAGATAGGGACTTTGGGGCAAGTGATGCTCTGTATTCTTGGTGCTTGGGGAGGGACAACAGTGGAAGGGCTTCTGGTGTCCAGGCCCACTGCTGGACCTCTTGAAGGCACCTGGTATTTCTGCCCACTGTGTGACACTGAGTGTTGGACTGGGTGGGCCACTGGCCTGATCCAACATTGGCTTCTCTTATGTTCTTATAGATAGGAACTCTCGATCTGGGACAAGGGATGCTCTGTCTTCTTGGTGCTTGGGGGGGACTAGGACTACTGATGGCACCTGGTATATTTTGGCCGCGTGTGACAGAGTGTTGGACTAGATGGGCCATTGGCCTGATTCAACATTGGCTTCTTATGTTCTTTGTTCTTATGCTTCAGTGTCCTGGCCCCACTGCTGGACCCCTGAGGGCACCTGGTATTTTTGGCCACTGTGTGACACAGAGTGTTGGATGGGATGGGCCGCTGGCCTGATCCAACACCGGCTTCTCTTAGGTTCTTATGTTCCTCAGAGTGAAGATCAGTCAGGCTGAACAAACACCCTTCTCTTTCCACCAGAACCATCAATATTCCCCTGTGCCACACAGTTTCCTGGGGGAGGGGGTCCTTGCCAGGCAAACGCTTGCTCCATGCAGGGGGGTGGGGATGCCCATGGGGTCTGGCCCATGCCCTCTGTGGATCAAGCGCACACTCGAGATAAGGGTTTCCAGCCTCCAGGTGGTGCCTGGAGATCTCCTAGAATTACAATCGCCAGACTAGGCGGCCTCTGGAGAAAACAGCAGATTTGGAGGGTTGACTCTCTGGCACTGAACCCCGGCTGAGGCCCCGCCACTTCCCCCCACCCTGCCTTTCCTGGGCTCCACCTCCAAATCTCCAGGAATTTCCCAGTCTGGGGCTGGCAACGACCCTATGCCCCCCTACAACCTCCTACAATGTGTGGGGATTCCACGGCAGACACTCAAAGTTTCCTCGACAGACAGAGTCACCAGGGAACGCGGCCTGAGGGTTAGATGTATGGAAGTCCCCATGGCAACTGGGCATTGCCGACCACCATGTTGGGGGGCACCTCTGGCAAGGCTTCAGAATGACATCGGAAGAGCCCTGCTGGATCAGACCAATAGTCCAATCTAGTCCAGCCTCCTGTCTCACACAGGGGCCAGCCAGTTCCTCTGGGTGCCCAACAGAGGCCTTACTTTGACGCTGCCTCCGGGCATCAATGCTCCCTCTAAGCTGTGGAGACTTGTGAGCAAAAACTCTGCTTTCTGAGCCCCTGGCACTAAAGTTGTGAGCCAGCGATTTGGCTACTGCATAGATTAGTTTGCTCTGGGGCCATCCTTCCTGGGCTAAGACAAAAATGTGTGAGCCAGAAGCTAAAAAACTTGTGAGCTAGCTCACACTAAACTCAGCTTAGAGGGAACACTATCTGGCACTGGGATTCAAAGGATGAGTGCCTCTAAATGTGGAGGTTCCCCTCAGTCACCATGGCCAGTAGCCACTGATAGACCTATCCTCCATGAATCTGTCTAATTCCTCTTTAAAAAGTTGTTTATTCCTGCAGCCATCACAACATCCTCTGGCAACCAATTCCACCTTTTAATCACTCTCTGTGTAAAGTAGTATTTCCTTTTATCCATCCTGAACCTACTGCCCATCGATTTCACTGGATGTTCCCAAGTCCTGGTATTTTGGGAGAGGAAGAAAAAAGTTCTCTTTGTCAACATCTCTGCACTCCGTGCATAATTTTATAAACCTCTACGATGCCCCCCACACACACCTTAGGCATCTCTTTTCTAAACGGAAAAGTCCCAAAGACTCTACAGCTTTTGCTCCTAAGGAAAGAGCTCCAACCCCCTCATCGTCTTGGCAACCCTCCTCTGTACTTTTTCCAACTCTGCAATGTCATCTTGTAGATACGGCGACCAGAACTGCACGCAGTATTCCAAAGGAGGCCGCACCGGAGACCTATATATAGCTCACGCTGGCTCTTGACTTGAGCCTACCGCTGAGCCAGCCCCGTGAATAGCGGCCATTCCTCCCGCCACCAAACAGAGGGGCCTGCAACCGAACGGAATATCCAGGGAGGAATCTCCCAGCCTGACTTCCACCGAGTTAGTCGGGCCTGAGCAATATGAATAGCAGATGTGCTCCCATGTTCTCCCCTTCCCCACGAAGCCTTGGGCAGTCCCCCAACAGCATACGCCTCCAAAGAGAAGGCCATTTATCTATCAAGACTCACCTCATCCAAAACAGCTGGCATCTCGGCCTGCGCAGTTCCCCCGATTTGTGCAAGATGGGTGGAAAACAGGGAAGGGAAACACACAAGAGGGAAGGAAAAGATTGAGGCCGGTGGTTATTTTTATAAAATAATGTAAAAGACAACCATTAGCATATGACGTTGAATTCTGTCCCTGCGCTCATCTCGACAGCGATTAACAGGCTTGAAAAATTGCAAGCAACCAGTTCTCAAATTCTAAGGTATGCTGTAAATTCATAGAGTTGCCTTATCACAGGGGTTCTGAAGCGTACCAGATTAGAAGGCAAAGTGGCAAACCGGGAAGGACAGGATTGGGATAAGGTCCTTCCCGTATCTCTCCAGAGGCCCCCTCCATCTTTATCAGGGTCAGTGAAGACCTATGCAGTCACAGGCTTAGCCCTACCTAGGGTTATCATGTGCCCCCTGGGGTGGGAGATGCCCTGCCCCCAGTAGGCTTTGCCCACCAACACTCCAGTGGCCAGGGGAGAAAGAGAAAACAAATCAGTTGGTGACAGCATAATGTTTTCCCGAAAGTGACTTCGGTCCTCTCTAGGACTCACTGGAGACTCCATGGTTTTATCATAGAGTTTCTGGTCATTCCTAGAGAGGCATGACATAACTTCCGGATTTTCCCAGAAGTGACAGCATGCCATTTCTGATGGCTGTCCCCCCATATCCCTGCCCCACATGGTCTCCCACTGGTTGGCAGGCCCAGCCAAGGTGCAGCCACTGCCTAGCAATGACAGGAGGCAGGAAATGCAGTATATGCTCAGATGTGCATGTGCAAACACACCCCTGGAAGTTCTGCAAAATCTCACTGCAGTTCCTGAGCATCATGACTGAGAAAAGTCTCTTACCTCAAAGCCAGGGATGTGGTGGATGGCCGGCTGGGATAAGGAAAAGACAGATATTTAGTTCACTGCCCTGATTTGAAACATCAACACTCTTAAGGCTCAGTTCCCACCTATAAAGAGTCATATGGTGGCCCCCGAAAGGCAACCACGAAGAAGAAGAAGAAGAAGAAGAAGAAGAAGAAGAAGAAGAAGAAGAAGAAGAAGAAGAAGAAGAAGAAGAAGAAGAAGAAGAAGAAGAAGAAGAAGAAGAAGAAGAAGAAGAAGAAGAAGAAGAAGAAGAAGAGGAGGAGGAGGAGGAGGAGGAGGAGGAGGAGGAGGACGAGGACGAGGAGGAGAAGAGGAGGAACATAAGAACATAAGAGAAGCCAATGCTGAATCAGGCCAATGGCCCATCTAGTCCAACACTCTGTCACACAGCGGCCAAAAATACCACGTGCTATCAGGAGGTCCAGCAGTGGGGCCAGGACACCAGAAGCCCTCCCACTACTGCCCCCTCCAGCACCAAGAATAGAGTGCATCACCTGCCCCAGACTGAGAGTTCCCATCTATACCCTGTGGCTAATAGCCACTGATGGACTTCTGCTCCATATGTTTATCTAATTCCCTCTTGAAAGGAGGAGGAGTAGGAAGAGGAGGAGAAGGAGAAGGAGAAGAAGAAGAGGAGGAGGAGGAGGAGATTGGATTTATACCCCGCCCTTCACTGCCCAAGGGAGTCTCAGAGTGGCTTACAATCTCCTTTCCCTCCCCCTCCCCACAACAGACACCCTGTGAGGTAGGTGGGGCTGAGAAAGCCCTGTCCAGAGCTGCCCTTAAGAGAACAGCTCTGACCAGAACTAGGGCTTGCCCAAGGTCATCCAGCAGCTGCAACTGGCGGAGTGGGGAATCAAACCCAGTTCTCCCAGATTAGAGTCCGCACACTTAATCACAACATCAAACTGGCTCTTACACCAAACTGGCTCTCGTAGAAATAATAGAAGTAATCCCACATGGCAAGAAGCGTGAATTAAGCAGCTCCCCAAACATATTCCACTCATGCTTACAGCTCAGTGCAATGCCTCTTTGGACGTTTTTTTGCAGTAAAGTGTTGAAAAATCAGGTTTGTCAGTGGGCTTTTCTGCATTCATATCTTCCTCGCTTGTAAATTCCAGTTTCCTCCCCTGCTTTTTGTCTGTTCCACACATGCTTTTCTCCCTCTAGCGGTTGACTTGATTTAAACTGCAGGGTTTTATGCTGGACATACACCACTGTAATATCAAATTGGCCACTGGAGGGAGCAAAACAAATGCAGAACTGGATGGGGGGGGGAACCTTGAAGAAACAGGAACTTACAAGCGAACGAAATGAGAATGCAGAACAGCCTAGTGTTTAGTGTGGCATTAGGCTAAACTGGCCAAGAAAGATCTTGCCACCATGATGCATGCCACAGGAACATCTAGATTAGATTACTGCAAGGGGTGGCCCTCAATAAGGGTTCAGAAGTTTCAGTTGCTATGGAACGCTGCAGCCAGGATCTTGACTGGAATGGTTATAGGCAGGGGTCATTTCATAGAAAAAGAGGTGCAGGAGCTCATTAGTATAACTTATTAGCATAACTTATTTGCATATGCCACGGCCCCTGACAAAGGGCATGTTTAAAATGCCTTTCTTTCCCTTCACCAGATGGGGAAGGGAAAGAAAGGCATTTAAATCCCCCCCCCTTCCCCAAGTTTCTCCACAAAAGCAGAGAGGCTCAGGGGGAAAAGGGGGCATGTCTGCCTGCCCTTCCCTTCTCCAGCCAACCTTCCATGGCGGACTGGCTGGAGAAACAAAGGGCAGGCGTGCAAGCATTCCTGGGTCCCCTACTCCTGGGCTTGTGACTCCTGGAATGCTGTTCCGGCTCGTTCCTCCTTGAAAGGATGTTGACAAGCTCAAGCGTGTCCAGAAGAGGGCAACCAGGATGGTGAGAGGGTTGGAATCCAAGTCTTATGAGGAAAGGTTGAAGGAGTTGGGTCTGTTTAGCCTGGGAAAGAGAAGGCTTAGAGGGGACATGATTGCAGTCTTCAAGTATTTGAAGGGCTGTCATGTAAAAGATGTAGCAGATCTATTCTCTCCTGCTCCGGATTGCAAGATTAGATCAAATGGGTGGAAATTACAAGGGAGTCGATATACCGCCTAAATAACAGGAGAAACTTCCTAACTGTCAGAGTGGTTGAGCAGTGGAACAGTCTGCCTCAGGAGGTGGTGGATGCTCCTTCCCTGGACGTTTTCAAGCAGAGACTGGATGACCATCTTTTGGGTATGTTGTAGGTATGTAGGGCTATCTTTCGGCTCTGCTCCTGCAGAGTGCAGGGGGTTGGACTAGATGACCTGCCAGGTCCCTTCCAACTCTAACATTCTATGCTTCTATGAAATAACCCCTGGTTATAGGAACCAAAACATTCCAGTCTTGGTTCATCTTCACTGCTCCCAATTTGCTCCCGAGCCCAGTTCTAAGTGTTGATGTTCACCTTTAAAGTCTGTGGCCAGTGCAGCTTAAGAATCACCTACTCCCATTCAAACCTACCCAACCACTGCAGTCGTCTTCTGAACCCCTGCTCTGGGTGCCGTCCGAGCGTAGGCAGGTGTCAGCCCGGGAAACGGCCTTCTCAGTCATGGCCCCCAGACTCTGGAACTCTGTCCCCAAAGAGACTCACCTGTCCCCTTCTTGCGAAAACTTTTTTTTTTGTTTTGCCTGGCATTTGTTAAGTGACCCCTCCTTCCTGCCCGGCGTTTCTTTGGACAGACAGACTCCCATTTGAGCTGTCTCTGCGGAAGTGAGCCGCAACTCAACCAAAACTCCTCCCCTGCCACATATCTTGTTAGTCTTGAAGGTTCTCCTGGACTTCTTGCTCTTTTCTCCTGCTACAGACAGACTAACACGGCTCTACCCATCTCGATACATTTCCGTGTGTGTTATATTTCAGTTCTGGCATTTTTATAGGGCTCTGTTTCTAGTTGTTTGCTTTGGTGGCCCCGATCTGCTTGAAAGGTGGGATATACATTTTTCAGTAAATAAATAAACTGCCACTCCATTAGCAAGCAGGAAACTGGGCCGGTGGTGTTCCTCTTCGACGGATACCGCTGCCCAATCAGGAACTCACTGGGTAGGCCTGTTATCAGCTCAGCCTCAGTTCCCTGTCTGTAAATAGGAACAATACCTGCTGACCAGTGCTCCCTCTCAGCTGTGGAGGCTGGTGAGCAAAAATTCTACTTTGTGAGCTGCTGGCAATTAAAGTAGCGAGCGAGCAATTTGGCTGCTGCATGAATTAGCTTACTCTGGAGTCATCCTTCCTGAGCGAAGGCAAAAATGTGTGAGCCGGAGGCTAAAAAGCTGTGAGCTAGCTCACACTGACTCAGCTTAACATAAGAACATAAGAGCATAAGAGAAGCCGATGTTGAATCAGGGCAATGGCCCATCTAGTCCAACACTCTGTCACACAGCGGCCAAAATATACCAGGTGCCCTCAGGAGGTCCAGCAGTGGGGCCAGGAGACTAGAAGCCCTCCCACTGCTGCCCCCCCAAGCACCAAGAATAGAGTGCATCACCTGCCCCAGACTGAGAGTTCCCATCTATACCCTGTGGCTAATAGCCACTGATGGACTTCTGCTCCAGATGTTTATCTAATTCCCTCTTGAAGCTGCCCATGCTTGTAGCTGCCACCACCTCCTGCGGCAGTGAATTCCATGTGTTCATCACTCTTTGGGTGAAGAAGGACTTCCTTTTATCTGTTCTAACCCGACTGCTCAGCAATTTCATGGAGTGCCCACGAGTTCTTGTATTGTGAGAAAGGGAGAAAAGGACTTCTTTCTCAACCTGCTCAGTCCCATTCATAACCTTATAAACCTCGATCATGTCACCCCTCAGCCGTCGTTTTTCCAAGCTGAAGAGCCCCAAGCGTTTTAACCTTTCTTCATAGGGAAGGTGTTCCAACCCTTTTATCATTCTAGTTGCCCTTCTCTGCACTTTTTCCAATACTATAATATCCTTTTTGAGATGTGGTGACCAGAACTGTACACAGTATTCCAAATGAGGTCACACCAATGATTTATACAGGGGCATTATGATACTGGCTGATTTGTTCTCAATTCCCTTCCTAATAATCCCCAATTAAGCCTAGAGGGGACACTGCTGCTGACTGCATTAGAGAGTTAAAAAAAAATGGTTAACTATTTGAGCCCTTTCCATGTAACCTGAGTCCAGAATGCCCTGCATGCTTCAAAGCCTTCTAGGATAACTGCACTCAGTTCCCTAGCTCTCAGGTTCACACTAAAACTGCAGTTTGGGATATGAGAAGGAACAGGGGAATATAAAGACACTGGGAATTTGCAAGCTGTAGTGGGGAGAGAGCTGGCCCATAGAACTGCCAAGGGTCATAGAATCATAGAATGTTAGAGTTGCAAGGGACCTTGCAGGTCATCTAGTCCAGCCCCCTGCACTCTGCAGTAGCACAGCCGAATGGCCAAATGGCTAACAAAAATGACCAAATGGCTAACAACAACAACAGGGAGAAGGAGCCCCTAACCTGGACAGCCCAGTTAGCCTGACCTCGTCAGCCCTCTTCAGCTAAGCAGGGTTGGCCCTGGTTAGAATTTGGATGGGAGACCCCCAAGGAAGACCCTGCAGAGGCAGGCAATGGCAAGCCATCTCAGGATGTCTTTTGTCCTAACCTGGGTAGCCCAGGCCAGACTGGCCCCATCAGATCTTGGAAACTAAAAAGGGCCAGCCCTGGTTAGTATTTGGAGGGGAGACCACTGAAGAAGACTCTGCAGAGGCAGGCGATGGAAAGCTGCCTCTGTTTTGTCTCTTCAGGGTCACTATAAATTGAGTGCGATTTGGGAAGAAGAAGAAGAAGAAGAAGAAGAAGAAGAAGAAGAAGAAGAAGAAGAAGAAGAAGAAGAAGAAGAAGAAGAAGAAGAAGAAGAAGAAGAAGAAGAAGAAGAAGAAGAAGAAGAAGAAGAAGAAGAAGAGGAGAGATTGGATTCATGCCCCGCCCTTCACTACCAAAGGAGTCTCAGAGCGGCTTACAAACTCCTTTCCCTTCCCCTCCCCACAACAGACACCTGGGAGGCAGGTGGGGCTGAGAGAGCTCTGACAGAAATTGCCCTTTTTCAAGAACAGCTGTGCCAGAACTATGGCTTGGCCAAGGTCATCCAGCCAGGTGCAAGTGGAGGAGTGGGGAATCAAACCCAGTTCTCCCAGATCTGCGCACTTAACCACTACACTACACTACAACAAACTGACAACACTTTCGACCCCTACCTGGAGGAAGGGAATAGCAACTGTGTGGGAAAGAGGAGGCCCCCAAGGCACTGAAAGGTCTGCACATCCCCTCCCTCCTTCATAGAATCACAGAGTTTGGAGGGACCCTAGAGGCCATCCAGTCCAACCCCCTGCTCAGTGCAGGATCAGCCGAGAGCCTCCCTGACAAGGGTCTGTCCAGCCGCTGCTTCAAGACTGCCAGGGAGGGGGAGCTCATCACACCTCCCCAGGCAGCCGATTCCATTGTGGCACAACTCTTCTTCTTTATACCCAGCCGGTATCTTCCAGCCCTTAATTGAAACCCATTCTTGCGAGTCCTCTCCTCTGCTGCCAACAGGAACAGCTCCCTGCCCTCCTCTAAGTGATGCAGCCCTTCAGATACTCAAAAAGAGCAATCCTGTCCCCCGTCAACCTCCTCTTCTCTGGACTGAACATTCCCAAGTCCCTTGGCCTTTCCTCTTAGGGCTTGGTCTCCAGGTCACCCAATCATCCTTCTTCCACTACACCAGTTTGGTGTAGTGGTTTAAGTGCACAGACACTGATCTGGGAGAACTGGGTTTGATTCCCCACTCCTCCACTTGCAGCTGCTGGATGGCCTTGGGCAAGCCATAGTTCTCTCAGAGCTGTCCTTGAAAAAGAGCCGTTTCTGTCAGAGCTCGCTCAGCCCCGCCTACCTCACAGGGTGTCTGATGTGAGGAGGGCCAGTTTGGTGTAGTGGTTAGGAGCATGGACTCTAATCTGGGAGAAACGGGTTTGATTCCCCACTCCTCCACTTGCAGCTGCTGCTGTGACCTTGGGTCAGTCATGACTTCTCTTGGAGCTGTTCTCTCAAGGGCAGTCCTTGAAAGAGCTCTCTCAGCCCCACCTACCTCCCAGGGTGTCTATTGTGGGGAGGGGAAGGGAAAGGAGATTGTAAGCCACTCTGAGACTCCCTTGGGTAGTGAAGAGCAGGGTATAAATCCAACCTCCTGCTCCTGCTCCTCCTCCTCCTCTTGCTCCTTCTTCTTCTTCTTCTTCTTCTTCTTCTTCTTCTTCTTCTTCTTCTTCTCTTCCTACCAAGAATTAATGCAGCAGGCTGCAACCTGCTCTACTGACTATGCTGTGTCCACCCTGTCCTTCCCGATGGTGCTGATATGCTGGTGCCCTCCTGAAATTGCCTGTCTGTGCTGAATGTCCATCCCCCCCCCCCGCCACAAAATGGCTAGAAATATTCCGAGCTCAGATTCTCACATTTGCAACGAATACTCAGTTTTGCCCCTGCTCGGAAGCCTCGCTGCCGCACCGAACGTTCACTCTCCAGGTCTGAGCACAGTGTGCCCCTGTTGTCTGCTCAGCCAGTGCAACCGTTTGCTGCAACCTAATTCCCGCCCCTCCCGCCAGCCGCCAAGATGTCAAAACTGGCCCGGCTGCCAGCCGTTTCCTCCCTGCCGCAAAGACCAGCCCAAAGTTGCCTTCCCCAGCCAGGCACCGTTCCTGACCCTTGCCAACGTCAACAGAGCGGGTGGGCCAGCTGGCAGGGGCCGCCCGCAGACATGGCAGCCTCTCCTTCCCACCGCAAGGACTCCGAATGCACCTCCCTGCCGCAGAGCAGCCCCCCTCCCCGGCTGCCCAGCAGAGAGCTGTGCACGGAGCCATCTCCCCCCCCCGCCAACTAATGGAGACATCATCCTAATGGGAAGAGACCCAGGAGCTGGGACAACCTCCTCCCACACACACACATCACAGGGGAAGGTGGAAGCCAGCCAGAAAGGTTCCTGTTTCCTCTGGAAGTGACTCCTTCCCGTTCTCCCCACACACACACACACCATCTCCTGAACCTGACCGTGGCAGCGGCACAACAGCCGGCCTGCAGAGCAGTCTCTGAACTCTACCCAGGGCGGGTGAGAAGCGAGAAATCAGGGGAGGAAAGAGAGTCTCTGTCTCTGGGAACGGGGACCTGGCCCTTCCAGGCCTAGGGTTGCCAGCCTCCAGGTGGGGCCTGGAGATCTTGAGAGCCAGTTTGGTGTCGTGGTTGAGTGCGCGGACTCTGATCTGGGAGAACCGGGTTTGATTCCTCCTCCACATGCAGCTGCTGGTGTGACCTTGCGCCAGTCACAAGTTATTTCAGAGCTGTTCTCTCAGGAGCAGTCCTCGGGAGAGCTCTCTCAGCCCCACCGACCTCACAGGGTGTCTGTTGTGGGGAAGGGGAAGGAAAGGAGATTGTAAGCTGCTCTGAGACTCCTTCAAGTAATGAAGGGTGGGGTATAAATCCAATCTCTTCTTCGTCATCATCACCTCCCAGAATTACAAGTGATCAGCAGTTTGGTGTATAGTGGTTAGGAGTGTAGACTCTAATCTGGGAGAACTGGGTTTGATTCCCCACTCCTCCTCCATATGCAGCTGCTGGTGTGACCTTGAGTCAGTTACAAGTTCTGTCAGAGCTGTTCTCTCAAGGGCAGTCCTCGAGAGAGCTCTCTCAGCCCTGCCTACCTCACAGGGTTTCTGTTGTGGGGAGGGAAGGGAGTTTGTAAGCCACTCTGAGACTCCTTTGGGTAAAGGGTGGAGTATAAATCCAATCTCTTCTTCTTCTTCATCTCCCAGAATTACAAGTGATCTGCAGTTTGGTGTATAGTGGTTAGGAGTGCAGACTCTAATCTGGGAGAACTGGGTTTGATTCCCCACTCCTCCTTCACATGCAGCTGTTGGTGTGACCTTGAGTCAGTTACAAGTTATTTCAGAGCTGTTCTCTCAGGAACAGTCCTCGAGGGAGCTCTCTCAGCCCCGCCTGCCTCCCAGGGTGTCTGTTGTGGGGAGGGAAAGGGAAAGGAGTTTGTAAGCCGCTCAGAGACTCCTTTGGGGAGTGAAGGGCAGCATATAAATCCAATTTCTTCTTCTCTTCTTCTTCTACAGAGATCAGGTCTCCTCAGGGGATAATGGCAGCTGCAGACGGCAAGCCCTGTGGCAGGACATCTCTGCCGAGCGCCCTCCCTTCCCAAACTCTGCCGCCCCCAAATCTCCAGGAATTCCCCAACCCAAAGTTGGCAACCCTACTGAGTTCCAGCAGATGTGAGAAGATTTCCGGGTTCAGTGACAGATCGGCTGCTTTGCCTGCAGAAAGCCCATTTCTAGCTGGAGGGTCTCATGCACCAGACGAGGAGGAAGGTCTTTCTCGGCCTGAGCTACTGAAGACTCCCCTCCACCCTGGTCAGTACTTTGGTCTACGTGGCACCCTTCCCCCCCACACCAGCCTGCCTGCCTCCCCTTCTTTTCCTGCCTCCCAGTCTGGTTAGGAGCATGGACTCTAATCTGGAAGAACTGGGTTTGATTCTCCACTCCTCCACATGCAGCTGCTGGTGTGACCTTGGGTCAGTCACAAGTTCTTTCAGAGCTGTCCTCTCAGGAGCAGTCCTCGAAAGAGCTCTCTCAGCCCCACCTGCCTCACAGGGTGTCTGTTGTGGGGAGGGGAAGGGAAAGGAGTTTGTAAGCCACTCTGAGACTCCTTCAAGTAATGAAGGGTGGGGTATAAATCCAATTTCCTCCTCCTCCTCCTCCTCCTCCTCCTCTTCTTCTTCCTCTTCTTCTTCCTCTTCTTCTTCCTCCTCCTCTTCTTCTTTCGTGTCCTGCTCATCCCTCTCCAGCCAAGAGCCTCCCCCACCCCGTTTGCCCACGGACTCACCTTCTCCCTCTGGATGAGCTCGAAGGCTGCCAGCAGCTCCCCCGCGTTCCGGTTGCCCCTGAGGACGGGATGCCAGGACAGCCTCGGCGTGTGCTCCAGGCCGGGCTTGCAGATGCAGCGGCCCATGAATTCGTCGGCACCCTGGAGTGGAGGGACAGACACCCCATCTGAAGTGCGTTTGGCTCATTCCATCCCCATGAAATCGGTTTCACACTTACTGAGCCCCAAGGCAGGATGAGTAGAGCAAGAAACAAGATAATAATCAAAATACCAGAACACAGTTTGACTCCAGTGGCACCTTTAAGACCAGCAGACTTTGATTCTGGGTATCAGCTTTCGTGTGCATAAGAACGTAAGAGAAGCCTATGTTGGATCAGGCCAACAGCCCATCCAGTCCAACATTCTGGGTCCCACAGTGGCCAAAAATACCAGGTGCCATCAAGAGGTCCAGCAGTGGGGCCAGGACACTAGAAGCCCTCCCACTGGCCTAGAATAGGTGTCATGCCCCAGACTGAGAGTTCCTGTCTATACCTTGTGGCTCATAGCCACTGATGGACTTCTGCTCCATATGCTTATCCATAAGAACATAAGAGAAGCCAATGTTGGATCAGGCCAACGGCCCATCCAGTCCAACACTCGGTGTCACACAGTGGCCAAAAATACCAGGTGCCATCAGGAGGTCCAGCAGTGGGGCCAGGACACTAGAAGCCCTCCCACTGTTGACCTCTCCCCCCAAGAACCAAGAATACAGAGCATCACTTGCCCCAGACCGGGAGTTCCTATCTATACCTTGTGGCTAATAGCCACTGATGGACTTCTGCTCCATCTGCTTATCTAATCCCCTCTTGAAGCTGTCCATTCTTGTAGCCGCCACCACCTCCTGGGGCAGTGAATTCCACGTGTTAATCACTCTTTGGGTGAAGAAGGACTTCCTTTTATCCGTTCTAACCCGACTGCATGCTCTGAAGCAGTGTGCATGCACACGAAAGCTGATACCCAGGATCAAACTTTGCTGGTCTTAAAGGTTCCCCTGGATTCAAACTTGGTTCTATTGCTTCAGACCAACACGGCTGAATCTATCAAAAGAGAAAGGGAGCCTGCTTCCCCAACCAAGCCAGTTTCCAGAGCAAAAACCATGTGGGGGGAGAGTTATTTCCCCTGTTTTGAAGATCCATGTGCCCAGATGCTCAATGGGGCAGGGACCTTTCCTTCTTATTCTGTGAAACACCTTGATGATGCTATAAAAACAAATAACTGGAACGTACATTCCTTTACTAACTACTGCAAAAAATCATCCCCAAAAGTCCCCGTCCGATAACATGTCATTTTAACAAAAAGGAATGGGAATTGTGATGAGTGAATGAATGCTGCTCTTTTCCCACGGGGAATTCTTCTGGAGAAATCCCCATGGGAAGAAATGGGAGATGAACCAGGCCCAGCCATAGAACTCCTGTTGTGTGTGAAGGATCATAAACATGCCCCATGTACATCTAAGCGTGCATGAGTTCTCATTGCTTTAAACGCACCATATAAATATTATAATCAGGGTCTACCCTTCAGCGTGACCAGTTGTCCCTTTACCTGCCTACCGGGGATTTCCGTACTTACGTAGGTGTCGTGGTCATAGATCTCAACCACGACACAGGGAGGAGAGCTGGCGACGCTCTGGGGGTCCCCAAAGATCTCGATCTCGTAGAAGATGAGCGTCTGGTCCCAGGTGGGGTTCAGGGTTTTCTTTTCCACCACCGTCTTTTGGCTTTGGTGAAGGAAGGAGACGATGGCGTAGGGATCTGAAAACCCAGAGAGATCATTAAAGCGATAGCGAAGGCGGAACCCCCAGTTGCTAACCTTCCATTATGGCTGAGGACCAGGACGTAGAAGAAAGAATCCTGAGGTATTCTGAGACTGGTAGAGCAGCGTTCCCTCTAAGCTGAGTTAGTGTGAGCTAGCTCACAGTTTTTTAGCCTCCGGCTCACACATTTTTGTCTTAGCTCGGGAAGGAGGGCTCCGGAGCAAACTAGTTTATGCAGCTGCCAAACCACTCATTCACAACTTGAGTGCCAGTAGTTCGCAAAGTAGAATTTTTGCTCACAAGACTCCACAGCTTAGAGGGAGAATTGATAGAGAGTCCTGTCTCAAGAAGCGCAGGACAGATAAAAGGAAGTCCTTCTTCACCCAAAGAGGGATTAACACATGGAATTCACTGCCACAGGAGGTGGCGGCGGTTACAAGGTATGGATAGGAACTCTCAGTCTAGGGCATAAGAACATAAGAACATAAGAGAAGCCAAATGTTGAATCAGGCCAGTGGCCCAACTAGTCCAACACTCTGTGTCACACAGTGGCCAAAAATACCAGGTGCCATCGGGAGGTCCAGCAGTGGGGCCAGGACACTGGAAGCTCTCCCACTGCTGCACCCCCCAGCACCAAGAATACAGAGCATCACCTGCCCCAGACCGAGAGGTCCTATCTATACCTTGTGGCTAAGAGCCACTGATGGACCTCTGCTCCAGATGTTTCTCCAATTCCCTGTTGAAACTGTGATGATGAGGGCAAGTGATGCTCTGTATTCTTGATGCAGGTGGGGCTTGATGCAGCAGTGGGAGGGCTTCCAGTGTCCTGGCCCCACTGCTGGACCTCCTGATGGCACCTGGTATTTTGGGCCACTGTGTGACACAGAGTGTTGGACCAGATTTGGCCTGATCCAACATTGGCTTCTCTGATGTTCTTATGTCCTCTGTTCTCTCTCTCCTTGTGGACCGGCAAGGAACAGGATGCATCGACAGGTCTCTCCTGAAGAAGGCACACATGACGCTGTCGTACCATAAAACCGGATGATCAAAGGAAGTGAAAGCGGCACGCAACGCAGAGGGGAATTTCTGTTCCAACGTGGGTTTGCTAAAGCAACGGAGGGGAAAGCAGAATTGCCCCGTGTGAGGCTGGAAACGTGCTCTTCCTACTGGACGGAAAGAACCCGGCTGAGCTGCTGCCCGTTCTCTGTGCCACGGTTGCAGAGCGGAGCTGCATGAGTCCCCCCCCCCACCCATACACACACACCAGCACCACCGGCATTCCAGCGAATGCAGCTTTTTAATGAGCCAGACTGTTTGCGATACGATCAGCTAGCCCAGGCAGGCCTCCTGCTAGGAAGGACATCTCACGCTTGGCTGTTTGGGTTTTTGAAAAATTCCGGGCCAGAGGAAGGTTGAATGCACTGCCATAAACAGAATTTCAAGGCCTTCAAAAAGCCCCTTTGTTTCAGCTTTGTATCTGCACCAGGTTTTATTTTTATAACCGCAAAAGGCCTCCGTCAAGCTTCCCTTTATGCTTTGTTCGGCCAACGGGCAAATCACAATTCCACATAAACCTACGTCTCTGGCCGGTGTTGTCATTGGCCGGGGTCCACCCAAAGGGAGCGACGCCCATTCGGCCTGGCCAATCAGGAGAGATGAGATCACCCTTCTGGGAGTCGGGTTTGAATTCAGGGCGAAAGAGAAAGAGAGGTGAAAGAACCAGCGTGTCGTGAAAGTGGCGGGGGGGACAGGGACAGGTCCTGCTGGCTGGAGACGAAGTGGAAGGACGCTCGCCGGATCCCATCTCAGGATTAGGAGCAGGACGGGGTCCCGGGTGATGGAGTCCAAGAATAGAACCAAGGCGCAGTGAGGAAGGGCACATGGCAGACATCGAGGTCTTGGCAAAAGAAGCTGCGCCCATGACGACGTCCACACCCCTCTCGTTTTCCAATGGAAAGTGGAGTTAGGACAGAGGGGACGATGCCAGAGAGAGATTAAAAGGGATTGGAGTGATTTTCCCCCTCATTTATGAACACCGCCTGAAAGGGCTTCGTTCCACTTGGTGGAGAATTTCTGGATTCTTCTTGGAGAAGGGAGAGCCACCACC